>OX632368.1:16564600-16991651 GCA_951751655.1 Ophion costatus | reverse complement strand
GGTGAAAAAATGACAAAAAATCGTAAACACTCAGTGTAGTCCAGAAAATAACATATTATTTAAAAAATTTAATCTTGGATTGTGGCTAACGCTTCAACTTGATTGAGAATTGGTTTTTCAAGATCAACTTTGCAAAAAAAAAAAACAAAAATAAAAACTGCAAAAAACGGCTCGTCTACCATGGCGGAAGCTCGGCGAGCGAGGTAAACGGTAACTGAGGAAGCAACGTGCAAGTTCTTTTTTTTTGTTTGGGAACGTGGTGGGTAGTGGACGTATACGTGCGGACTGCGATTCCGTCTCCAGCGATTTCCGGCAATGCCGCGAGGCGCGACGCGAGCACCCAGATGTGCGTTAGCGGAACGCGTCGCCGTAGTACGTGTACAGGGTGTTCTTTTTGTCTCGAGACGTTGAAAGAGACTCGAGAGCAGGGATGTGAAGTCGAAAAATCGCGAGACACCGATCGAATGCATTCAACGAGGAGTAAATTCGGCGAGATAACTTTTTTTATTGACAATCAACATCATAGCAAAAACTTGCCGTGATGTTGTGAGAAATCACGGTAAAACTTGCTGTGATGTTGTGAAAAATCACTGCAAAACTTGCTGTGACGTTGTGAAAAACCAGATCAAAACTTGCCGTGATGTTGTGAAAAACCAGAGCCAAACTTGCTGTGATGTTGCGAAAAATCACAGCAAAACTTGTTGTGATGTGAAAAATCACAGCGAAACTTGCTATGATGTTGTGAAAAGCCAGAGCAAAACTTACTGCGATGTTGTGAAAAACCAGAGCCAAACTTGCTGTGATGTTGTGAAAAATCACAGCAAAACTTGCTGCGATGTTGTGATAAATCACAGCAAAACTTGCTGTGATGTGTCAAAAACCAGAGCAAAACTTGCTGTGATGTGTCAAAAACCAGAGCAAAACTAGTCGTGATGTTGTGAAATAAACACAGCAAAACTTGCTGTGATGTGAAAAATCACAGAAAAACTTGCTGTGACGTTGGGAAAAATCACGGCATAACTTGCGGTGATGTTGTGAAACAACTTAGCAAAACTTGCTGTGATGTTCTGAAACATCACAGCAAAGCTTGTCGTGATGTTGTGAACAATCACAGCAAAACTTGCACGGATGTTGCAAAAAATCACAGCAAAACTTGTTGCGATGTTGTGAAAAACGACATCAAATTGGCTGTGATGTAACACATCACACCAGGAAAGAATTGCTGATTTTTTTTAGAAGGAAAGATGCTGTAAAATATCACATCATTAATAAAAAAATTCCTGATTTTCGTGACTCTTTTTAGAAGGAAAGGTTTCATTATTTTTTGGACTCAGGGTATGTTTTATTACTACTTTTGGCTGTTACGTGGTACTTTTAAATATTTGTTTGTTCATCTTTAACCCTTTGACTGCACACTGGGTCATTTAAAACCCATTCTTTTTCAACTGACCGTCTCGCAAAACAGCGTAACCTATTCGGCCGCAGTGTGGCGTTCGAATGCTCGCTCACTCCTACTCTATAGGTGTACACTCGGCCATCATACATCCTGCCCGTGTACTGAGGATAACTGACGAAAAAGGACCTGGGGTCGAATCGACACGGTTTACGCAGTAGTGCGGTGAAAGTGAAAACATTTTTTTTACTTCTTACTTTTCACTATCCCGAAAACGCACAAATTCAAACCTCCGAATAAATATATTTTTCTGAAAGACGGTCGACTCTTTTTTTTCCGTATCTACAAACCTTCCTTTTTAAAAACCTCGAGGCCTTTTTTTATATTTTGAAGAAAAAAAAGATTATAATCCTTTTCGAATCCTTAACAAATTGAAAAAAATCAATCTCAACCAGATATTATACCCGAAGTGATGTTCCTCGTTATGCACGTTTTCATCATGATTGTACAATTTGAAAAAAAAAAACACATTGATTTTCAAATGAACAAGTATGTTGGTTATAGCGACACATTATTCCACGTCGATAAGACCGGTTTACTTTTGTCCAAAACATTCTTTCATTTGGCCATTATTTTCGGTCATTTTTTAACCTGTACTTAACATTTTGATTTTTTCCACAAATACAATGGCCAAATTGAAGACATTCTTCGAATAAAAGTAACCCGTTTTTCTCACTAGAATACCGAGCCATTAAAAAAAAATCTATGTCTCCGTCGAAAAAGAAAAGTAGCCCTTGAAATCTCGTCAAAAACATGCACAAAATAGAAAAGCAACCCTGCCCCTTCACCCCTCGTTTGTGGGGTGAGTCTCCTCAATGGTACTCCCTATATATATATATATATATATATATATATGGGGCGTTCGATGCCGAACGGTCCACGTCGTTTTTTCGTTTCAAATTCCCTTTCGCGAGCGATAAAAATCGCAGGCATCCTTATTTCAGAGAAATGACAAAATGCCGCATCGCCGCTTCCTTCAATTATTTCGTTCCGCCACAGATGCTTTCGGACATGGAAAGCGAGCCGCATTGTACGAAACAGGTGTCGCGGGTCTCGGCTCATTAATCTTGACCCTCTCGTAAGGGGCGGCAGGGTGTTGTTTTTGTGACGGTCACCCACTTACCCGCTTTAGAATTCCGGGCGATGTTGGGGCGGCAGGAAGAGCGAGAGGGGTGGGGGGGGGGGGCTGCGCGATGTTTTGCGTAGTTCGGGCGAGAGAACGCCATATTTAAGTGCGTAGACGCATAATAATAAATGCGTCAGATCTCTCTCCCTCCCTCTCCCCCGCCCCCTTCTATACATATTTCTGTACTGCAGTTCTAAAACGAGCGAAGTTTATTTCGGTCCCGGGTCGGAAGGAATCGGAAGAACAGGGAAAGAGAGCAAGACTCTCGTCTCCCCGCGCTTCCCTCCGCCGACAGCAGCGCGCGATTCGTTGCAATTTTGAGAATGCACGGGCGCGGGCAAAACGAGCTCGAGAATTGCGCGGGGGGGGGTAGTGGCAGGGAAAGGGTGGGGGGTGAAGCGGAACGGGCGGGGTGGGGCGAAGGGGGCGGCGGTAGTGGCAGGGGCAACGAAGAGGGGGTGGGGATAGAGAAGGGGAAATAGCGGCAGGAGGGAGGGGGAAGGGGGGGGGGGGGGTATTCGAATACGAAATGTTCGGTGGGTACGGTGATGTGACGTCACGCGTGACACGAATTGCGGCAGCTTGAAAAATGGAAACGAAAACTATTTGAAATAGTTCGAAACTAGTTGAAATATATTTTCGGTATAATATAGAGATTCGGTATAAGTCGAATCTCAAAATGTTTCGTTAAATAATAATAACTTCATTGTTTATCAGTATTTGGAAATTAAAAAAAAAAAAAACTCAAGCTTGGCAAGACTATGTATGAATTGTGTGTAAACTTCCGACCTCTCACGTCCGATACTCTCGTGAGAAAAAAACAACTGAATCTCGACTTGTTTTTCGGGGCCCCAAGCTCAGGCATGCCCGAAACGTGAAATTCCTCAAATTCGTTGAATAATTGCTCGGCTGGTAATTTTTTCGTTTCTCGCGTGCCACGAGTTCTTGCATTCTCGGCAGACTCACCCCCCTCCCCCACCTCCCTCATCGCCTTCTTCGTTTTGAGCCGCCTCGTGTTTGCCCGTTCGATCGGAATCTCTTGGCGTGTTTATTCGTGCGCACGACTTTGGAGGTGCGCAACATCTGCGCGACCGAGAGCCGAGAACGAGCGAGCGAAAGATGAAACGCGATATCTACGGGGTGTCTCGTTTCGAGTTGAAAAGTGAATTATCTCGAGAACGGTAGGCCCGATGGGAAAATAGTTCGGACGAAAGTCGCAGGGTTTCGAGAGGGCTCGGCGATGCTCGCGCTGGCAATTTTTCCGGTCCAGAATTGAAGGAGAAACCAAGGTCACCTTGACCTTTTCAAGGGCAAACCCATACTTTTCGCAACCCCGGATTGTAGACGGTTCGAAGACGAGTACGGGAAAAAAAAAGATTTTTCTCTAGCTTGAGAATTGACGGAGTTATGGCACTTTGAAGATAGGGGGGCAGGGGGGCGAGAGAGAGAGCACTGGTTTTGCGTTCGGGGAATTAGCGCTCCAGGCTGTGCTTGTAAATTACAGCACGTATGAACCGTTCGCGATATAAACGACCTACCAAGGACGGGGCCCCCAGGAATTCCTGCCATTCTCCGATACAGCCCCAGTCGACACAGCTGTACCCTCCCCCCCCCCCCCCCCACTCTGCTACCCCGTCACTCCCACTTTTACTCTTCAAGTCCCCCCTCCCCTGCCTTCCCCCTCTTTCCATTCCGTGTCGCTGACCCCCTCCAGGTTCCTTGCTCCTCGCGATGTATTTCCCCAATATTCTAAAATTGCCCGGAATGTTGCTGTCTTGTACGTTCTTTTTTATTTCGACCCGATATTATTGGGGGGAGATGCTCTTAGGCGAGGAAAAAATTGCTGATTGTCATGATTTTTTTTCTAGACGATAAATTTCTTTACGATTTTTTGAGACTGGGTATTTTTTATTACCACTTTCGGCTGGTACATGATTTTTTTCTTGTTGTGGATATTTAAAAATGGCGTACGTATGGCATGGTCCTTTAAACGGTCTGTAGCGCATGTCGTCAGACGGCGTGACACCTAACGGCGGCGGGACTGATCTAAGGGAAAAAACCAACGAAGACTTTTCTTTCGTTAACACTCGTACGCAGAATATGAACCAAGAAAAAGTGAGAAATGTTGACAATCGACGGAATGGTACGCTTTGAAACAAAAACATCGAATTTTCGGACAAAAATCGCTACGATTTGCAATAAAAAAATTCTTTTGGAACATTTTCGAAATCACTTAGGTTCATATTTTAGGCAATGAGGTTAGAAAGATTCATACCAAATTTCATCGGAATCGGTCGATCAGTTCTTCAGCTATACGTCACGCCAGTTTTGAAAACGCAATTCAGTAGACCGTACCATACTTTCGTAATTTTTAAAGATTGATAAAATAAAAAAATACCATGTAACAGCCAAAAGCGATAATAAAACATACCCTGAGTCTAAAAAAATAACGAATAAATATTTCCTCTAAAAAAAAATTATGAAAATCATCAATTTTTTTCCTCGCCAAACCGTATCTTCCCCCTTAATAACCGGAATATTTTTTTACGATTCAAGCTGTAAAAATCGTCTAAACGTATCTACGCCTTCTCATCAGAAATTTACGACCTTAATTCGCAAAATAAAGTCTTTGAACTATGGTAAAAAAGAATTAAAAAAAAAATATTGTTGCCTGCCAATGATGCAAACTTCAATATCGTGCGTCCTTCACAAAATCGTCATAATTCGGTTGATTTTGCGTATTTTCGTATTATTGCGTATTATTTAAATTGTATTTATTAAATGTCTAGTTAATGAACATGCCTCGAGAAATGGAAAGGAAAAAAAGAATATTTCGCATCGGACTTGCTGTTCGCTTCACTCGAGTGAATCACAATTCCAATCGTAAATTACATTTGCAAGTTTTATTTGCGGCGCGTTTCGTCATTTATGTGATTCAATAATCATCTCACGTCGGTGCGACGTCTCGTCAGTAATCGAAAAAAATTGAAGCGATTATTAAAAATTAGCAAATAAAATTTTATTATATATATATATATATATATATATAATAACAATTTTTGTGAAAAACTTTTAAAGAAAGTTGTACAAATAAAACTCTATTATTATTATATATAATAACAATAACACTAATAATAATGATAATAATATTAATACAACTTTAATATAATTTCAATAAAATGCATTAATAAAATTATTAAAATTTCAATAAAATAATATTAATAAAATTTTATTTGCAATTTTTTATAATCGCATTCAATTTTTTTAAATTATATTAAGATTATATTCAATTGAATAAAAGTAAAGTTATTATTTTTATTATCAATATATATATATATATGTGTGTGTGTGTGTGTGTGTGCCACTAAGAAATTATTTTTATTTTGCAATTATATTGCAAATTTTTTTTTGAAATTCTTTTATAATTTTATTTGCAAATGAAAAATTATCAATAGATATTGATAATAATAAAATAATAATTCTTTATTTGCGAAAATAACGACAAAAATAACAGGTATTAAATATAAATAAATAAATAATTACAAAATAGTAAAACGATCATCGTATATAACAATAATAGTGATATTAACACGATTATTAAAAAAAAACATGAAACTTTATTTCGCACGTTTTTTTTGTCCGGTGCGTATTCAACGAAATAAACAGATCGCGCGGGCCTTTTGGAACACGCTATATTATAGCGTATATAGGTAAAAAATTCGCCACTATACATTTCGCGCGAATTAATTTTTACCGTTATCTTTGTTGCCGACGACGAAGGTAAAGATAAAAGGATTAAAAAAACATACAAAAGGAGCGCCTCCGGCTGGCGATTGTTTTTGTAGCTTTATCTCAAGTTTATAATTACGCTTGTTTCTCCGTTGCTCCCAACAGATAAGAATTCTTCGGACGCTCGTATTCAGCTATTCGCGTTATCTTTCTGCCGTTGCGATTAAAGTCCTTTTTCTCATTCGTTCTAATTGTTTTGATAACTTTATTTTTTACGTTCTACGCGCGGTTTATTTTCCGCCATTTTGTTTTTTTTTTAATCGCAATCCCGCGCCAGTGTTGCGGTAAAGCAGAATAAACGGCGAAAAAGGAATAAACGTGGTACACGGTTTCGATAGAAATCTTTTTCAATGAGCACGAGTTCGTTAATCGCTTGAAAAAAAACTCGTGAACTTCCGGTCCGCCATTTTGTGTTCCACTAATGGTCACGGGAAACGCGAAGTCGCATTTCGCGCGATAAAAATCGTTCCCGATGAACTTATCGTCGCAATTGCCGGGCGAGAGAAAAGATCGCGAAACGCCGCGATAAAGGAGGAAAATAAAAACGAATTGAAGCGACGTACGTAGAGCTGAAAGTTGAATATTCGAAGTTGGAAATGCGGGTTGTGTCGCTCATTCATGGCCAGGTTGTGTTGCTTTTAATACGCGTATGGATACAAACGACCTTCCCGTTTACAAGGTGTTTTTTTTCAATTTTTTTCTCCCTCTTATTCTTCCGACTCGATTCTGGCGGCCCCCACTCTGCGGCCGTTTGCATAGCCGCGCGGAGGTTTCCCCCACTCCGCGGCCGTTTGTATAGCCGCGCTGTGGCTTCCCCCACTCCGCAGCGCCTCTTTCCACCTGCCGGTGCTCGCCGCGCACGCGCGCTGCCGCCGCGACCAGCGAAGACTCGATCGATCACGTGAGCTCGTGCCGCGCACGACTCCCCCTCCGATTTCTCGCCTTATCCTTCCAAATTCCGTTCACCTCGCACCGTCGAGATACATTTGGCGTTCGCAGCCACCGACAAACTCTCGTTTTCCATATAACCCTCCGCTGGTGAGAACGACCCGCGTCAGGTGGCCGGAAGCACGATCACGAGCAGAAACGAGCCGTAAATTCGTTATTTCCGGTTTAGGACAGCGGATTCGCGATATGCGCGTAACGGAAGTAGATGGCACGATGCGACGATTTGAAAGTTTCAAGGTCGCCGCGCGTACGGTGACCCGAGAGACCCGAAAAATCACACTGTCGTGCGGTACACAAGCCACGTCGATTTAAGTAACAAACCTCCGTATTTGTTTCCTCCACGGCACGAATAGAAAACGAACGAAGTAACGATTGTCGTTTTTTTCCCCGCTCGAGTTTTACGATTGGTTTATCGCTCCTAGAGGGCATCACGGTCGCTCTCGAGAGATAGAGAATTCGCGAGGGAGTGAGAGAAAGGACTGCGTCCTTTCTTCGTTCTTCGAGTTTTCTCCTCCGGGGAGGGGGAGAAAAAAACCAGTTCTACCGTATGCTCTGCCTCGTCCGATGTTCGCACTGAAATCCGTTCGGCAGCCATAGTGGCGAACCGAAGAAACGCCGCGCGAGATCACAGCGCACCGAAGACGTGCGCGAGGTCAGTGTCGCCCCCGGACATATGCATCTCTATATCTATATATACACACGCATATACAGGGTGTCTCGAATGAAGTGTTACAAGCTTATATCTCGGAACATACGGATCAAAATGAAAAATGTTTGATATGAAAGTTGTTCCATATGAACAGGGGAAAAAGATAGCAATGTCAATTTTACCTTAGGCACAAACGCCAAGGTCATATGAAGGTCAACTTGGCAATTTTAAATACGAATCCGCATTTTTTATCGTATGTTCTCATGCCTCATCTTGACTTTTCCAAAACCCTATGGATGAGTATTTTTTTTCGAGCCTTTTTTTTCAAGTTACTACTGAAAATCAGTTTTTCCACGTTCCAAGGTCACACAGCCCCTCGATGAATGTCGAGTAAGAAAAAACTAAATTGTACGAATGAATAAACAAATGGCGGTACGAGTGCGCGAATAAACAAGCGAATGCCGAATTCTCGGGACATTTATGGGGAGTACGCGGCAAAGTCCGCGTAAACAGGCAATTACCGCAAACCCGTTTGTTATCGCATTTCCAACTATGCACGAATGTTTCACCTGTCACGAACGTAGGGGGCCCCCCCGTTTGCCCACGATGTAATTGCCCTTTAACCAATTATCGCGTGGCTGGGCGTCGCGGCTTACGAGAAAGAGAGAGAAAAAAGGGAAAAGGGGGGGGGGGGTGGAAAGTGCGAGCTGGGGTAAAGAAGAGAGGGACTACATTTAAATCATACTTTTTAAGGGGGAGATACGTTTAGACGAGGAAAAAATGGCTGATTTTCAACAACAAAAATTTAATGCTGATTTCTTTGCCATTTTTGAGACTCGGTGTATGTTTTATTACTACTTTTGGCTACTAAACGGTATTTTTTGTTTTTATTCATCTTTAAAATTGGCGCAGGTCTGGTATTCAAAAATGAGGTTTTGCATCGCGGGGATGCAATGAAAATGAATATTTCTTAGTTCTTTGAGTTTTTTTAGCCGATGCCGCCCACGAAAATGTCTCAAGCAGGTTTTAAGATACTTTTTTAGCCATTTACAATATAGAACTGTAAAAAAGTTTTTCTATAGTAGAAAAACAAGGAAAATGTAAAAAAGACTTTTGGTATGGCGCTGAAGTTTGCATCGTTGGAACGCAACGAAAGTTCCGTTCTGCATTTTATTTTCCACATTATTATTATTATAGGAGATCTTTTTTGATAGATTTTTATTTAGATCGCAAAATAAATATCTTAAACAATGGTTGACGGATTTTTGTAGGCGAAATCTGCAAATATAAATTAAATTCGTTGCAGTCCAACGATGCAAACTTCAGCATCGTACTTTTGGTTGCCTTCCAACGATGCAAACTTCAACGTCATCTTCTATAGGAAGTTTGCTGTTCTTTTCCATGCTTTTATTCCTATTCCTCATTCTCACCTTCATTCCCCATATGTAGCTAGGAGTATTGTCGTTTATACCCATTGCCACTTTAAGGGGGCTTCTCACTTTTGACGCCAAAAGTGAACTTTTTTCGTCAAAACTTGAAAATTTTCACGAACTTTGGTATTGATATAAAAGTTGCATAAATACACTTTCGAAATACATTTAAAAAAAACTTTTTTGTGTTTTTATGTAACCCAAGCGAACTTTAAGACTTTTGCTAACATGTATAAAAAACCGAATTTTAAAATATCGTTTTGTTTTTTTTAATCAAATTGTCAAAAATGACCCTTGATTTTGCCCTCACAAGGTATGTTCCCCCTTGAATACATTTTTCTTTGTGTATATCGAAAGTGTATTTATTAAGTGTAACAACTTTCATATCGACATCTATAATATAAACCTATGAAAAAAAAATCATGAAAATAGCCTTTTTTTACCATCTAAAGTGAGAAGAGCCCTTAAACTATTTTTCATCTCTGGTGTTTTATGATTAAAGAATTCCAATGAATTCGTAAAGGCTCAGTAGTCTAGACAACATATATTTTCTTTAAAATTAAATCTTTTTGTATTTTCGTTTCATTATTATTAAAATGCGCGTATATAAAAGAAAAAAAGTGCATGCAAGAAATGCAAGATTGCCCCGTGCACTCTATATAGGCCATCAGAGTACTCTCACTGTAACCGAGACAGTCGAAAATAATCGAGCACCTTCGAACTTTCGTCATTCCGCCGTGCCCCGAGGTCGATAATGCAACGTTGATCGACGAAGCGAAAAAAAAAAAAAAAAATAAGAACAAATAAAGAATAAAAACGACGTCACACTACCGTTTTGGGAGAGTCAACGGATCCACCTACCGTGCCCGTGTCGTCGCGACAGTCTCGTCGACGAACTGCGCCTTGCAACGATCGCCATACCCCAATTACGATCGCTCGTGTCCCCGAGTGTCCGAAAATTGCTTTTCGATTAGCTTCGAAATTTCATTCGAATTAGTTCGAATGAAAAAACCGAATAAATCAACTGAAGAAAATAATTTTTTTTAATCTAAAAACGGAGAGAGAAATTTTGAGAAAAACGAAATTTGTTTTTCGAAAAAGATTCCGAAAACGCTTGAAAATCTTGCCGTCGATCTTCAAAAGGAAAAATTCCGTCGTGTCAGTGGTGAAAAAGATCGATTAAAAATAAAACGCGCATTAAAAAAATTATCATAATAATAGAAAAAGGGTTAATAACAACAGCAGTGGGAAGAAAATAAAAAATATACATTTATTATCAAATTATTAATAATAATGATTAATAATTATTAATTAATAATAATAATTGTTGTTAAATAATTATTAATTAATAATTATTATTATTGTTAGATAATGATTAATTGATAATAATCAAATTAAATAATTATTAACAACATTATTCTCATTTTAACCAATATTAATGTAATATTAATAAATATTCTCTTTATTAATAAACATAATAAATAAAGAAAAAAGTTTATAAGAGGAATCGTGAGTTTATGTAAAACGCACAAAGTTTGCAACAATTGTGCGAATAATTGAGAAAATAATTGTCGAAGAGCTTAAATAAAAATAGGTCATTTTTATCAATATTAACGACAACAATAATAGTAATAGTTAAAGTAGCAGGATCTATAACAAGACAAGCAAAAATAAAACATATCAATTTATTAATGATCATCATTTATAAAAAGAGATGAAAATTGTGCTAAAAATTCGGATAATGATGATCGAAGAGCTTGATTAAAAATAATAATGAATATTCAATAATAGTAACGATCACAGAATCGCCAAGTACAAGAAAGGAAGTGAAAGGAAAATAACGAGAAATAAACCAATACTATTGAATTAATAATGAGCAGTTACCTCGCGGAATTCAGTTCATCAGGGCACATCGAATAAAGAGAACAGAGAGCAAAATTATTTCTAGAATCGAGTGTAGACGGAAAAAAACTGTAATGGTGCTGGAGGTCAGATTGACACTTCATTCGAAGCGACGTGTGATATATCGCGCCTTAGCTCCGTCGGTAAGTTCTCCAGCGTTCTCTTGAAAAAACAAACACCATTTTAAACCTGCGATGCCTCCAATCGCACTTAGTTATTATTGTATTTATATTCAATTCGAGTTGCGCGATGCTTTCCAAGCATTTTTCGCGAAGTCGTGCACCATTCGGTGCTCCCATTTTCGATTTGGCCTATTTTGTATGAAATTTGGGACGTGCAAGGTTATGAGGTTCAAATGAGTTCTTAATTTTCTTTTTGTCAAATGTACTTAGGTCTAAAAAAAAATCAATGACATCGCCTCAAAGTATTTTTGCATTTCGGCGCGATCGTAAATGTCCTGGCGCATATATATATATATATATATATATATATATATATATATATATATATATATATATATATATATATATATATATATCCGCGTATATTTTCGTCCTCCAAAGAATGCGCTTCACAACGCCCATTCGATCGGCTCCGGGAGTTTTTATCACCTCGAAAGTGATTCCGATAACGGAACACTTTCACGAGCGAAATTATTTATGCGGAACGTTATTTCTTTCCTCCCCGATTCCAGTCCCTTCCATTGTCCGCACTGTTTCCAAACGTGTTGGCGGAATTCAGTTGTCCGTTTGCGGAGAGCCACGAAATCATGAATTTTCCTTCATCTGTGGCTGGTATTTCGTTTTTGCAGACACTGGACTTCGACCGCGATGGCCTGACCAAACTGAAGAAGGCCATTAAAGCAATACACAATTCGGGAAACGGTGAGTGAACCGATATGCTAAAAAATCCAGTTGTTGAAGTGACGTATTATTAGGCATTGAATGCATGCCTAGAGTCAACAGCACACTGTTCACAAACGAAGGTTTGTTGACCTTATAAGACCCAAAATTCCGGGAGTTCAGTTGGAAATCCAGTTGGTAATGCTCTGAATCTAGAAGATTGGTTGGAAATCCGGTTGAAGATGCTCTAGATCCAAAAGTCTAGTTAGGAATCCAGTTAGTAATGCTCCAAATCCAAAAGTCTAGTTAGGAATCCAGTTAGTAATGCTCCAAATCCAAAAGTCTAGTTAGGAATCCAGTTAGTAATGCTCCAAATCCAAAAGTCTAGTTAGGAATCCAGTTAGTAATGCTCTAAATCCAGGAGTTTAGTTAAGAATCCAGTTGAAAATGCTCTAGATCCAAAAGTTTAGCTAGGAATCCAGTTAGTAATGCTCCAAATCGAAAAGTCTAGTTAGGAATCCAGTTAGTAATGCTCCAAATCCAGCACTCTAGTTAGGAATCCAGTTTTTAATGCTCTAAATCCAGAAGTTCGGTTGGGAATCCAGTCGAAAATGCTTTAGATCGCGGAGTCTAGTTGAGAATCCAGTTATTAAATCTCTAAGTCCAATAGCGAATCCTCCAAGTCTATAAATCCAGTTACTAAGTCTCTGAATCAAGGAATCCAGTTAGCAATGTTGTCTTCCGAAGCCAGGCATCCCGTTGGTTAGCCGCCGAGTCCAGAAATCTAACTGAAAATCCTTTGAATCCCTGGAATCCAGATATTTAGCCTCGGAATTCAATTGCGAATCCTCCGAATCCTAGGCGTCCAGTTCGTGAGCCCGCAAATCCAGTTCGTAATTCTTCCAATCCAGAAATGTTATGACTATATTTAGTAATCCTGTGAACTTGACAATCCGCTTGGTGACCCTCCGAAGCTTGGCATCTGGCTGCAAATATTTCGAATCCTGGGAATTCAGTTGGCAACCTTGTAAATCCAGCCAGTAATTCTAATCCTGTCTAGTTTCAGTTTTTAATTCAAATCCCAGTCGGTAAATCTATGTGCTGGTGATCCCAATCCAGCCTGGTCGCCGTTTTCAATTCTTTGAATTCGAACTGTGCTACCTCCAAATCTCAGAATCGATGGATCCATCTAGGAATCCCCCGAATTTAGAAACCCAGCTAGGCACATTTTTCGAATTTAGAGATCGATCTGAAAATCCTTTAAATCTCGGACTTCAATTGGTAAGCCTGCGAACTCCAGGTCTCCAGTTGGAAAAGCTTCGAACCTGACAGAACCAGTCGGCCATTTCCCGAGTGCAGAAATCTCAGGAATCCAATTCTGAATTCTAAGAACCTAAGAAGCTAGCTTCCTTATAGTATGAATCCAAGAATCCGGTTGGGGATATTCTGCATTCGCTGATTCTAAGAGTCCAATTGGAAATCCCCCAAATCAAGGAATTCCAGAAATCTAATCAGCAATCCCAGATGCTGAATTAGGAACTCTCCGAAATCTTCGGATCGGATTGGCACGCGGATCGTGACGCTAAATCCTCACGGAAATTTCTTCAATCCAGATCAAAAGTTTCGAGTTCCAAAGGAATTTATTTAAGAATTGCGCAAATCCATATGAGCAACGGTGAGCAAGTAATAGTTCAAACTGACGTGATACGTTGGCGATAATTAATTGAGCTGCGGGTCCGGTGAATCCGACTGGAAATCCCCCCAAGCTTACCACTAAATCCAGTCGCGCAATCGCCCGTCCACAATAATGAGACCCTCCTCGCTAAGTCACAAGATTCCGGGCATGCCCGACTGGAAAACCCAACGATTAAGGTTTTCCACCTGAATGATTGTCCGAGCCTCGGCCTACGCGACAAATCCTACTCACCTGACGGAGCACAAAGCTTCATTAGAGTATCGAAACTTAAGCACCTAGGTGGGGTTACTACAGCCCTTTGCCGATGTCCGAGATGTGAGTGAACGCTGTTACAAAGGTTCATCGCCTCATCAAGTAAGCATTAGCAAGAGTCCGTTGGGTAAAATTAATCAAACGTCCGGGCATAATGGTGAACCGGCTGAGGGAGCATAGGTAAGCCAGCAAACCCCTTGTCGTTTCATTGCTGTATAGGGGTAGTCAATGATCCTTGGAGCGAGCTGCTCTGTGGGTCAGATCATTCCGAGTAGGCATGTGCCAGGTCGCCGCGACGTGTTTGCCCATGGGGAGTTGAAAGACCGTCCGCTGATGGAGCAGACGGATCGATTTTTGCTGGCGCCTCTGTGCACTTTCTACGCTCTGCACACACTGCGAAAGCGTCCCTGCCAACCAAGCGAACTATCCGGCCAACGTGGCCTACGTTTCATTACGGCTCGCTACTCACTTTCACCCCCTCGTGTAATGGGGCAAACTCCCCCTGCAGTTGTACGTGGACACTTTCATAAGAGCGTGTAACGCGGCTCGGAAACATCACATTCATTCACGAGCATTTACCCTTGTTGTCGTCATCGCGGCCAGTCATTCGCTTCAGCCGCCTTTGCGTCCTATTTTTATTTCGCGTTATCCGTCGGCCGATGCTTTACCCCTGGACGAGTCCAAGATGAACTATGGTCAAAGATGGCGTCCTGCGCTCCACCTCGCCACTTTCAAGTGCGATATCTCGGCACCGGGGCATTGGAATTGGATGAAATTTAGACAGTAGATAAAGCAACGTGGCAAAAACCGAATGGCGTGTCTTATTCAACGTCACGTCACTCAGGCGCCGCGGCAGCGCGCTCGTCAGCGCAAGCGCCTTGTGGACTAAAAAATGGCGTCCTTTGCGCCACCTCGAGAATTCGAACTGCGATATCTCGAGAACGGGTTGACGAAATTGCACGAAATTTGGACAGTGGGTGGAGCAACGTAGCAAGAATCCAATCCCATTGGTTTTTCTTACCCACCCGGTACTCAGGGCTTCCGGCGGATAGCGCGGTAGAATCAAACATGGCGTCCTTTACTCCACCTCGAAACTTCGAACTCCAATATCTCGGGAACGAATCGATGGAATTGAATGAAATTTGGACGGCAGCTAGAGGACCGTGGCAAAAATCTAATATCGTCAATTGTTTGACCAAAAGTTGCCAGATCATCGTGTCTCTTTCCAACCGATTTCTCGTTAAAATTTCGTTTGTCCAATGGTGTTAGGTGAGAACGAACCCGATCCTACGATCCTCCTCGTCTCGACCCAAGCCCATAAATTCCTTTTCTCATCGCTCTTCCACTTGTTTCTCCCCGATCGCTTTTTCGCTCCTGCACAGATTTTCTACGCGCGTGCTTGCTGTACGCCCGCGGCAAGATAAACTGCGGTAACGCCCTACAACTTCCGATCCATACATCGCTGCTTCTCTCTCTCCCCCCCCCCTCTCTCTCTCTTCGTACCCCGTAATTTTTTCTCTATCTTCTTTTCACGCTCTCCGGTTACCGTATTATTGCACGCTTTTTTTCCCTCTCACTCTATCAACGAGTCTCACGCCGCTTTGCGCGTTTCAGCCCGTGTAATTGCGGTCTGGTTTTCCACATTATCTCTCGTATAAGAAACTTTCGTTACGGCAGATACTTGCGTCACAAACTCGATGTCGTAAAGTCAGCAGCATTTTTTGGAAAATCCCGAGGTAACTCGAGAACTGGGGTATTTGAGATGAAAAAAGGGTTGAAAAAAAAATCTAAGTAAAATGAAAGTGCAACGATGTGTGTGGAGAAAAAGGGAGGGAGAGAGACTTGGAGGCGACGCGGGCTATACGTCATTGTTTTTTAATCGAACGACATATCGCGAACACGATAGACGAGTACGACGAGTTTTTCCAGCTGGCTCAACGAGATTTTTTTGTCGCCCCGTAGATCCCCCAGGGATATTTATTGTCGAAAACTTTCGTTGTTATACGGACAATGGTACATTACGTGCATTCGGAAGTTTGTGACTGATAGGCTGGAAAAAGAAAAAATGCTGAAAAATGTCGAAGAATGAGACTATCGTATACTCAAAATTTTGATATTGATGTACCAGGTTCGTTTTTTTTTTTGGTACCTATTGTTCCCCGCATTTGCGATTATTATTTTTTTTAGAATATTTCTCGTTAAAATTTATCCTTATCGTCCTTTTGTTTTATCAAGGGGCAACACGACTCTAGCGGCAGAAAATAAGGCCTAACTTTGGCAATTTATTTTGGGAGTATGAAAAAAGGAATAGGATTTCTTTTGAGATGGTTTATTTGACACGTATTAAAGTATTGAAAAATAAATTTATTATAATTTGCATACAAAATGGCGGCGCCAGAGCCCATCTTGAAAAACGTGTTTTTTTTTGCCAAAAGCTTCAAATAGGGATTTTTTAAATCAAATTTTGAAAAAAAATGGCGCAATTTGAAAGAAATAAATCGATTTTTTGCCCAAAAAATAAGCAGTAAATTGTTTATAAAAAAATGTTTACGTTTGATCAAAAAACGGCTGCGTACTCCCATAGAGAATGCAATTGTGTAGGTACTATCAAAATTTCAAGTAGATCCATGCAAAGGTGCTCGAGTAATCCGTTCTCCGAGTTTGAAAAAAGTTTTCGAACTGAAAAACGATAATTGGACCTTTCAAAAAAATCGCCCCAGGACCAATTTTAAGCAAAATTATTAAGCAAATATTTTTTAAGCAAAAAAGAAACGATTTTTCCAAAATCCTAGAGTTTGTGTTATCCCTTAATTATTTTTTCCATTATTTTGTTCATCATTTAGTTCCTTGTATTTTCAAAATTATTTTATTCGTTATCGTTCCATTGGGTATTTTTATTCGTTATCATTAATTCATTTATACGATACGCTATTCATCATTTCATTCGTCATTTCATTCGAAGCTTGGATTCTCGATCGTTTTGGGTTACTCGTTTCGTTTCCGCAGCTCACGTCGACAATGAGGTGTACCTTGGCAGAGCCCTGGAGAGGCTCGGGGATGCTGCCCTCAAGGAACAAGAGCCGGATATAGGAGCGGCCTTTCTCAAGTTCGCCGTGGTCACGAAGGAGCTCAGTGCCCTCATGAAGACTCTGGTATGCTTTATAATGCTTATTTGTTTTTCCCCTTATTTTTGATGAACCTCTTTTGAGAAGGTTGGAGCGTTAGGCACAATCGAAGATTAAATATTGAAAAAATAAATATATGTCGTCCATACTGTACCGAGTCTTTACGAATTTTTTGAAGTTTCTTCACCACAAAACACCAGAGATAAAAAATAGTTTGATGTATGCTTTTTTGTATTTTACTTCATTTTTTGTTTTTCGTCGATGTATATATATGAAATATTCCAAGGGTTTTCGAACGGCCTAAAAGCCTGACCTTCAATCTTGTTCAAAGTTGCTGATATTTTTGTATCGTATATTTTGTATCGTAGTGATCTTCTCGTCGTACGAAAAAATGTCCTCTACAAAAAACATGCGTTTTTCTATGAACTATTTTGAAAAAAAAAAATCAAAATTTTCCAAGTACTACAACACTAAAAAAAAAAGGAAAATCTTTAATTTTAAAATTTTTCAACCCCAATGACTAGGTTGATACTGCTGAAATTTACGCTGAATTTTCTTTTGTTAGTGTAAAACAACATGTGTAAGTTTCATTCTGGGCTGGGTTTGCGTTCAGTTAATAGCGTCGTCTTAAATTTAATGGGAAATTGTTTTTGTTGAATAACTCGGCGATTTACAAGTTTTAACTAAAAATGGTAATGATCAAACTTGTAGGAAATCGAGTGCTTTACAACTTTGGTTATTACAGTTTTATCTCTACCATCGATATTTTTCGAAATAAACCGGACAAAAGCGGCTATTGCGTTATCTCGTTCATTTTTTACTTTAGGGCTAAACAAACTTGTAGAGAATGAAACTGACGACAATTTTGGTCTCTACACTTTTTTCTCCTAGAATCAATATGAAAATATTATTTCGTAAACCATTCGTTCTTTCACCGTTCGCGTAC
The DNA here is from genome assembly GCA_951751655.1 of Ophion costatus. Classification (NCBI taxonomy): domain Eukaryota; kingdom Metazoa; phylum Arthropoda; class Insecta; order Hymenoptera; family Ichneumonidae; genus Ophion; species Ophion costatus. The sequence goes on along the minus strand of OX632368.1, from coordinate 16,973,493 downwards.
GACCTTAAATATTGATTGTAGGGGAAAAAAGGCAAGAACAAAAATTATCCAAAATTTCATTCTCTACAAATTTGTTCATGTTCGTTTATGCCCTAAAGTTAAAAAAAAACGAGATAATGCAATAGCCGCTTTTTTCAGGTTTAATTCGAAAAATATCGATGGTAGAGAAAAAACTGTAATGACAAAAGTTATAAAGCACTCGATTTCCTACAAGTTTAGTCATCAACATTTTTACTTAAAAATTGCAAATCGCCGAGTTATTGAACAAAAACAATTGCTCATTAAATTTAAGACGACAATATTAACTGAACGCAAGCCCGGCCCAGAATGAAACTTACACATGTTGTTTTACACTAATAAAAGAAAATTCATTGTAAATTTCAGCAGGATCAACCTAGTCATTAAGGTTGAAAAATTTTTAAATTAAAGATTTTTCTTTTTTTTTTTAGTGTCGTAGTAGGAAAATTTTGATTTTTTTTTCAAAATAGTTCATAGTAAAACGCATGTTTTTTGTAGAGGACATTTTTTCGTACGACGAGAATATCACTACGATACGACCATTTGAATTTTTTTCACGTGTCAAAACTTATCTCCGAGTTAGCGAGCCGATAAAAATCTGAAAACAATGCCACGTACTCAAAATATATGATACAAAAACATCACCTTCTTCGGAAAAGATTGAAGGTCAGGCTTTTGGGCCGTTCGAAAACTCTTGGAATACCTCATATAAATATATATATATGGAAGTAACTGTCATCCTCGATGTCCAAATAGTCCAATAAACTTGTTTTCGTCCCATTTTTACGATTGCTATTCAATTTAATTGAATTAATAAAGTTGTCAGTGTGAAGTGTAGAATTTCATAGACGATAAATTGACCGGAGGCGTTGCTCATTGAATTTTCGATATCAGATGCAAAATATAAACAACATCGTGATGTTCCCGCTGGATTCGGTGCTGAAGGGCGACTTACGCGGCGTCAAGGGCGACCTCAAGAGGCCCTTCGAGAAAGCGTGGAAGGATTACGAGGCGAAGTACGCGAAGATCGAGAAGGAGAAGAAGCAACACGCGAAAGAGGCCGGCCTCATTCGTTCCGAAGTCACACCGGCCGAAATAGCCGACGAGATGGAAAAGGAGAGACGATTGTTTCAATTGCAGATGTGCGAAGTACGCGAGTTGCTCTTTTTTTTTTAATACCCCGTGATTTTGCCACTTTTTCGTTGGAATGAACGGGTCTTCTCACTTCAGACGTTAAAAAATGAATAAAAAAAGTCTTTTCAGGGTCTGAAGTGAGATGAAGGCACGAAATGTTTAAGATGGGAATTTATTGACTACGGTTTTTCTTTTTGTCCCTCTAGTATCTCATCAAGGTAAATGAGATTAAAACGAAAAAGGGCATCGAACTTTTGCAACATCTCGTCGAGTATTATCACGCGCAGACAAAGTGAGTACGAATTTTAATATTATCGTTATTAATTTTAATGTTAAACAATAATTTAATCATTTGAATGCAATATCTCAAATAATATTTGATAATATTGAATAATTTATTTTTAAAATATTGAATGTCATTATTTTAATTGTTTGGTTGTTTAATGTTTGGTATTGAATTATCACGAAATTATTCGATTAGCATTGATTTTTTTATAATAGTATTTAACGTCGTTATTATTTTATTGGCGTTAAATAGTCACTGTTATTCGTCATTATCGTTGTTATTGATTTTCTTATTATTAAATTATTATTGTTACTGAATTATCATCGAATTATCATAATTATGCGATAAGCATAGAGTTCTTATAAAATTGTCATTTGTTGTTGTTGAAAACGTGTATTTCAATTTTGTCATCGTGTCTGAACAACCTTGTCAATGGGACGAAACAAAAATCCACCATATACCAACGCCCTCTCTCTCTCTCTTTTTAACGTCGAACTCATTCGTATTTTTATTAATTCTTTTATTTTTTCTTCGTTTTCCAATGGAGATTCACAACTTTTTCTGCCTTCGTTAACGTTCGACAGTTATTTCCAAGACGGCCTGAAGACGATCGAACACTTTGGCTCGTACGTCGCCGATCTGAGTGTTAAGCTGCAGAAAATACGGCAAAATCAGGACGAGGAGCGACGAAGATTGACGGAGCTGCGAAGTTTGCTGAGGAGTTCCGGCTGCGACAAGGAGGTGCGTGATGGAACGGATTTCTTTTTTTCGGTGTGTGCGTGTATGCGTCCATGTGTTTTGAAGTTTGCATTGTCGGAATGCAACGAGAATCGTTGTTTCTGCATTGCTTCAATTTCCTTTGGCAGATTTTGCCCACAAAAATCCTTTAGCTGTATGTGAAGATATTTATTCAGCGACCCGAATCTTTTAGATTCTTTTCTAAAGAGTGTTTTAGTGTCGATGGAGTCTAAGAGTCTTTTTAGAGTCAATGGAATCAGATTTTTAAAAGTTAATCGAATTGACGGGGCTCGGGGATAAAGTCCACCGGATTCACGTGGAATGGTATTCCGCGCGAATCCGGTGCACACACACACACACACACACACACACACACACACACACACACACACACACACACACACACACACAACGCACACAAACAAACACACACACACACGCGCGCGCACACACAAACACACACACACACACACACACACACACACACACAACGCACACAAACAAACACTCGCACACTACGCACACAAACACACACACACACACACACAACGCACACAAACAAACATTCGCACACTACGCACACAAACACACACACAACGCACACAAACACACACACACACACACACAACGCACACAAACACACACACACACAACGCACACAAACAAACACTCGCACACAACGCGCACACACACACACACACACACACACACACACACACACACACACACACACACACACACACACACACACACACACAACGCACACAAACAAACACTCGCACACTACGCACACAAACACACACACACACACACACAACGCACACAAACAAACATTCGCACACTACGCACACAAACACACACACAACGCACACAAACACACACACACACACACACACAACGCACACAAACACACACACACAACGCACACAAACAAACACACACACACACACACACACACACACACACACACACACACACACACACACACACACACACACACACACACACACACACACACACACACAACGCACACAAACACACACACACGCACGCACACAACGCACACAAACACACACAAACACACACACACACACTTCACACAAACACACACAAACACACACAACGCACACAAACACACACACACACACACACACACACACACACACACACACACACACACACACACAAACACTTCAATAATCAATGATGTGCACTTTTGCAGCTGAACGCGAACGCGAACGCCGGCTACTCGTTGCATCAGTTGCAAGGTGACAAGCAGCACGGGGTGACCCGCTCCGGTCACTTGTTGAAGAAGAGCGAGGGCAAGATGCGGCGGGTCTGGCAAAAGAGACGATGCGCGGTGCAGGCCGAGGGCTATCTCGACATTTGTCACGCCGACGAGAACAAGCCGCCGACGCGGGTCAATTTGTTGACCTGTCAAATCAAACTCGTTCCCGACGACAAACGCGGCTTCGATCTCATCAGTTGTACGTATCCGCGTGGACATCATCGCCGTTTTCGCGAGATCGACCGAACGCGCGACGCAACGAAGTTGAAAAATTTCGCGGACAAACAAACAAATGAACATCGATGAAACGTCACTTTCGGGGGAGTAATACTCGAATGAAATGGTTATGCTGAGGGATGAAGAATGTGGAAAGTCAATTCAAATGGGTTACTTTTGTCCGAACGATGTTTTTTTCTTTCAATCGCCATTATTGTGGTCGAAAATGACAAAAGATGTGCGAAATTATGGGCTTCCGCTCTAACGTTGTCAAGGTCATTTCAAGGGCAACTTTTTCTTTACTCGGGTAAGAAAAGTTGACCTTGGAGTGACCTTGAGAACGTTCACTGGACGGAAAAGAAATCTCGCCGTTTTCCGCGCCGTTTCGATCCGCCCGACGTGCGTCCCGACGTTGTTCGACTCACTTCGCTGTTCTCGAGTCGTTTCGATGTCTCGAAATAAATTCGGATTTCTCATCGCGACTTTTTGACGATAAATTTCTATTTGTCGATCTCCGTGTTGTTTTTTTTTAAATTTATTTTTATTATATTTCGTGTGTGTGTGTTTTTTCGCAGACAATAGGACTTATCATTTTCAAGCGGAAGACGAGGCCGATCAGAGGGCATGGATGTCCGTGCTCGTGAATTGCAAGGAGCGAGCGCTCCTCCGAGCCTTCGACGCGAGCGGCAAAGCCGAGGCTGGCCAAGGCAATCCTAGTCTAGTCGAACTTCAACAGGCGGTCATACGCTGCATAATGCGACTACCCGGCAACGATCATTGCTGCGACTGCTCATCGCAAAATGGTCACTCGTTGTTCCTTCACTTTGCACGTTCATTTCTGTCTTTCTGGAGAAAAATCAAAGATTTTCGAAGACATTTTTATTTTGTTTTTATTTTATTTTTATTTTTATTTTATTTTTATTTTATTTTATTTATTTATTTATTAACTTCTTTTAATTTGAGTTTTAATGTTTTTTTTTAAGTGTACAAAACTATTTGTTAACATTTTTTAGACCCGAAACTTTTATTTGATGTACTAGAAAGTAGGAAATATTTTTACCGAGTATTACCGAGCCTATACGTGATTATGAAAAAAAAAAGTATGTTTTTGGAAAATATTTCTGCCCGACCCTCCGGACGGGGATGGCTTTTCGCGGGAAAACAATTGCGAGAAACGTTCGTGACTCGAGAGCGGTAGGAAGAATGAAAAGTAAACGATGACGAATGTCGTTTTTCAGATGCCACGTGGTTATCGACGAATTTTGGTATAATCGTGTGCATCGAGTGCAGCGGAATTCACAGGGACTTGGGCGTTCACATATCGAGAATACAATCGTTGACGTTGGACAATATGGGAACTGCGCAGTTATTGCTCGCTCGTTATATGACCAATCAGTCCTTCAACGAAGTTATGGAAGCCACTTTGCATCACAATCTCAAGCCCACACCGACGTCGACTATGTGAGTGTACGGCACACACACGGACCACCCACACGCAACGCAATTCGTGTCCTTTTTAATTTCGTTCCCGACCTTGTCGAATGCTTTTCATGGCTTTCCGATCACTGCGTTTGAGTCTTCGTCATTTTTCATGTCTCGTTTATTTATCATAGATTTTTCTCTCCATATTTGTTTATTCGTTTTCAATATTAACTTTTTCAAAAGTCTTTATCTATCATTTGTTTGTTCTCAAGATTATTGCTTATTTTATTATCATATTTTGAAATATTTTGTTACTTATTTTTCCTTTGTATTTCGAAAAATGTTGTTATCTTTGAGTTTCGAAAATCGTTTCCGTTTTAAAAAGATCGCGTTTGGAAAATCTTCATTTCGTTTGTTTGAATATTTTTTCTTAGATATATGCTCGTTTATCTTATTTTTTTTGCATTTTTTCGCTGGAGTTTTTTTTGCATCTTCCATATTTTTCGAAATATCGATAGCGTTGTGTTTCTTCGTTATTTATTTGTCATAACGTTCATTCGTTTCCTTTTCATAGCCACGCATTTATTTAATTTTCCACCCGATCGACACTCGCGTTGATCGCTTGTTCAATAATTATTCTCCGAACCCTTTTCAATGCATTTTTATCCCTATAACGTTTGCCTCAGTTTCGCACTGCTCTCGGCCATTTTGCTACATCTCTGGCCCTCGCAAAATTTGTATCAATCGTTTTCGTTTTTCCTCTCCTTACCCCTGCCCGAGTCTCTTCGATCGTTCCAACTATCGTTTTTACTCTACTTTATTCACCCTCGTTCTATCCGCGCTTCGACCCACGGCGGACTTGCCACTGCGGGGAACATAAAAAAAGGGACGAGCGATACGAGTTCATAAGAGCGAAGTACGTGGACAAGAGGTACGTCATGAACACGTGCGCGGACGAGCACGATCTCCTCTCGGATCTCGAGCACGCCGTCAACAATCGCGATTTGCAGCAGCTCCTACAGGTCTACGCCGAGAACGTCGACATGGCCGCGCCTCTGCCCACCTCCGTGAGTCGCTTTTCTCTTCGTCGCCTGCTTCCCGTTGAATCGGAGAAAAATAAGAAGAAAAAAACAAAACAAAAAACCGTATCGGCGAAGTAAAACAACTCGAATAATTATTGTTCGATCGAAACGAATTAACGATACGTTCTTTTGTCAACGAAACGAATAAACGACTCGTCTCTTTTGTTCGTCAGGATATCGGCGAGACGGCTTTGCACCTGGCGATTCTACGAGAAATGGGCAGCAGTCTCCACATAGTTGATTTTCTCGCGCAAAACATGCCCACGGGGGGAATAGATCGTACGAGCCTGGCGGGTGATAGCGCCCTCCACCTCTCGGCGAGGCACGACCGCGCCGAGGCCATGAAGCTCCTCTTGCGCGCCGGCGCTGACCCGACACTCCGAAACAATCAGGACAAAACGCCCCTGGACATTGCCCAGGAAATGGGACACCACACCTGCAAAGAGCTGGTAATTTGGCCGTAACGAGAGACGAGACCGACGAGCTTATTGAGCAGCGATTGGGAATTGGCAATTTGTCGGACGTTTATTTGGATGGCTAATTTACGAGCGACCAGTGTCACCGTTATCGAAGACCATTATCGAAGATTTGCGAAAGACCAGAACTCTTGTTCATCCCACTTCCGTATCGATATTTTGTTTATACCAATGATTTATAATTATCGAAGATTTTCGTTTCGCTACTCGATACAAATGTAGCGATTAGCTACCGCAAGTAACTAGAAGTATAGCTCTAGTAATTTCTAGTTACCGGAACTGTACTTTTAGTTGCCGTAATTATAATTTACTAGAATTCTAGTTCCAGCCATAATAAATTACTAGACTTCTAGTTCCAGCCATAATAAATTACTAGAATTCTAGTTCCAGCCATAATAAATTACTAGAATTCTAGTTCTAGTCGTGATAAATTACTACATTCCAATTCCAGTAATGATAAATCGCTACAACTCTAGTTCTAGTAATAAATTAGCAGAGTTCTGGTGCCAATAATCATAAATTGCTAGAATTATAGTTCCAGTAAGTAAAAATTACTAGAATTCTAGTTGGTGCGATTATAAAACACTAGAATTTCAGTTGCAGCAGTTATAAATTACCAGAATTCTAGTTCCAGTCGTGACAAATTACGAGAATTCTAGTTCCAGCAGTTATAAATTACTGGAATTCTAGTTCTAGCAACTGAATTCTAGTTTTATCTGACATGAAATTGTCAGCTTAGGAAATACGACGTAGAATCGTTAACTAACTACAGAGGAGAGAATAATGAAATGATTATTCGAATCAGTTGAACAGCGCTCTGCAACGGCAGAAAACGCTGCTCGATAACGTGAACATCGATTGGAATTTGTCGCACGACGAAGGATCCACGGATTTTTCGGACGACGAGACCATTATCGAGGATCGGGTGAGCAGCAAAATAACACCCATACGTTAAACCCACACACACCTCATTTATATAAAATCCGCCGGGAAAAACAAAATCATTTTTCACCCCTTCAAACGGCACTATCGGGTAAAAGAAGAAACCAAACAGATTTACGAACGCTAAACTGGATTTGACAAATATTAATCAGTCTCCGAGTCATTCGAGTTTGAAGGTAAACAACGTAGAGTGTCCACGCGTGCATTTTGGCAATTTATTGAACAAACAACCGAGAGGGAAAATAACGAATTCGCGAAGTAACGAGGAGGAAGAATATCGAGAAAAAAAAACCACGAAAAGAGAGAATTTGGCGTGACATATCGTTATGTCGTTGTTGTTGACCGGATTTACTCAGAATGGATGTTTGACGCCGGAAAAGAAGTCCCGTAGCAGGCCACCCTCGTACGCCGGCGGGGGAGGAACCGGACCCGGGGACTCGCCGATCACCCTCCGGAGTCGCAGCAGCACGTGTGACAGCCTTCAGAGCGGCTCGTCGCCAAATTCCGCCACGAATCGCCAACAGATGCCTCCCCCGCCACCGCCACAGACGAGGAAACCCGTAGTCGGTACGTTCGATACAATTTTCTTTACCCCCTCCATTTTCGACTCTACGCGGGCTTGGTGACGCTTAGCGGCAAGTTTCTCGAAAAACAATTGCCCAAATGACAATTTCTCGACAACAATTGCCCGAACAAACAATTTATTTACTACGGGCAGCCGTACTGGAGCGCTAAAGCGCGCGCACCGCGTGCTGCTACTTTAAAGCCCTGTACTGAGTCGATAAAGTGAAAATCGACTTTACCAACAGTCGGACAACAGTTCCATGATGGAACAGAGTCGAAAAATGCTAAATTTTCACAATTTGGCATTTGTTGGATGCACAATTAGTAACGCTATATCGATTATTGAGTGTATTGGTGATTTTGCGCCCTTTTTCTTCGCGTTTCGAAGCTCCTGTCCCGATCGCTGCCGATTTGTCGATGAACATTCACGGATCGCTGAAGAAGCGCGTCGCGCCACCGCCACCACCGGGCAACGGGTCGGCCCTGTTGACGGCACACTACGGCACACTGCCGACCTCGGCAACCCTGGCGAGCTCGTCACACAGCCGAACGACGAGCGAGCCCATTCTGGCGGGACACTCGCTCCACACGCTGCCGCACTCGTTGAACACCCTCGCCGGTGGCCAGCATCACAAGAGGTCGCCCAGCGGCGACTCCTCCACTAGTCACGGTTCGTCCCGGTTTCCATTTTTTTTTTGCCTTCTCCCTTCTTCCGGTTCTTATGAATTCTGAAGAAAAATCGTTACCTCTGGAGGATTTTATCTACTTTTCCGGTTTTCTTCGATTTTTGGACTTTTGTATACTTTCTTGGATTTTTTCAAACTTTATTCGCGAATTCACGGCGTTTGTTTTATTTTCTGTGTTCTCTTGCTTTACTTATTCCTTGTATCTATTTTGCAGTTCCTTTCGAAAATATTCTTCAATTTTCCGATTTGGTGTTTCAATTTTTTTATGCTATTTTTTGGATTTTGCGCTCACTTTTGATACTGCCTAAGAACGAAGACAGAAAAACCATTACCCAATTAAATATCTGGTAACAAAAAAAACGTTTTTTTTCGTTAAGGAAGCTTTCCAGTGTGACAGCCCGAAAAATCGCTGTTTTTCGCGATTTTTTTTTTTAAAGAAAAAATAATCTAATCGGTCTGGTTTTTTTTTTGTATATTAATTGGGTATTGAAGAATACAAAACAATTTTTTAAAGATCGATTTATTTATTAATTAATATCTATAAAAATGATGAAACAATTGTTGCAGAAAATGCACTTGGATGTGGTGTCCACGTTGGGGGTCACAATTTTGATCTGAAACAAAAAACACAAAAAGATTATTGATCGGTATATAATTGGCTTTCGTGCTATGGAGGCTTTTTTTTTTTTTTTTTTTTTTGCAAAAATGGCGCCGGTTTGAACAAAAAGTATCGATTTTAGCATTTTTTTTGGCAGTTTTTTTACAAAAAAATAGGAAGCTGTCAAAAAAAAAAAAAAAGCTTCCATAGCACGATAAACAATGACGTTAAGAATATTGTGTAAAAAATTCAACTCGATAGCTTTAAAACTCTGCCCTCCAAGTTGGACACCGTTTTGAAAAATGCTGTTTCGAGAAAAACGCGTTCAAAGTTTCGCTGTAGCTGTAGCGCTCCGTTGCCTTCTTCCAAGATATGCTGTACAGTAACCGAAATAATCTGAATTTCGGCATGAAAATTTCAGGGAATATTCGGGAGAGTGTATACTATTCGATAAAGCAAAAAAAAAAAAAAATCGATTTTTTGAAAATTTCACACTGGAAAGCTCCCTTAATTGTTGATTGCGTGAAAAGTTTCGTAATTTTCGTTTTCCAGGGATGGACAAGGTGAATAGCTCGACGCTACAGAGGCCGCGAAATCCGCCGCCCCCGGCGCCCTCGGTCCCGAGCTCGTCGAGGCTGAGCAACGGGCGCAGCAGCGAGTCACTGAGCTCAATGTGCTCCGACCACGGGATCGGAAATCCCGTGCCACCACCCAGAAAGGTAAAATTCACCCCAGCTAGGAATATTTTCCTCCTTTAGTCTTCCACCACTGTTATTATTCGTTCCGACTTGCGAAATCTTCTCTTCTCGTTTACTTAATTTTTCTGCTTACGCTCACGGGTATGTTTATTTATTTTTTCCGCTCGTTTTTGTTTCTTCTCTTTTGCGATGGTCGCTCGAGTATTATCACATTCGCCATTGTTTTTCTTCGTCAACTTTTCTACTTTCTCAGGCTCCCTTTTTCTCTTGCTCGTTTTTTTTCTTTGCGATCGCTCGTAAATCTTCGCGTTCTTGCTTCGGTACCGAGGGCAAATTTTCCAACGGGCTCCGCTCCGGCGATACGATTCGTGCGACTTATTTTTTCTTCGTCGCATCGGAGCAAAACGGCTTTGCACGAACTTGCGGAATTTATCGAATGATTTTGTTTGTTTTTTTTTTATCTCGTCTCTTCTCGAGTGCGCCGAGACACTCGAGTTCGATCGTACGCCGACGACTCGACGCTCATTTTGTTTCAACATCTCGCGATACGAGCCATTCGCAGCGATAAAGAAAAAAAAAAGTATCGCTATCATCGTTATTAGCCATTGTTACGATTATCAACTATTATCATTGCCGTTGTTATTATTATTGTATAAATACAAAGGATAACGCTGAGAATCGTTATCGTCGTCGTAACCGCGACTATTGTTGTTCAATTAAATTTTTTTAACGAATTTCCGTTACGAAATTATCATTATTGCTGTCACGATCGTAAAAAATAATGAGAATTATTATTATCGCCATAACCGTGATTATTTTAACGATTTTTTTCAAATAGTTGCTATTTTTATTACTTGTCGAAAACGTATGAGTGCTCGTTGATATCTTCATTTATCGTTGTTGCGTTTTTTTGTCTTTCTTCTTCTCTTCTATCAGTTGAAGGTTTCTTCCGATTAACAGCTTGCGCACCCGACACCTCATACTAATCACACACATTTCACACCGTTGATCCCTCGATGAAGGGGAAAAAATATCGTTGAAGCATGCACGTGGGAAATCACGGTGGTTGTGAAAAAGAGAGAGAAAACAAGAAAACAAAAATAACACGATACAAAAGAACAATTACGTGGGAAGGAAGGTACGGATTTTGTTATTAACGATTGTTGGTACAGAGAAGGGACCGATCGAGACTAGAGAGCTACGCCGAGGAGCCTTCGTCTTTGCTCCCAAACACGAATCTGGTAAACATTTGCCGCCATCGCACTTATGGAATGCTACACTTGAAATATTTGTGTACACGTTCGTTGAATATGTTGCGCATACTTATTTTTCTTTCGCATTATCGTTAGTATTTTGTCATTGATGTTTTTTTTTTTTTTTTTCATCTTATTTTATTCCTTTTCGACGAAGTAAATTTCAGATAAATATATATCACTGGTGGAAAGTATTGAGACACTTTTCGCGCTTTTGGGACCGGAAGCCATCACAAACAAAACTACTCAAAGTTCTCTTTTTTTTTCACACTCGGGTGTTTATTTTATTTTTCTCTAATCTCTGAAAGGAATCTCTAAAAGGAAAAAGAACGAAAAGCAGCCGCAAAAAAGGTTCAGAGGCCCTTTTGCATTTATTTTGGGCCCGTATGCCCTTTTGCATTTACTTTGGGCCCGTTGGCCTTTTTTGCATTTACTTTGGGTCCTTTTACATTTCTTTTGGGCACTTTATCCCTTTTGCATTTATTTTGGGCCCTTTGCCGCTTTTGCATTTATTTTGGGCCCTTTGCCCCTTTTGTATTTATTTTGGGCCCTTTGTTCCTTTGTCCCTTCTGCATTTATTTTGGGCCCATCGGTCCTTTTGCATTTATTTGGGGTTCTTTGGCCCTTTTGCATTTATTTTGGGCCCGTTGTCCCGTTTGTATTTATTTTGGGCCTGGTATCCCTTTTTCGTGCATTTTGGGTCCTTTTGTATTTTTGGGCCCCTTTGTATTTCTTTTTGTCCCTTCGTCATTTATTTTGGGCCCGTTGCCCTTTTTCGGTTACTTGGGGCCCTTTGGCATTTATTTTGGGCCCTCTGGCCCTTTGAATTTATTTTGGGCCCCCTGGCCCTTTGATTTTATTTTGGGCCCTTTCTCCATGTTACATTGATTTTGGGCCCTTTGTCCCGTTTGCATTTATTTTGGGCTCTGTGACCTCGTTGCACTTATTTTGGGCCCTATTGTCCCTTTTGCATTTAAATTTCCGGCCCGCGGGCCCTTTTATCGCTTATTTTGGGTCCTCTCGCCTTTTTACCCTTTACAAATAAATTTGTGTGTAAAAAATAAATGTTCAACGGCCCTTTTGTCCTTTATAAACAAATTTCTATTTACATTTCTCAAAACGTAAAACGTCGCTTTTATGACAGTAGAAAAAACGCACGAAAAAGACAAAAAAATATTTGCACCCAGTGAGAAAAGAATAAGACAAAACAAAATAGAGAGCTTGTATTATTTTCCTTTCAAAATAATATCTGGAACGTCACATTGCGTATTTTTTTCCCGAGATTCGTAACTTAGCGTCGAAAAGAAAAAAAAAACCGTAAAGTTTAGTCTTATTTTCCGCCAGTAGATGAAAAAATGAAGAAAAAAAATCAATGCCGTATGATTGTTGACGTTTCAAGTGTAGCGCCGCTTCGCATGGTCCATAGTTGTGTTCTCTATTCGTCGCATTACTCATACGTTCATTATCGTCAGAGTAGAAAGTAAAACGAGGAAACAAAGAAATATCGTAACGTTCATTTTTCTACTTCACGATTCGTATTGTCCGGCTTTGAAATAACGATCGTCCGAGTTGGCTCGCGTACTGTCATTGCGCTTCTGTTCTTTGTTTTTGTTCTTTTTTTTGTGGTACTTTGCACTCTCGTGGGGGGGGGGGGAAGTGTCGATATTTCAGCTATTAAGGGGGAAACCCAGTTCAGATGATGAAAAATCAATGTTTTTAAATCCATTGAGCGTTGGTAAAACGTTGGTTTGCAATTATTTTCTTTCAACAGCGTGGTCTCGAAACGACTTTTTTTTTTTCAATTTGTGAACACTCGAGCCCAAAGACTTTCTGGCCTATAATTTTATCGAGTGATGAATAGTTTTTTTATATAATTACGCTTAATATGAACCTAAGTTTGGGATAATATTGTTTAAAGTACATTTTTTATATCGGAAGAGGTTATAAAATAATGGCAAAAATAATACCATTTTGTTTAACGTATAACCCATCTTAACAATTTTTTTCACACCTTTTCTATGTAGATACAAAGAATTTTTTTTTATTCTCGATTATAAATAGAAACGGAGAAAAAAAATATCGATCACCACGTCGCCCAGGACGGTGTTGGTTGAAGAATTTCAATAACTACGTTTGCACTAAAAATGAATCCAAATATAAATGAATTGAGAAAGAATTTTTCGAAGAAATACCGTTTGTTGAGAATTTGAGTGGAAATTTCGTATTTTTACTTTTTCAATTTTCTGTACGCGGAGATGAGACGAGCACGTCTATTTTTTCGATCGTTTGATTTTTCTGGTTTTTTTTTCGTGGGGTCGAGTTGGAAGGGCAAGAAATTGGCACATTATCGATAAATTGTTTTTCGTTGTTTTCCGGAGACAACTTTGTGTGTGCCCCTTAACCCGCATGGGCTTTGGTACTTTATTGGAAATTCTAGGGTTTCTCTTTTCGTTGTAAATAAATACTGTGTGTGTTCCTTATTTACGTACACTTTCTTCTTCAGATTGTGCGAAACGTGACAAAAAAATGTTTTTCTTTTTTAACAATATTTCAGCGACTAATATACGTCGGGAACTAAACCATTTTAATTTTTTTTTCTATCGATCTCGCTCTGGCGTTACTTTTATGTGTGCCATTATTTTAGATGTAGAATTTCCAATGTCGTTTCTTCCGACGAAAAAAAAAGACTTTCTGCTTGGTTTGAATTTCTGACTTTTGAGGGCAGATTCGTAATCAGCGAGCTCGAAAACCCCATAACACCAATTTTCATGCGAATCGGGTAAATTGTATTTTAGTCCGCCATATTGGATCCGCCATTTTGAACTTTTGAATTTTGAAGGGAGATTCGCAATCAGCGAGCTCGAAAACCCCATAACACCAATTTTCATGCGAATCGGGTAAATTGTATTTCAGTCCGCCATATTGGATCCGCCATTTTGAATTTCTGACCTTTGAGGGCAGATTCGTAATGAGCGACCTCGAAAACCCCATGACACCAATTTTCACTCGAATCGAGTAAATTGTCGTATTTTAGTCCGCCATATTGGATCCGCCATGTTGAATTTTCGATTTTTGAGGGCAAATTCGTAATCAGCGACCCCGCAAGCCTCCGAGTACCAAATTTCCCGAAAATCGATCGAGCCGATCAGAAAATAATCGACGTGCGCCATATGGCGTCAATGCCGCTTCGGGCACCACAAAAATTGGCGCCATATGACGTCAATGCCGCTTCGAGCGTCACAAAGATGGCCGCCACATGGCGCCAATGTCGCTCCGGGCACCACAAAAATGTGCGCTACGGCGCATCTATCGAGATATTGTCAGCGGCATTGACGCCACGCATGGCGTCAATGACGCTCAAGGGTGCTATTATAGATTTTTTTTAACTTTACAAACGCTCTTTTTTATTCGTTATTATCATCACCTATTACTGCATTGTTGGCGAAAAAAAGATCCCGTTAAAATTGCAAACTCGACAAGATTGTTTCGTGTCGTTCGTTTTTCTTTGATTTTTTTTGTTCGTCGGAAGAACGGAGTGAATGTTATTCGTGCGTTAAACGAATTATAATGCTTCCTACTGGGACAGCCATTTTTGTTTTACTCCCTACAGCCGACGAGCTCGAATCTGAACGGACTGCGACGCTGCCGCGCCTTGTACGACTGCGAGGCCGACAACGAGGACGAGCTCTCGTTTCGGGAGGGCGAGGTTATAATCGTGACGAACGAGCATACCGACGACGACAACTGGATGGAGGGAGCCCTCGAGAGATCGCCCGAGAGACGGGGCATGTTCCCGATAAGTTTCGTCCACATGCTGCAGGATTAACACGCGTCGTCGTCGTCGAGCCTGAACTCGCTCGCGAGGGCCTCGAGCACGACGAGCGTCGCGAGTTGCGCGAGCCTCGGACGCATTAGTCACCGATAAATTATCGACTAGAACGACGGCGTTCCCCCTCTCGCACTCATTTTTCTTTCGTCCTCATTTTTTCGCCGATATTCGCGCGAGCTCGTTCGAGAACGCCGAAATCGGGATTGCGTCTTCCGGGGGAAGGCCAGCGAAAAATTGATTCAGGAGAGGGAAGAAAAAAACGTTCGAGGATGTACATTCCCAGGCAAAAGTTTTATTTCGTTGGAACTTCGGCAGTTGGAAAATCGACAAAAAAATCGGTGAAAATTCCAGACGCGTCGAAGTTTCCGTGAACGCTGATTTGGAATAATAATGCAGATAGGTCATTAACAAATGGATTTTAAAAATAATCCGTGGGAAAAAAATCTTCGTATGCAATGACTCCGTCGATTGTTCTGCATACTTACGATTTTTTTTCGGTATTATCTCCATTTATTTTTTAGTAAAAAAAAAACAATTATGGTCGCGAGCTGTTACATTTTTGTCGTTAAGATTCGTAGAAAGGTTTCGCATCACGCTTAAGAAGCTTCCTAGTCATTGCATGAACAACACGAATACAATTTTTCGACCGAAAATATTTTAGAGAAGTGGAAATTCAGAAAAAAATCAAAATTATTTAGACAAATGAATTGTTTCGGTTCGAGAGGAGAAAAAAAATTCTTCACGGATTATTCGAACAACTTGTTAAGAACTCATTGAGATAATTATCATTTGAATTCAATCTTCCTAACATATCGGAGGTGTCGGATTTTTCTCAGATTTTTTCGCGAGGCTTCGAGTCTCGAAATTTCGATCGAATTAAATTTTCCGCCCGGAACGTACGCGTGCTCGATTTTTCGAACAGTTTTTTCGGATTTACGAAAAATCGTAACAAGTGCGTCCGCGATTGGTGGGAATTTGAGTTAAAAAACAACCCCGTCCGATACGGATTAAATTTGCATACGCGAGAAAAATCGTTTTTCGCAACGGCAAAATGCTCGTCACTCGATCAAGTGCAATTGTTTGCACGATAATTGCGCGCTTATTTATCTCCGAATATACATATATTTTTTTCACCTCAATCGTTTCGTTCGTTCGAGGAATTTGTGACGGCGTTGAAGTGGCGCGTCGTCGATGTTCGCGAAGCGTAAGCCAGCAAGGAAAATCAATTCGTTGCCAGGAAACTAAGTCACGTAAAACTAACTGTTAGACGCGTTAATAACGACGATAAGGGGAAGGCGAAAGAAGTTCGTAATAATCGATTTCCGCGTGAAGTCGAGACATTTATTTTAAAACCAGCCACGGTGTACTTTTTATTCGTACTTTTCGAACGAGAAATTATCACAAATGTTACGGCTTATCGCTCGATTGATCTTCGTGCCCGCCTGTACACGCACCCTTGCCGCGAACTTACGCGACGCAAGAGAGTTGTGATATTTGTTAAGATTTTCACTGTCAACTGTCCGCGGTGGGTCCGAGTCAGAGGAAGAAAAATGCGTTACTACGTGAGAGAAGATAATTATGTAATCGTACACGCCATTTGTCCTTAATTCTTAAGAATTCTGCGCGGGGGAGTATAATCGTTGAGCGAAGGAAACAAAATGGTTGCCGGAAGGCTGAAAGCGAAGGATTTTCTCCGACATGCAGGTCCGGAAACTCGCCGGGGAGATAATTTTTCATAAACGATAGTTCACTTTGTGGTCGCGAGCGTCGCTGCGGTCGATGGAGGTGTGAGACTGGCGCGAAGATACGAAATAGTAGCCATAACCTCACAAGGAAGTTCGTTGCATGATTTTTATTGTGTCGTTGATGCTCTAGAAGATTTTTCAGAGCCGCTTTGTAAATTAATCGAATTTTTGTCGTATGGGATTTCAAAAGTAACTCGTTTCATTTTTTTTTACATTTCTGGAGTGCCGTAAATGATTTTTACATTTCCGGAGTACGCAGAAGTGACTTTGTAGCAATTTCAGTGCACAAAGATGCGTTTGTCAAGTCGTCGCCGCGTTACCGCGCGGCTAGCTTTGAATTTGTAGGTTATGGTACCGTGAATTCAACTCGGCAAGCTTACAAGAACGCTCCGAGCGACATAATCGGTCCGAGTTTCCGGACCTGTATGGAAGACCGTGCGGTGGCGTTGCGTCCGACGGAGGCGCTGCATTCGCAACTGTCATGGTGGCTCGACCCGTCGAAACAAGCGGTACGTTCGAGAAAGCTCGCCTTTTCGAAAGAAAGTAAAGTCCTTGTCCGTTTTCTGCCAAAAATCCGCGTCGATCGGGCTAACTTTCGTGCCGATCGGTCGCGCCGTTGCGGAGAATTTCAAAGTCGCGTTTTCGAAGTGGTCCGCGAGGTTACGACGCTTCGCGAAACTTCAGCGTTCTCGCGCGAGAACCGCGGGACGCGATTGAGCACGAAACATCACGGAAACAACGCAATATCAAAGCCGCGCGAGGGAAAATTGAGACAAACAAGTCTGGCTGCACACCGTTGTAGGTTATGTCTCGAGTGGACCGATTACGTCATATCGCGTGGCCATTTCGGGTCCGACAGCGGCGCCACCGTCGCTCAGTCTCATTCGCTGGCCGTCGTATGTTTCTCGCTTTGACCACCAGGTGTCGCACACCACACGCGCGATCTTCATCTCCGGCCAATTCGAAGTGCGCGCGAGCGTGAGAATTCAAAGCTTTCGAGACTTTTCGTCAACGACAGTTTTGACGGTAACGTGAAGTTTTTGCAGTGGTTTTGGAATTAAGGGCGGGGAGAGAGAGAGGTATACACAAAAACGCTTCAAAATTTTAGACTTATAATCCACCTCTTCACGAACGTTTATTCTCGTCGAACGATGAACGTTGATATTGCATGACACACAAGAATAAGTATTATTAGAATATTCGTCAAGATAAGGGTATAGAAGAGCAAAGTATTGTAAAAAAAATCACATTATCCTCAAAGCGTGTACATTTTTTGCAATGCCATACTTGTGTGTGAATGTGTGTGTCGTCTTCTAGAATACAGAATTTTATTAGTCACTCTAGGTACGTGATAGCGATGTACGAAAAAAAAAAAGCCCGAGAAAATGAGAAAAAAATTAAAGAAAACACGAACACATTCGAGTTGGAATGTCCGAGACCAAAGAGATTGCATACGAGTTGTGACAAGAAAGAAAAAACGAATATCCGAGAAGCAACAAGAGAAAATGAAGCGAAAAAGAAGGATAATCGATGAGACACGAAAAAAAGACGAGCTCGAAGGGCGTTTCCGGTGTGTAAATAAATACGTATTGTATATATAACGAGAACAAAGAGCCCGAAGCTATCGATGTTTAAAATCAATTGATGCGAATGAACGTTCAATGACGCCACTGAGAACGCGAGAAAAGAAAGACGAATAAAACAATGTTAGAATAATCCGCGCATGTGAGTGTTATAATCGGTTGTAACGTTCGAGGGGGAAAAAAAACGAGAACGAAACTCGAGACGTAAAGTAACGAAGAAAAATATTCTACGTATTTATTAAGAGGTCAGGCTACTGTGAAGCCTCGAAAATCAGAATTTTAGCCATCCGGTTGTTCCGAAAGAAAAAACGCGTTTGTTTTCTCGAAATACATAATATTGCACACTCGAGTAATCATTCTTTTGTTTCAATAATAAAGAAGCGAATTTTTGTACGTTTTTTCGAAGAATAATGACATTGTTAATGACTAACGAAAAAAAAAAGTGTTAGGAACAAAAGCGTCGGTCAAGACTAAACTACTATTGCACTGAACAACTGTAGAAAATTTCAAGTCAATCTGTTCATTGGACATCGAGAAATCGCGTACACCGTTTGGAAAAATATAGTTTCGCGATAAACGCGTTTAAAGTTTGACTCTTGTCACATTAGAGTTGCCTCGAGAGAATTTTCGAAATTTTCACAGTAGCGTTACCCCTTAATCCTCGATATATGGGCGGAAGATTTTTTTTTGACGAATATACATATACAGCTCGATAGATACGATTATAAAAAGAACGGCTGTTCGATCTTGATTAACATCGTGAGCGGCCTACGCGAAGCCATCAAACTGCAGACGCCATTCTAATCTAGCAACTCCGATCGAATATATGAAGAGGAATTATGAAGAAAAAAAAAAAAATCTTCCGATATTACGAATTAAAAGCAAGTGAAGAAATAAATTTAATATATTCAATCTTTTTATGTAACAATGTCCTATGTAATGATGAAGTATTGAGAAATGCTTGTTAGAAGTGAAACGACAGGCCCTGATAAATCGGCCGATGTCTCAAGGTCTTCACTTACCGGCGAATCCATCATCCTACGAGCCCAAAACGAGTCCTAGATCAGTACTAAAGATTCGAATAAATAGACGAGAAAGAAACGAACGAATCAACAAGACGGCGTAATATCCGATAAGTATTTGTACTACACGAAACGCTAATATTGCGTCATTATTTAAATTAAATGAAACAATCTCACCGTTAAACTTATGCACAAAATCTTTTCGAGAGCGCGGAGCGACTTCGAGCTTTGAAAAAAAGAAAAAATAAACGACAAATGAAAATTGATAAAAATATTAAACACGAAATAAATGCTGCGTAGGGAGCTGTATGAATTAATTGTGCGTTGATTGATTTTCCCTTCTCGCCGATAGGTCACGAGTCGGAAGATAATTGGGTGGATTTGCGGACGGGCGGGGAAATCTACTTTACCGACGCGGGCTCGAGGGCGGTTGCCTCGGGCCCAAATGGTTCAGTGGTGGTGAACGGAATTGTGGAAATGTTCTGACGGATAGGCTGATGGGACAACCTGAAAAACAACTGTTGTGTTTCGATCATCAAAGAAATATTTTTAATTATTTTTTTCCGTTTTTTAAAGGAAAAATAACTATATACCGATCGGAATCTACCGTACCCACATGCACTTTTCGCACTTTCCTCGTGCCCTCTTGAAAATGACGATCAACGCGTTCGAACGGAAATTAAACGACAAGAATAAAGTTCATGCGATAATTCGGGTGTCCGAATAACGAAATCAAGATTGTAGATTATCGACGGGCATTTCTCCTACTTGCCTCGTGCCCCTGTGTAAACGATTCATCTCCGCCTTCGGACGACAAAGCTTCAATTCCGAATTCAACCAAGGCAAGTAATACAACTTCGCTATACCGATCGGAATCTACCGTACCGACACGGGTTTTTCTCACTTTCCCCGTGCCCTCCTGAAAATCACGATGAACGCGTTCAAACGGAAGTTAAACGTCGATAATAAAGTTCATGCAACAATTCGAGTGTCCGAATAACGAAATCAAGATTGTAGATTATCGTCGGGTTTTTCCCTAGTTACATCGTGCCTCTGTATGAAAGATTTACCTGCGCCTTCAGACGGCAGAGCTTCAATTCCGCATTCAACCAAGGCAAGTAAAACAATTTCGCTATACCGATCGGAATCTACCGTACCGACACGGGTTTTTCTCACTTTCCCCGTGCCCTCCTGAAAATCACGATCGACGCGTTCAAACGGAAATTAAACGACAAGAATAAAGTTTCCCCGATAATTCGAACATCCGCCTCACGAAATCGAAATAGCTTTTACGTACCAGTACCAGGGTCACTGCGATCGACGGATTTTTCGACGCAGCAATAACAAGTTCCATTTTTTTTTGCATTGCGTATGAAAATGTTTTATTGAAAAGTGGTATTTGTTTTTTTTTTCAGCTCACACTACAACGTCAGTGTACCTTTGTCTATTATAACTTTTGTTTTTAACAGTACAAAAATTGCGTTTTTTTTACACGTTGTCCGGCTTACACGACTAAATATCCCAGTTAGCAGCCTGATCGAACAGAAGCACGTTCATTAATTTTTCTCCCTTGTCTCGCTCTCGCGCCAAAAAAAAAAAAAAACAAAAAATCAAGCCCGCCTCTCGTGGCTCCTCGAGAACAATTTCGCGACGAATTATTTTACATTTGCCCGAGGCTCGCTACCTGGGTCGTCCAGGGCCATGCGGGCCGCACACTCGCTCGTTTGCTGCCCAACGGAACACAATCCAATAGCTACTTCCCAAGACGAGAAAGAAATGGGCAAAAAAAAAATCCGCGAGTGCGTGGCCTGGCGAAGAAAAAAAAAACAACAAAAAATTCATCCCGCAGGCCCGGACGCGGCGAATTTTCATTTATTTATAATTACGTGTCGTATATCGCGTTAGCGTCTTAATATAACGATAGCCGCCGCCGCCTCTGAACTCATCTAAGTATTATGGAAATAATAGTATTGGTAGTAACGAGGTTGTCTTTTTTTTTTCCACCCTTCGTCTCGACGTTACAATCGGGCTTTCCTTCTCTCGTTCTTTTTCTCCCTTTTCGTTATTCAATCGCCACCACTGGTCGTCCTAAGTACAACTTTGCATCTGGCCAGTCACGAAACGTTAGGAGCGTGGTATATGAGAGAAAATGGGAGGGGGAAAAAAAAAATTGGCGGACCGTGCAGCGGTGCGAGAGAAAGAAAAAAAAAGAGTAAAGGCTCACGGGGCCTTTTTGGCATCGCGGATACTTCGCGGGTATGCAATTACACGATTCGAAGATACATCTATTCAAATTCCTCGTCCACTGAAAGAAAAGCCGTCTCGAGAAAAACGCGTTCAAACGTTTCTTTTTCACAATTAGCTTATAATGATTTTATTTATTGTGAAATTTATTAACCTTTTTTTTTCATGGCATACTAGTCTCAAAATATTTTTCTGTTATGACGGTTTTTTTTTCAGTCGACGAGCCAAATAAATCCGTCACCATAAAACAAAAAAAAAAAAAAAACTATCGTTCCTCGTCAAAGAGATATAAAATACATGGCGGCGACGAATGTTTAATGTTTTATTTTTTATCGGCATGATTATCGTTCGACTGTACAGTCGTAAAAGCAAATAAAAGTCACTTGCTCTCTTTCCTGTTTTCCTGTCGTTACTTTAGGTCCTGCCTTTATATAATTAGATTAGATAATTGTCGTATTTGTGTTTTTTCCCCTTCTTTCTTAATTTAAATTATTTACGTTCTTTTGTTTTCCTTCCGTTTTTATTCCCTTCTCCTCCTCCTCCTTCTCGTTCCGCATTTCAATTAATTATACACACTGAACGAAATTCCGGAAATCGCGCAGAAACAGTCTTTTCGTTTGCGTTACGTTCTTCCTTGGCGTTGTCTATTTGCCTTCAGCGACCCGAGGGACCCCGCGGGGGGATTGGACTGCTTTGACGAACCCACGAAAAAGCACGATTTTTATGATATTTTGCGTACTGGCTCTTTACGTTGGGCTAGTTGAGGAAAAAAGGGCTGGTACACGTTTTTTTTTCGGACGAAAATAAATAAAATATATTTTTTTCAGACGAAAATAAATTAAATTAATTTTTTTTCAGCCGAAAATAAAGGAAATTAATTTTTTTCAGACGAAAATGAATGAAATTAATTTTTTTACAGACGAAAATAAATGAAATTAATTTTTTTACAGACGAAAATGAATGAAATTAATTTTTTTACAGACGAAAATAAATGAAATTAATTTTTTTACAGACGAAAATGAATGAAATTAATTTTTTTATAGACGAAAATGAACGAAATCAATTTTTTTACAGACGAAAATGAATGAAATCAATTTTTTTTACAGACGTTAATGTATGAAACTAATTGTTTTTTTAGCAGACGAAAATTAATTAATTTTTTCCCAGCAGAGAAAAATTAATTTTTTTTTTCAGCGCACAAAAATTAATTATTTTTTCTTCACCAGGCAAAAGAAATAAAATTAATTTTTCCCAGCAGCGGAAGGTAAAATAATTTTATTTTTCATTCGCCGTGGTGTGTAAGAGTCCAGTTTTGTTCGCGAGTTCCTCAAATATGCAGGCGGGAGCCCTCCGAATTTTTTCACTAAAAATGAATCGTCCGGCGATCGAGTTTGAAAATAAAACGATTTCGCACGTTCCCGGCGAAGCTCCTTTTCGAATAAGCATCAATGAAAAACGCAAAGGGAAGGTGCGAAATTGACAGTTTGTTTTTCCATTTCTCGGACGACCCCGTACGGATATGTGAATAAGCACAGCGCACGTAAACACAACTGACAAGACAAAGGAAAAAAGAACAAAAAGTAGATATCGCTTGACTAGCTTTCGACCATCTCGCATCCGGAGTTGACATAGGATTCTTCCTTGTTTTTTCCTTCCTCGTCTTCGTTCACTTTTTTTTTACGCCCGATATATGTCTATTGATCGTCCGTACTCGGATTGTTGGATGAAATAAAATAAAAAAACGAGAACGAAAAAAGAACAACAAAAAAAAACGAGACAAGGTTTCGATATGAATAAAAAAAAACCTACTTGTTTTTTTCTTTCTTTCTTTTTCCCCTAGTTGTTCCGACTATTCGCGCTTTTTCGTCCTCTGCTGTGCCTCTCCGCGAATGGTATTAAAATAATAAAAATTAGTCAAAAAAACAAAAAAAAAAAAGAGAGAAACAGATAAATCTTGGGCATCGTTAAATTGCTCGAACCCCGGAAGCTCCCTGGGCTTCACTGGGATACTTGGGGGAAGAAAAAATTATTTAAAAAACTAAGCGATCCACCATGAAGATAGGCTTACATCGATTATCGTCTAACACAATAATAATAATGTTACAATCGTTGCGATAACCTAAAATATCTACGTCTAGTACTTCCTTCTTATTACTAATACGTTTTTTTTTATCCCTTTCCTTTCATTTTTTTTCTCTCCTCTCGTTTGCAAAACATCGATTTATTTTGACAGGCTTTTTTTTTTCATCCCTTCCGCAGTCTTCCAATTGTTTTATATTCACGCGCACGCTTCGTCAATGATTCCTCGTCCTTAATTAATTCATTTATTTACTTATCATTTTTTTCTTCTTAAATCTTTTCATTACGTTCAAGAGAAGAAGTCGCGGCTTCTTCGCTTGTCGTCGACTATACCAAGGGCGCGCGAAATAGTCAGTCTTTCAATGTATATTTATTTTTATTTGTTTATTTTTTTTCTCCGTGTTTTCTCTCGTTTTTTCTATCCTTTTTCTCGCAATTTTCGTTCCTTGCGGTTGATTCCTTCGTTCTTCGTGCACGAAAAAAAAAGGAAAAAAAAATATACAACTGCGTTATAGATTCGCGAAGCTCTATTCGAAGTGTTTAATATGCGTTTACGATAGTAAAGTTGGTATAGCTTATAATCGTTTTGAAGCCACAGATTTCGATGTTACTTATCAAAAGCACGTCAACGTTTTTTTTTTCTCCACCCTTTGCCTCGTTTCTACGCTGCTAACACGAACGTTTTCTTCAACCTTCCCTCTTTCGTCATCGTTTTTTCTTGTCAAATGCGAAATTGCGTTTCGTTTGTCAAGGCCTTTTCCTTCTCACCCGAAGGAGACCTCGGAGTCCATTTTTCTTGCTCTACTCCACGTTTTTTGCGACTTTTTTTTACCTCCGTTTTTTTTACGACCCAATGTGGAGCGAGCGAGACGAAAGAACGGGGCTGGCATGAGATTTCGTTTGCTTTTATTTTGCAAACGTGCCTCGTCAATAGCCGCGGCAGTCGCAAGCGAGGCAGTCGCAAGTGAGGCAGCCTCGGGCGAGGCAATCGCGAGCGAGGCAGTCCCGGGCGACGCTGCCTCGGTTCTTGCCTCGGCTGGTCTCAACACGGCTAATGAGAGTCCAGCCAGCCTGTACGGGCTGCCCCGTTGAAGTGTCTCGCACGCTACTGTCACGAGTGTTTTACCTTAAAGGCTTGCTGTCATTCGAAAGGGAAAGCCTACATATGCGTCTACTCTTCGTCTCTCCCTTTGACATTCGACCGGAAACTCGACCGAAACGTTACCACTAAGGCTCTTACCATTCAGAATCCCAAAAAGAAAACAAAAAATATATATATATATATCTATACGTATATCACGAATTTCGTGCACAAAGTACAAAACATACCGTTTATGTACGAGCCAATATCGCGTCGGAAAAAATCACGACGGGATAGAAAAAATAATTATACAATGTTTCTCGACCTCGCGGATCGCTATGCGTTTAATATTTCTCGCTCTCTTTCGTCCACGTTCGTCGATCTCCACGTGGACGAACTAACGCAATAATTACGGTTTCAATTGATTTAAATCTTTGTTACACGAGATTTGTCCACCGGGTCTGTGTCTCTCAGTACTTTTAGCTACTTCCCTCGCGCTCGCTTTTCCCCTCCCGAAGTTTAACCCACAAAGAGGCTCGCGATCTTTCAGTCGTCTTCTAGCCGGAATATAAATCGTCTAAAAGTCGCATTTGCGCGCGCGCGCGCGTGTGTGTGTGTGCGTGTGTTGTATAAAAATGAGAAGAAAAAAAGGAAAAAAAAATCAGTCCGTTTTAAAATAAGGATTACATTATATTACGATAATCCGCATCAGAGCTTAAAATCAGAAGACTTCCATTTCCCGAAATGGATAACACAAAAACAATATTGCAAATATCGCACAGCTGGTTTCGCCGCTCCTCGTTACTTTTTTCTTATTTTTCTTTTTCTTCTCTTCCTTTCTTCCTCGTCCTTCGTATCCCTAATCCCATATTTAGATCCTATAATATAATATATTCCATATATATATATATATGTGTGTATGCGCATGTACACGTAAATATATATATATACAGAAGTAGTAAATAGTTTGAGGGAAAGAATCTATCTTTCTAGTTAGCATTTGGCTTGCCAAATTCTCTCCTTCCGTACTAATATTACAATTGCGATTGAATGGATTCTCGTCGAGGGATTAAAAATAAACCGCATAGATCCGAAAAGGTATCCAATTTTCCCATGCGTTTTGCAAACGACCGGACCGATCTTTTTCTCAACCGTATTTGAGTACGGGGCGTTCGACTGCTGCACGAAAATCGTCCCAAATCGTTCATTACATTGCGTTATGCGGGGAATATTTTTTTCTTCATCTCCGCGAATGTGAGCATCAACGTTGCGAATCGGCAATAAAGTTTTCACATTCAGCCAGACAGCCGAAGTGAGCACTTCAATACAAACACGCAAATTTCATCGGAGGCTAATCAATTTTGCAACCAACCACCGGGAAAGTGTAAAAAAATGTAACGAAATGTTCAAAAACCGTTCAATCCGGAAGCCAATAATTTGATTGGAAAATATGTCGAACAACAGTTGTTTGGGGTATACAAGTACGTAAAAAAAAGTATTATACGTTCATCTTCGTAGCTTGAAAAAATAAGTGCTTGAAAGTTTTTTTTTGTTTGTTCCGTATTGCTTTAGTAATAGTTGGTCCAATTTTCTAGTTAAAAAAAAATGTATTGTCTGAGTATTAAAAAATGACTGGATATTGACAAAATGGCGGGTTGTGGATCTTCGTCAGAGACGCACTGTGACTATCAGCGCATGCGCGCTCCTGTACCTTGCGCCCTCTATCGGCGGTGCTTCTGCCGCAAAGCGATTTGGTCTTGCAAATTTTCGTTCCCCTTTTGCTCCCTCATTTTTCAAGATACGCAGACGAACGTTCAGTACTTTGCGTACTTTTATGTCCGAAGCAACTTTTGTTTGGCATATTTTTCGATGAAATTGTTAGCTTCCGAATTAAACGATGTAAAGATACTTTTTAACATTTTTAAACGTTTTTTTCGGGAGCTGATTGCGAAATTTTCATCGCCGATTGATTCAGCGTCATCCAATTCGCGTATTTGCATGTAAAAAGTGCTTGCTTTATAAATGTTTACTGGAGACTGCGGAAAACGCGGGAATATCGCCGCGAGAGGGCGCCGCGGTGATGGCGTTCGCATCGTTCGAACGCAACGAAAGTTCTCTATAATTTTTTTTGTTTTCAAACTTCTCCAAATTTTCAATATTCCTCGTAGATCGCTGAATGAGAATTCGGAAAAATATCCGCGTGAGTTTCGATCAAAGTTGCCGAAGGAAATTTGTGAAAAAAAAAAAATAACCATTTACTTTCGTTGCATTCCAGGGCTGTCCTTTTTCTCCGAGGTCCGAACGAAAGAGACGCGACTTTCTCGAATATTCTTCACCTAAGCGTTAACGACACGTCGATGATTTTGGAAAATTTGCGTTACGAGGTGGAAAAAGTATCGACCGGAAGTGGAATATTTTTTTTTTCAACACTTTTGTCGTGCGAATTTTCCAGAAAAATGAATATGTCAATGCCTGGGTGCGAAAGTATATTCGGCGACGACGAAAAAGTGTTTCTTTTTGTTCGGAGTTTGGGGAAAAAAGGACCGGAAGCTCGCAGTGCCCTCCGGCGGTGATATTTACGATTTTTCATAATCATAATCGTTTTTCTTCGCTTTTACGGTATACCGTAATGCAGTGGGGAAATTGATCGATCGTCTGGTTTATTTCAACGAAACACAGCTGAAAATTGGGTCAATTTTTCGGGCGGTCTCGACGCCTCGATTGGACTTTTCCCGTCTTCTCTATTTCGCCTGCCTCCTCGGATAAAATATGCGAATCATTGATCGATAGTTCGTACGATAATATACAATTTTTCTCGCGTGTCTTTTTACTTTTGTCGGACGAAAACAAACAAAAAAAACAAACAAACAAGTATTTGGTAAGTTAATATTTTCACTTTTCCGTTCTTCGCTTTCGACTTTTTCTTCCTCTTCTTCTCTCGTCGCGCGTCAAAGTTACGGGGTCGCGTGGTTTTTCTTTTTCCCTCGCGAAAGAACGTTGCTTCTTGGCGCGAAATTATTGAAATTCCGCTTGTCACAAATCGTGCGATAGTTCGTCGTCGATTGTCCGATTCCCGATCAGGCTCTCTCGCGAAAATTCACTACTATTTTCTCAATCGTCCGTTATCCCTTAATATTAATATTATGTCGTATATATTTTCTCTCTCTCTCGCTCTCTCGGCATTTTTCGTTTTTTCCTTCGTCCCTGTTGTTTTCATCCGAGTATGAACGAGCGTGTTTAGGCCTCACCGAAACCACCGATCGCTTGCTCGGTCATTCGCAGGCACAGAGACTCGAGGCGGGAGTTTATTTCGGGCTCCGTAGTCTCCGACGGATTGCTCACCGAGCTGATGAAGTGTTCCCGCGGCGCGCTGTAAGTCCGCTGCAACGTTCTCTGCAATAGCTGAAAGTTCTTTCGTTCAACAATAGTCGCGCGCAAAGTTAGGAACGGAACGAAAATTGAATTTTTGTGTTTCGTCTCGCGGCTTCCTTCCCAAAAGTACGCAATTCTTGTATTTTTTTTTGCTCTGCAATACGGTCGATAACCGACCATGAAATTTTACAGAGACGATTATTAATATATATAGTGAAAAGTTCGAGAAAAAAAAAGTTACGAAAATCCTAAGAATTGAAGCCCGTCGATAGGACTACGTTAAATCGACGACAAAGTACGACGAAACGATGTAAAACACGCGGAAAATTCGATTTACATCGAAAATCGTAAAAACACATTATTTTTTCTCTTCCAAGCGCTGCAAATCCAAAACTAAGGCTCAAAACGAAAAAAGTTATTCTTGTTTTTCGTATTTTTGTTCGGCCATACTTGACAATGGTCGAATTGAGGCGCCAGAGATATCTCCCCAAAATCGTCAATATCTTTACAATCAACAATTATTAACGTTATTATTGGCAATCGATGTTTATTGTCAACAATAAAACATTATGAAAAATCGACGATAAAAAAATTT
Source organism: Ophion costatus (assembly GCA_951751655.1). Taxonomy (NCBI): domain Eukaryota; kingdom Metazoa; phylum Arthropoda; class Insecta; order Hymenoptera; family Ichneumonidae; genus Ophion; species Ophion costatus. The sequence goes on along the minus strand of OX632368.1, from coordinate 16,944,542 downwards.
CGTTCAACAATAGCGTCGCAATTCTTCATTATTACCTTCATTATTTTTTTTTTCCATAACTGCCGTAGCTAGCGTTGCGAGTATTCTTTTTTTTTCGACTTTAGGATTCTTCGAGCCCCCGAATATAAGTAAAAATGTCGCGGAAATGACGCTCTCGTTACCACCCGCCATTTTATGAATTGTTTTTTCCTCGAGAATTTATCTTTAGTATTATTATTATCGCGAATGGCAATGGAAATAATTAAACTGTTTACAATAATTACGTAATTATCGTCGATTATTGACAATCATCGTTCATTAATTAATTTTTCATCGATATTGTCGATAATGAACGATGTATTATTTAACGTAATTATTGAGAATAAATAATATTTTCTGTTAATAATCTCTATCATTCGTAAATTAAATTATTTTCGTTAAAAAATAAATTATTTTCGTTAAAAAATAATTATTTCAAATTATTTTCGTTAAAAAATAATTATTTTTGTTAAATTATTTTTAATTTTCGTTAAAAAATAATTTATCGTTTCCGCACAATTGTTCATTGATTATTATCATCACGAACGGCAATGAAAGTTATTTAATTGTTTAAAATAATTGCGTAATTGTTGTCCAATATTGGCAATCGTCTTGGTCATGTATTTGCTTTTTAACATTTTTTTAGATTATTTTATTTGATGCAATGCTTGGCGACTATTTTCAATATATGTTTATTAATTTCCCAAAATTATTGGCAATTTGAAATAAAAATACCTAGTTTTGGCAATCCGTGTTATTGAATTTCCCAAAATTATTGGCGATTGAAATAAAAATTCGTTTTTCGGGGCTTCGTTATTCGAAATCATAAAAAACAATTTTTTAATGAATACTCACCTCCAAGCTCGTTTCCTGCAGGCTCGGTCTCTTCTCGGCGACGTGCAATTGCCGGATGTTGTTCTGATTCGTACTGTGATTATGATTGTTCTGCAAGTACGGCGTCGAAATACTGTTCCTGTGGGGGCTGACCATGAAGCTGCTGATGTGCTGATGGGGATTATGCATGTGTCCTAAATTGAGGCTGGGCTTTCGGCTGTGAGGATTGTGAGGCTGGCCGACGCAGAATCTTCGATTGCTGAAACCGTAGCTGTGCTGCCATCTGGCGGAACCGGACGAAATGAAAGATACGTTTGTGTTTTTTTTTTCAATCGACATTTCATTCGCTCTCAATTGGACGAAAGATTTTCTTTGTTCCCCTCGTCCGAGATAAAGGTGAAATATAATTTACTTTGGCGTTGGCCGGGGATTTCCGAGACGACTGCGCCACTGTTGGACCTTCTCCTTCTGATTTGGCGTGAAGCAATCGTGCTGCAGTACCTTCTCCAAGATGTTGATGCAGCCGCACAGAACTCCGTCGTCGACGCTCTCGAGGGCCAATCTGCTGCACACTGAACATTTTGCGATAAGAAACATCCACACGGCAAACTGCTTTTGTCGAGATAAATTTTCGTGTTTTTCGTTTCACATAGAAATAGAAATAGTTCATGAGAATAGAAATAAGCGGAGCGATGGAAAGTAAAGAGAGGGAAAAAAAGAAATAATTACTAAAAGAATAATTCATATAACGGGTGGCAAATTTCAATCTTGACAAATACGCATCGTAGGAAAAAACGTTTCGAGCAAAAGGTGTACGGTTTTCAACGTAACGTAAAGTACCGTAGCTAAAAACATGGGTCTCCATTGAAAAATCGAGATTGACCTTGAAATGACCTTGAAAAACGAGATATAAAAATCGTTCAAGGTGCCCATTTTGTCGGCGCCTTAAAACCCTAAAACTTTTGTCCAAAACGTTTTTCCGTAACTCCCGTATTTATCGAGATATTTGCCTGTTTGGAGTGAACCGTGCCACCCGGTATATATCCATATACAGGGTGTCCCAAAAGTGAGCAACAATAATGTGCAGGTGCATCGGTGTCAGGATTCCGAGTCGAAAAGTCCTGAGATGTTTTTCGATCGGATGCAAAACTGGCGAGTTAGCGACGATTTTTGAAGACCGCGTGGGTGGTCGTTTACATGTGACAACTCGTTGGTTGTTCGTCCGCGTGAGATACATCTCGAGACTTTTAGCTCAGGAATTTCGTTGATGCTGCGTTCAATGAGAGAACGCCACGCGTCCAAAAGAACAACGAGCCGGCTACTCGACAAAGTCGAAATATCGCGCGATCTCGATACTAACATTTTCCAAGTACTCTGGTAAACTGTGCCGGTATATCTTGCGGATCGGTTTCCTGGCTGGGCTTAAGGGGAGTGGTGAGAACGGTGTTGAGCTCGTCGAGGGTCGTGACGAGTAGTGCCGGTCCCTGGGAGAACGCGGCGGGTTGACTGCCGTCGCGGGTCGGTTGTACGAGATCTTTCTCCAAATTGAAGAGGGTGGTGTAACGCTGCTGCAGCTTCGTTATCGAAAGGGCGAGCTTGTGTCTCGCGCCCTTCGTCACGCCCTGATCGGCGAGTTGTTCCTCCGTCAGCTCTAGCATCTCCTCGTAGCTCATCGTCCCGAAGAGATAGCTGTATTTGTGGAGGCGAAGCGTCTTGAGCCACGCCGGTACGTCTGCGAACGGCGCCAAGGAGGAACCGCCGAGAAGAAGAGCAATTTAGCGCAATTTAATTTTCACCATAAGGTATTACACCCTTTTTGTTTAAAGTTGTCTCAATTTGATCCTCTACTGGTAATAAATTGCGAGAATTTGTTTATGTATTTTATGAAATCGATAAGTGCCATAAGGATATGCGTTTGAACTTCACATTGCAAATGTCCGCGTAAACGCTAGCCGCCATGCCTCTGCGGTTTGCGACGTCACTTGCATAGTAAACATCGACGCTGCGTTAATTTTGTGTGTATATATATATATATATATAATGTTTAAACTGACCTCTCATTCCACTGCTGAGAGTCCGAGTAGAGGCCTCGTCGAGACGGCCCTCGCTGCCGCTGCTCGTGCACGAGCTCTGCGGGCTCAACGGGCCCAGTCCAATGAGGCTGCCTGTACAAAACAAAAGCAGCATTTCAATAACGACAGGCATTTTCAATTATGCTAATAATTAAAATTACACAGCGCTGGGAATAATGATATTTCGAAGCCCGCCCAGTATCATTGTTTCGGTATCAATGAAGATCGGGCCTAGCCCACCCGGGTAGGCGAATCCCCAGTGCGAGCTGAGGAAGCGCGTTGCCCGGAGCAATAACATTTTATACTATCGTAGTGTTTCAAAAACACTTTTTCGTTTCAAAAACACAATTTCGTTGATATCTCGGGAAAAGGGTGGTGGAAAAAAAAAAAAACGCGGCACGTTCGCGTGGAACATCGCACCCGAATTATCGCCGGAAACGCTGAAGCTTCGTGGCTTGTGTCTGGCGGAGTTGTTCGTGTTGTTGGTGCGTTCGACGACCTCGAGATGGTGAGGGGGCGCAACGGGCGGGGTGAGGCTGTTCGAGCGACGCTGCCGGCTGATCGGCGGTCCGAAAGGCACGTTGAAAGTCGGCCCGGGCAGCGTTGCGAACACGCTCGATTGCTTGCTCTGCTGCTGCTGCTGCTGTTGCTGGTCCCGCTGCTTCGACGAACGCTGCCACGCGTTGTCCCATCTCCAGTCGCGAATCGAGCGAGAAAAAGTAAAAGGCATTCCGGTAACGATGATTTTGTTACCAAAAGAGGGGGAAATTATTTTTTCAATTCGAAAACGGCCATTTTTTTCGGCTGAACAAAATTACGGAGTCTTCCAGTATGTCTGACGATATCGCGAAAAAATCGCCAGAGCGGCACGGATCGAGGTTCCAGGGTAAAAAAAAAATGAAACCACGAATGAATTTTTTTACACCGGAACCTCGCTCCGTGCCACTCTGACGATTTTTTTGCCATGTCGTCAGACATACTGGAAGACTGTGTAATTTTTTCAGCCAAAAAAAAACGGGGGTTTTCGAATAATAATAAAAAATGTCCTCTTTTTTGGTAAAAAAAATAAGCGTTACCTTTAATAAATTACCGTTTAATAAATTATTGTGACTAAATTACACGGTGGATCAGCTGGAATTTTTGCAGGTGAATTCCGCATTAATCGAAGATGCGAATGAGAAGTTTTGTTTGTTGGGTCAAACGACGAAGTTTCACGCAAAGTTATCATTTCCGGTAAACTTTTGGAGGTTACGTTTGAGCGGGTGTACCTCGGGACAACTTTCAACGTTCGTACCTCGGGGACGGTACGGTGGAGTGGCTTAAAATGTTTTATTTCAACGTGGCTAATGACGTACTGTCTCTCGCTCACAAAAAAATAATAGAAGGTTAAACGTTGGCCGATTTTGGAAGTGTTTCTTCCGAACCACCTTAATGTGCTGAAAAGTGGAATATTTTTCTTGCCGTCGCCTATACGCGACTAAAGAAAAGCTTGGGGCGTTCAATTTTCAAATGTTCAATAAATTCGATCAATTAATGTGCATTAAGGAAGTTCATCTGACGATCGAATTAACAAACAGCTATTGATTTAAAAAAATCGAGCGTCAAGTTGAACAAAAGCCAGCAAGATGGATGAAAAAAATGGAATTCGCTATACTTGGTTTTACGTTGAAATTGTGATTTTTTTTTCAAACTTCACTCTCCGCATTAGCCGATCAATCCACGTAGCCTATGACACGCGGATAAAAGAAACACGCGTATCTCCGTACAATTCGTTAAGGGAGCTTTCAAGTGTGAAATTATCAAAAAATCGATTTTTTTTTTTTTGCTTTATCGAATAGTATACACTCTTCCGAATATTCCCTGAAATTTTCATGCCGAAATTCAGATTATTTCGGTTACTGTACAGCATTTCTTGGAAGAAGGCAACGGAGCGCTACAGCTACAGCGAAACTTTGAACGCGTTTTTCTCGAAACAGCATTTTTCAAAACGGTGTCCAACTTGGAGGGCAGAGTTTTAAAGCTATCGAGTTGAATTTTTTACACAATATTCTTAACGTCATTGTTTATCGTGCTATGGAAGTTTTTTTTTTTTTGACATCTTCCTATTTTTTTGTAAAAAAAACTGCCAAAAAAAATGCTAAAATCGATACTTTTTGTTCAAACCGGCGCCATTTTTGCAAAAAAAAAAAAAAAAAAAGCCTCCATAGCACGAAAGCCAATTATATACCGATCAATAATCTTTTTGTGTTTTTTGTTTCAGATCAAAATTGTGACCCCCAACGTGGACACCACATCCAAGTGCATTTTCTGCAACAATTGTTTCATCATTTTTATAGATATTAATTAATAAATAAATCGATCTTTAAAAAATTGTTTTGTATTCTTCAATACCCAATTAATATACAAAAAAAAAAACCAGACCGATTAGATTATTTTTTCTTTAAAAAAAAAAATCGCGAAAAACAGCGACTTTTCGGGCTGTCACACTGGAAAGCTTCCTTAAGTTTGCGTCGTCGATCTCGTACCTGCTCGTAGTGTTGGTGTATTCCTCGAGGCTACGAGCGGAGGGTGGCGGCGCGGCGCTTATTTTTTCCTCGATGTGCCTGAGCCATTGGGTGAGGGGTCGCCTGTCTTGACTAGTTATGGCCGGATGAATGAGCGTGTAGCCGAGCAATTGTTGCACCTGCTCGATGTAGAGTCCCGAACTCGAGCACTGATTAACGAGCTCCGGTATCGCCGCTAGGTAGCACTGCTTGCACTCGACGTCCCCGGGACGTAGCAACGGTAGATGCGTGAGCAATTGGTTTATCGCGACCTCCGTAGGCTCCGAGAGCAGCGAATTTATGAACGCTGCGCGAACACAGAATAAAACAAAAATCACGAAAATTGTATCGAAAACGATCGACAACGTTCCTAAACTGTCGATTACATGCATTCCGCTTATTACGATCGTTTATTATCGGCAGTTATTCCGCCGACGAATCATTCATCCATTTTCCTCCTGATCTTCCATTCTCCCTCGTCCGACTGTTGGTCTCACCGGGATTGTTGGCGTTGGACTCTTGTCGGTCGAGCTCTGAGACGGCGTTGAGCGAGTGATGAACGGCCTGAGCGAGGAATCTCGCCTGTACGGCGGGTATGCGTCGCAGCAGGGCGTAGAGTACCACCGTCTGTTCGCACTCGTTCCATTGCGAGAAGACGCGAGTGAGCTCGCTCACTTGTTCGCTGAACAGCGCACCCGTCGACCACTTCATCCTGGATCACCCGCGCGCCGCGCAACGTCCTTGCCTTTCCCCTCGCTCTTCGCTCCGCCCTTGCACCGCGGCCGGCTTCTCCCGTGTGCGCGAAGCGCTCGAGCCTCGCGCCCTGCGTCGCCGGACGCGCGATACCTTCGTTAACGTCCAACCTTCCGTTCGGAAGCAAATAGATAAAACAAAACTAGCCGGGACGGTCGTAAGAAACGGCGCGACGAAGAAAAATAACGTCACGCGACGCAGACGCAAAGTTTCTTTTGCGCAAGCCTGACAAAATATCTGCGCCAATTTCAAAAATAGAAATAGAAGAGTTTATCATTTATATCAATCATCAAATATATCAATATAAAATAATAATATGTAATATATTGAGTACATTATGATATATTAAAAATATGTTATAGAAGTAATTCTTGTAACGACAATAACAGCCCACTGACTTATAAAATAAGATACAACAATAACATATAATAGTAACAATGGCAAAAGCAATAATTGTCCGGCGTGCAGTAGGAATAAATTGAACAAAATTATAATGAAAATCGAGCAACTTACGAACAAAAAAATTGATTCAATGACAATAATCATGATAGTCGGGAGTTTGAGAAAAAATAATAAACGCAATAACGAATAAGTCGCGATTGATGAAACAAGAATGAAAAATAAAATGATGATTCAGAGATTCAAAATACGAATGAAGAATAAAATAATAATTTCTGAGATGCGAATACGAACGAATAACGAAATAATAATAATAATTCAGCGATACATGAAATAATGAAGAAATGACTGTTGCACATTACGCGACGGACGTTTTTTTTTCTTCGTCGAAATTCTCGTGTCAATTCGGCGCTGACGAACAATCGGATGAATAAATGAACAAGAAACGAATAACGGAAGGCAACGAATAAAGAAAAGATTAGAGCGTAGACGCGTCTGAGCAAGGAACAATAAAGGAGAGTCGAAAATAAAAGCGGATGATGGAGAAGAGCCAACGAGGCAGGAAAAAAGGCGAGAGAGAGGGAGGGCACGAATCGAAAGAAAAGACGAGAAAAGCGGATGTCGAGGAAAATGAGAGTCGAATTTACCGTATGACAAAATGTCCTCAAGGACGCCAAGATCGGGGAAACAATATACGCTGCTCGGCACGCGCGGATTCTCCCCCGACGCGCTTACGACGATAACGACAACGACGTAAACAACGCCGTTTTTCGCGCACCGAACGAAAAACCAGGGAGCATGTTTTATCGAAATTTGACACGCGATTTTTTTTTGCAATTTAATTTGATTTCACAAGAGTCGCGAGTTTTGGTGGAAAAGACGATCGAAAACAAAACCGCGAGCTTCGAGAGCTAACGCGCAGTTCTATGTACATATAGATGTGTGTGGCTATATATGTGGAGGGGGGACGACGCACCGCAGGTCATTCGCACCGCGAGCGCGAAACTTCCATGTTGTTGTGGTAGGTAGTACGTGCCGCGCGCACGTATAGCTGTAGAGACGCCCGAGCCCGCGTATCTATAGATATATACACGCGTATGGAATTATTTTCCGTTTCCATGCGAGTTCGTTCCTAACCTCCTTTTTTCTTCGTTTTTACGACGAAATCAACGCTTCGTAACCTCAAAATTGTACGTCGCGTGATTGTGGGCCTCGATCGACTGGCTTACCCTCGGCCGCCGGGCATTCGCGTCCCGATGAAAATTCCGATGAGGTCAAGTTTGTTTACCCCGCGTTGGGTGTATTTATAGCTCGCGCCCTGCCGTGACCCAACAGCGCGACATCTTAAATCGCGCGCACTTTCGCGCATCGACGGACGAGGACGAAAAAATGATGAAAAAAATGCCTGGAGGGGGGATGCATGGGAATTTGGAATTTTATTTGGTTTTTGAAGAATTTGGAGCTTGAGGGAAGGGGGAGGGGCGGACCGATAGAGGGCCACGGTTCGTGCTCGCGTCCCTCGAACGTGCAAAACAACTTTCGGAGCCCGTATATTTACGGCTACGTGTAACGGATGTGGCTATCGCCTCGGGTGAGGTTTTTGACCTTGTTTTTCGGTTAATATCGGTAGGAACGGCGAGAAAAATGGATATGCCTTTGTAAATGCGACAAAAGATATCGCCTTCGGATACGGAGTGTTTTTGTCGAGTGCTGGCAGATTGTTTTTTTTTTACCTTGTTTATTTCGTTGGGTCTTTTTGTTTTCTTTGAGATCGAAATTTACAAGCTTAAACACTAGGTCACGAAAGAAAATAAAAAATAAAACGTTTACACTCGTTACAGCATTTTACGGGCTTTTTGTTGTTGTTGTTTGTTAACGTTATCGTGTCAATATCGCGCAATCTGCCATGCGTTTCGGTGGGCCTACGTGACCGCACTGGGGGCTACGTCGCCGTCTGCCGCTGCCGTTGCGCGGCCCGACTCGCGTTCGCCCGCGGTCGCGACGAATCGCGGAGCCCGAAAAATAAGGCGCGGACCAATCAGCGCCGCGCGTCTGCTGTCGCCCACGATGCTCGCGCGAATCGCGACACTCGGTGGAGAACGCTCGACGCATCGCGTGTCGTTTGTTCTTCCGATACGCGGACGCTTCCGGTGCGGAAATGCATCGCTTTTGTGCAGGCGCTGCGTTTTTTGAGGGTTTTGTTTTCTGGAGGAGTGGCTCGGAAATTTTGAGTTTTGGGTTGCTTTTGACGGACAGACGATTGGCACGAATGAACCAATCACCGCGCTTCGAAATCCGCCGCGAAGAAACGAGCCTAAGGAGCACAGGGCCGTATTTTGTGGGGGCACAAGGGGGCCCTTCTGAGTCATTGATACGATAAATTACAGTGGCGCCCTTCGTATTTCGGTAAGCTTCGCCCTCAATTTTTCTTTGTAGAGACGCTTTTTGTCGTCAATCTTTATTTTATGGCCACACATTCATTTTTCAAAAGAGAACAAAAATTAAGTGGCCAAACGTTCGTTCAAAGTGGGAGCACGAGCTATTAAAAGTGCTTTACTCTCTGTCAGTTGCGCTTATAAGTGAGGAAAACATGGCGGCGGAATTGAAAATACATTTTTGGCTTCTGGGACACTGTTGAAACTACGCATTTCCAAGTGACCTTGCCTGATGTTCCTTGAAATGTTCAATTCCGAAAAAATCGTCATTTTCAATAACTATGGAAAAATTCTAATGTGAACGCAAAATAAGCGAAATATCAACTTTTACCACGCCTCATATTTTATGTATTTTGGCTGGACTAAATTCTCTGTCAAATCTCAGCGCCCCGGATATCGTACTCTTCCCTCAAAACTACTGCAACGATCTTTCTGAAATTGTTACGGCTCTTTCTCCGTGTAAAAATATAGTATTTGATCGAACGATTTTTTCTCGATGTAGTTTCGATTCGATGAACGAAAACTGCGTCTTTTTTTTCCATTTTGTTTCAATTTGATATTTCGGAAATTCTTTCGATTCGTCATGGAATAAACTGATATACTAACGAATTCTGTTGAATTTTTTAACTTCGGACAATCTAATTCAGAAGTTCATGGTCCTTTTGCTCACTGCAAAAGACGTTTTCGAGGTGCGTCCCAGACATCCCCTATAAATCGATTATAATCAAATAGTTCTACACAAAACATTACAGTGTTCTTCGGATGATACTTTTTCAAGTACCGAAAAACTACAAAACTATGGTTCAAATTTGGCAACTATAACCCTGATTTGTCAATTATGGTCCGGATTTATCAACTATGATCCAGATTCGTTAGCTATGGTCAAGATTTGTTAACTATGCTCCAGATTTGTCAACTATGATCCAGATTCATCAACTATGCTCCAGATTTGTCAACTATGGTTCAGATTTATCAATTATGGTCCAGATTTGTCAACTATGATTAAGATTTATCAACTATGCTCCAGACTTGGCAACTATGGCCCAGATTTATCAACTATGGTTCAGATTTGTCAACTATGGTCAAGATTTGTCAACTATGGTCAAGATTTGTCAACTATGGTCAAGATTTGCCAACTGTGACCCTGATTTGTCAATTATGGTCCAGATACGTCAACTATGGCCCAGTTTCGTCAACTATGATCCAGATTTATCTACTATGCTCCAGATTTGTCAACTATGACCCAGACTTATCAACTCTGGTCCAGATTTGTCAACTATGCTCCAGAGTTGACAACTATGGTCAAGATTTGTCGACTATGATCCAGATTTGTCGACTCTGGTCCAGATTTGACAACCATGGTCCAGATTGGTCAACTATGATCCAGATTTGACGAGTATGGTCGAGATTTGTCAACTATGGTCCAGATTTGTCAGGATTCGAATTCGTTTGAACAGATCGGTGGACTATAGTTGAATCCCTCACATATAGTTGTGTACTTTTGCGGTGCTTAATTTTTGTAGAAACTTATCGCGATTTTCTAAAATAAAATCCCAAAAATTAGGTATTTTCTGGGATTACGAGGCATAACCCGTTTATTCACGGTAATGTCACACGACGCTGTAGGAATCGAGTGTCGATTACATTTACAGTAGCATAACTTGCCAAACGGAAACTCACACTTGGTAGAAAGGTGTGAAAAATGAAATTTCCAATTTTTTTGATAAACGAATAAAGAAATCGGCTTCAGTATATTTCTGAACAACTTTATTTCATCTTTTTTCTTCGCTCGTGACAGCAATTTGTTTGATTTTCTCCGGGAAGTATTATTGCCGAAACATTCATTAATTTCTGTGTATATTTTTCCTGACGACTTTGAATAACACATAGAAAATCTCAATATTAATATTAAAGTTGACATTTATGGGAAAAATACATAAACGCCGCTCGTAGATATTCTACGTTCGCAAAGAAATATATATTCTTCCATTACGATCCTTCTCGTCCTGCCGAGCGACATTCGCGAGCACGACCGATTATTTTCCACGCCGAGACTTTGTCTCAACGATAACGCGACTGAAAACTACGCCGTGAAAAGTAATCGGATTACGTTCGTTTTCGCATTGTTGCAAACGCGTCCGGTTTTTCTATATATTTTCGCCCATTCCGTCGCTTTCAGTGACGAGAGCTCGCTCCAAAATGACACGGCCCTCCTTGTAGCGCTGATTGTCGTCCGTCGCGAACTCGTAAACCCAGCCGAGCTTGGCGTCGCAATTTTTGCAACTGACGTCGCGCACCATGTGACGACCCGTCAACATGACTCGGTCCTGGACTTCGCTGCATCACCGACAACACATTTGCAGCTTTTTCAATTCGTTCATCGAGACGGGCTTGTTTTTTATTCTATCGATAGGCAAGCGGATCCGGATTATTGTCGAATCGCAAGAAAAAGCATCGTTTTCCTTGTACAAATTTGTAAACGACGCATTTCGGTATTCGTGGAAGAGGCGAGTCTATTTGTTTTAGCTTTTGCTCGACAGAGATATAGTTAGTCGCGTGGATGAGCGTGGAAAGCGTGATGAAGATAGATTTTTGAGGTTAGGTCGCAACCTCGCGATTTGAAACGATCTTTTCTCAGCGACTGCTGAATGGAATTGCGTGAAGTTTTGACAGTGAATGCAGAAAAGTGGTAAGAACGCAAAGCCGTGAAAACGTACGGGAAAAGTGTCGCGAGAAGCGTCGAGAACCTAACCTCACTTCCAGGGGATCAACGGAATCATTCGTCTCTTTACGCGGACTTTTTACCTGTAATTGAGGTTGACGACTTTGTTGAACAAGAAAGCACGACCCGTGGCCCCGGTGAATCTCGTGCTGATGAGGTGTCCGCGATTCGTGAGATACGTGTCGCAGGCGTGACAAGAAAAAAGACGCGTACCGCCCATGTGTTCCAGAAAAATGACCCCCATCGCGACGCAGATAGGAGTTGATTCTCGTCTGTGAATTGGAAACACGCAGACGTCACTTTTTCACTGTCTCACGACGAATTTGCGGCCCTCCGACTGTCCTCACGGAAAATACGGAAAACCAAAACAACGCGAGTATAAACAACAAAGACTCGCGGGAGCCAATCAGATTCGGAAAGTGGAAGAGGGCCAATGAACGCTCGGGTTCGCGGATTCTGGTGGCTTCCTCCAATGGGACAGCTGGTGCCAGCGGAATTCACGAACCGCGCTTTGATCCGACCGAATTACGGTCTACCCTTGAACGGCGGGAAAGACGGAAAAGCTTGAAACTCAGAGAAAACTTGCCTCTTGATATTTTCATTAATCTCGAAACTTTGAGCTTGTCGAATGATATAATGACTTCAATACTGTACTCGGGAGACCACTCCTACAGAGAACTCGATCTAATATCGGAAAAGCATGATGTGATAAAGTATCATTTTACATGCGTGTAAAATCCGGCGATTCGATGCTTCAAAACGGGAAACCGGTTTAGAAGACTCAAAAAATCGATTAATGTTTATTCCATGATTTGTTGGTAAACCGAATAGCTGATTAACCGGTAAGCTGCATAAATAGTTCATTACTGCCTTGAATTTTTTGTTTTCGGTAACTTCTTTTTCAAACGCGTTGTTTCTCGAAACGACTTTTTTCAATTCGTGTACACTCTCGCTCAAAAAGTTTCTAACCTATAATTTTATAAACTGATAGTTTCTTTAGACAATTAGGCTCTATATGAACCTAAATTCGAAGTAATATCATGGTTTGGTGTATATATTTTTTATAAAAAAGAAGGTTATAAAAGAATGGGAAAAATAATAATATTGTTTAAACACATCCCTTTTCAAAATCCGTCAAATATTAGCCAATATTATGTATTTAAAAAAAAAACTCGTTTTTGGTTATTTCAAATCAAGCGGGTGGCCAAAGTCAAGTACAGCGATGAGCCTCCGCGTTCGAAGGTCCTTCACGCGATTTTTCACAACTTCCTTAATCAATAATATTTTTAAATGAAATTTGATACACAACTTTGTTGATGTACATACAAATAAAGGTCCGAGCGATTTTTCAATCAACTTATTCCTTCGAAATTAATTCTTCTTTAAACTCTGTTTTTTTTTTCGGGTCGTCACAGTAGCCTAACCCCTTAAGTGCATCGGAACTCGATCAATTTGAAAAGTTCCATAAGTCTCTGATGCAGATACCGTTTGATAACATTCGAACGATGACGGTGACACTATATTAGTTGTTTAGTATTTTTTAAAGGACATTTTATACTGAACAAACGATCGAAATACATTAAGGACGTTGAGTCCCTATGAAACATGTTAATGTTAATTGTTCTCTCAGTTATGTATACGCTACCACTATTTATGCTAAATTGAAATAAACGATCATGTTTATTTTCATTTACATTGTAAATTAAACCACGTGTCTTTTCACGAGGCGAATGAAGTGTTCGTATTTGGGTCGAGTGTGCGTGGAAGTAGGGGCGATTATCGGAAGCACGGTCCTACATACAGGTCTTGAAACTCTGATGGTGGGGGTATGTCCTCGGATTGAAGCACCGGCCGTTTCGCCTAGTGACCACGAGTGTCGCTGCGATAGTGACGCAGGCTGTGCGAGAGAGATGGAAATCGATTGTTGACTCATGGGGAACCTAACCTAGCTGTATAATTGGCTGGCGTAGGCAAATTATGATATTCAATGTAAAAAATGCATGATGGACCGAAATACAATTAAAAGTAACTTTATCGTAAACCTGAAAAAAACTAAAAGACTATAGTTATCCAAGTGGGTACAATGAATACGAATGTTTTTTATATAGGTGTCAATGTGAGCTCGTGTTGGTCGAGGGGTTCGTTTTTACAAGTTTACAAGTAGAGCACGTCGCGTGTGTCGCGTCAATCAGCGGTTATGTTGGGTTTTGTTTACTTTTGAAATATATTTCCGTCTCTCTCACACAGCCTGCATCACTCTATAGCAGCGATCCTCGTGGTCACGAGTTGAAACAGTCGGTGCTTCAATAAGAGGCCATCCCCCACCACTGAAATTTTGAGCGAGTTTCAAGACCTGTATGTAAGACCGTGGTTCGTGTTCGAAGCCGTTGGCCACGCTACGTAACCTCACTTTCGAAGAATTCAAACATCACCTCTCAACGACTCGACAAATGTCAAAACATGGCACAATTACGTTTAAGTGACCGTTTCGCGATAAAAATCTCGCATTGAGCAAACAAATAATTGTATACGTATATGTGAATACGTAAGAATCAATTTTTGAAAACTGAGATCTACAATTAACATATTTGTATTTATTTTTTATCCTTCGTTTTATTATTAGTTTTATGATATTCTTATTGTATTTACCATGATCTGCAGCGTAGGCATTCGGCCTGAATTTCCGTCTAGGAATTTCCCCTAGCAATCACAGCTGACGCTCCGATGACCGTTTAGAGAGAGAGACAGATGCCGCATAGCAAAATTTAATAAATTATTATGAATAAATTACACGGTGGATCAGCTACAAGTTTTCCAGGTGAATTCCGTATTAATCGAAGATTCGAATAAGAAGTTTCGTTTATCGGGTTAAACGACGAAATTTTACGTAAAGTTGTCATTTCCGGTAAATTTTTCGGAGGCTACGTTTGAGTGCGTGTATTTAAGGCCAACTTTCAACGTTCGTATCTCGGAAATGGTACGGTGGAGTGGCTTACATATTTTTTATTTATTTCAACGTGTTTGATGACGATGACTATCTCTTTCTCACGAAGAAAATAAGAGGTTAAACGTTGGTCGATTTTTAAATCGTTTCTTCCGAACCACCCTAAGTTGCCCGACGAGCGATATTTTCGAAATTTCCACAGTAGCCTAACCCCTCAATCGAACAGGAATACACTCGAGATGAAAGCAACGCGGTTTCGCTACCGACAGAGTTACATTAAAATATCGTATTTTTATTACGCATATAAACAGTATAATGTTACATGTACATAATGTTGTATATATAGTTTACATATAGTCCATATACATACATATATATATATATCTATGTACGTGTGTATGTATAAGGATAATTTATATCTGCACTTTTCGACATGCATATTCGTGTAAAATATCATTTTCAAGCCAACCGCACAAAACTTTGTGCTGTAAAATTTGAATAATTTCTCACCTCCAAAACGCCTGTCGCTCAACAGATTCTTAGGATTTCGTTTTCGGCCATTCTATGCCTCTACGGTGGCCCCGTTATTTTTACTCTTTTTTGAAACCTGGTGATCGTAACCTTCAAATTGGCTCGAAAAAGTACACTGCGCACCGTTATAATAATAATAAGAATAACCATAATCAGTATTCCAGACAGGAGCGATAAAAAAACGAAGAAAAATGTCGAATAAAATAATTCTTTGTTTATCTGTAGTTGGTCATTAGTTAGTCGCTATATAGTTATTTTTTTTTAATGTATGTTTAAGGCACATTCGACAAATGATCGTGAACGCAGCTCGCTCGCTGAGTCATATTGACAAATTAATTTAGTCGTTGCTAATCGACTCCCGAAGCACTTGTGGAATTTTGAACAATCAAGGGAACAAAGTAAAAAGAATAATAATAATAATAATAATAATAATAATAATAATAATAATAATAATAATAATAATAATAACAGTAACGATAATAGAGATGAAGAAAACGAAGGGAACTAAAATTCGCAGTCGATAGAAAGATATAAAATATTAGAAATTCTTTTAGCCAAAATCACAGACGAGTCTTACTTTTCATCAATGATGGGAGGGTGTCGAAAAACTCCCCATCCCCGGATCAGTCCTCATACCTTGCGTGAATGTTTCTTTTCTTCCTTTCTCACTTTCTCCCTCTCCCTCTCTTTCTCTCTGAACGGTATAAATATTTTATAAATTGTGACGTGACGATACACAAATCACTTTCATCGATCGGTGGACTTGTTTTTTTTGCCGTTAACGTATATACGTATCGTTTTGTGTATCTGGCGACTAAATTTCGGGACGAGGGCGGGGGCGGATAGCCGATTGGCCGTGCCGATGGAATGCAACGATCAGTTGCGCAATAATTTTTTTTTTTTAATTCTTTCAAAACGAAACGACACGCTGAGAGATTTTTGGGGCAACGTTTACGTATTTTTCCGACATATGTCAATTTTACTATTTATATTGAGGTTGTCTGTTTTTTTTTTCGGAATTCTCAACGAAAAGCATAGACGGAATTTAACGAATGTTCCGGCAATAATTCTTCCCGGATAAAGTAAAGAAACTTATTGTCGCGAGTAAAGAAAAATAAAATTGTTAGAGTATACCTACAGTTTGATAAATGTGGAATTATTTCGTTTGAAAAATTTCTGATGATTGGTTGATTTTATTTCCCGTGTAAGTGTGTATCCCGCCCTCGAGGTATTAATTTCGCGCAGGGCCGTATTTTGTGGGGGGCAGGAGTAGGGCCGTATTTTGTGGGAGCAGGAGCAGGGCCGTATTTTGTGGGAGCAGGAGCAGGGCCGTATTTTGTGGGAGCAGGAGCAGGGCCGTAGTTTGTGGGAGCAGGAGCAGGGCCGTATTTTGTGGGAGCAGGAGCAGGGCCGTATTTTGTGGGGGCACGGGCTGGACCCTCCCGAATAATCGACAAATAAGTGGCGCTTGATAAAAATAAGTCACAATCAATTATCATATCCAACGATAAACCGGAATCCAAAAAATTTCGCCCGCATTTCGGAGATTCAGACGCTTTTACATTTCCTCTGAAAAGTCGCTGCCACGAAAATTCTTCGTCACATTTTTCCAACTTTCATCATTAAGATTTTTTACCAATATCGATAATTTTCTTTGTGATTTACTGCAATTTTCTTTTAAAAATCACGAAAATCGAAGAATTGCCTTCGACGTGGAGCGTGAAAATTTCGAGTCATTCGGTCCAGCCATTTACGTGAAAAGTTGCGAAAATCTTTCGTTGATTTCTCTACCGGTGCAGTCGTGTGTTATTTCGCGTTACGGATTATATAATAATACTAATATTTTGGAACAAATCACACACACACACACATATATATATATATATATATATATATATGCGCGCACACACCCAAAGCGAAAGAAGAAACTACCACCGTAATTCTCGACAAGAAAACAAACAAACAAAAGACGAGGCGAAAAAAACGTTTGGAAAAGATCGAAAGAGAAAAACCGAAGGGAAGAATTCCTTGTGTTCCTCTGCTAAGGAGGTGATGAATGGCATGCGAAAAATAACGTCAAATTTGATATATCTGTACTACGTAATAAGGTACTTGTCTGTGTACGGAAATCATCTTAAACGGTAATTATTTTATACTACGCTCACAATATTTTGCTTATCTTCGTGAATGTCAGTATTTACGACATAAGTCGGCGATAAATCTTAGATCTTCAACCAGACCGCCGGAACGCTCTCGTTGTTGACGTTTAAAAATGTATTTTCCGTTCTTCACGAGTGCTCCGATTTGACGTTCGAAAAATCAGAATGGTTAGCGTATTTTAACCGTCGAAGAAAAAAATCGCGAAAATCAGCTATTTTTGGACCCGTTAGTGCGATGATCCCTCAACCTTTCAATTGTCGATTTTTCGAATTCTTTTCGAGTTTTCGAAATCGAAAACGTATGGGAGGACCTTTATCTCCCTTTTTAACTTGCTCCGATTGGAAATCGAAGCCTCACTCGGGGGTTTTTGGGCTCGCCGAATCCGAATTTCAAGTCAAAACCTGGCAATTCAAAACGGCGGACAAAAATCGAAAACTTTACTCGATTTAGATGAAAATTAGTACACCGGGATTTTTGAGGTCGCTTATTACGAATCTGAACTTTAAATTTGAAAATTCAAAATGGCGGCGCTAAAATGGCGGACCGAAATTGAAAATTTTCCTCGATTTCGATAAAATTTGGTACTCTGGGATTTTCGAGGTCGCTTATTACGAATTACTAAACTCAAAGCGGAATTTCGATATTTGTTTTTTCACCCCAATGGCAAATTTTTTCTCGCGGACACTACTCGTCACAAAAATGGAAGATATTTTCATTTCCAAGAGGACTCGAAAAGCCATTGAATATATTTTTCTCCGTAACGAAATCTCCCCGCCAGGCGCTTAAAAAAAACGACAACGAACTTTTTTCTTCTCAATCGCTTGCCTTCCCTGCTCCTGTTTCGCTACGATAATCCCTCAACGATTTTTCACGCTGCTTCTTCGATAACTACAATTGAGATAGCGTGAAAAAAAAAATTGGGTACAATAATAGAAATAAGGAAATAAAGATATAAAAAAAGAATATTCGTTGCATTCCAACGATGGAAATTTCCAATCTTAAAGAAACGTATGGCCGCCTTATAATTGTCATCCTGTATACAGGGTGTTTGGCGCATGGACCGAGACAATTTTCTGGGGCATTGGGGGGGGGGGGGGCTCATCCGTAATTTTGTTCACCCTTAGACCAGCCCTAAGTGTCACGGTGATTAATATATGAGTTTCTCGTTTTTTTTTTAATTACCCGACATTTCGCCTTTAAATCGTCATAACTTTGTTGTTTTTGTTTGTAATAGCACGAAATTACTTTTCTTCCATACCGCGATGTACGTTTGTCATAAAAAAATCATTATTTAAGGCAATTCGTTTCAAGAAAATTACTCATGAGCTTCCAAAGTCTTAAAAACGCGTAAACGGATGAAAAATATTGACTTATAGATTCGTTATAAAAAACGCACTTATTCTCTTTATTTTGAGCACGTAACAAATGATTTCTGACATGCAGCACAGAACGCCCTAATCCCCCTAAAAAAATATGTCGGTCCATGCACCAAGCACACTTATATAATGAGACGTTCCACGCCATTTCGCTCGGCCGTGACTCTGACCATTTTTAAGTTTTTTTTATTTTTATTTTTTTATAAAATAGCACGCCATGCAAGGAGTATTTTCACAAATTTTTCAAATTCTTATCGCATGCATTTCAGAAGTTACAATTTTTCGGAAAATCTGGATTTCAGAAAATTCGGAAACGTTCTAACGCCGATATCTCTTAAATTAATCGATATATCGAAAAATGTCTATAGATCGATTTTTTTCATAATAGTTCACACTTTTATAAAAAAAAAAGAACAAAATTTTAAATCATCGTTGTCAGCATTTTTTCAGCGTGTAAAGTGAAAACTATTTTTTTAAAAGATGATTACCATTTTTATTTTTTTTCAAAAAATTCTCTAAAATAATATGACGAATTATAGGAATTTTAACGCTAGTCCCATTGTGGGCCCATTTTTCGTTGTATTTTTTAAAAATAAAACCAAATTTTTTTCACGAAAATTTCGAGTGTTTCGTATGAATTACTAATAACTTTTATAACTAATAATACTCGCAAGTAATAATGATAGTACTTATTTACAATTAGTAATTGTAGTGATAATTTTACAATTAGTAGCCCGATCTAATATGTTGAAGAATTATTTTTCGCTTGCCAAGTGTAGGCGTGATTTTTCTTAGGAATGGTACGAAAGCATAAAAAAAATATTGCGAATACGATAAATATGATTCGCACGAAACACTCGAAATTTTCGTGAAAAAAATTTGAATTTATTAAAAAAAAAAAAAATACAAGGAAAAATGGGCCCACAATGGGACTAGCGTTAAAATTCATGTTATTCATCATATTATTTTAGAGAATTTTTGAAAAAAAAAAACAAAAATGGCGATCATCTTTAAAAAAAATAGTTTTCACTTTACACGCTGAAAAAATGTTGACAACGAAGATTTAAAATTCTTTTCCTTTTTTTTTTATGAAAGTATAAACTAATACGAAAAAAATCGATCTATAGACATTTTTCGAAATATCGATTAATTTGCGAGATATTGGGGTTAGAACGTTTCCGAACCTTCTGAAAACCAAATTGTTCGAAGAATTGTAACTTCTGAAATACATGCGATAAAAATTCAAAAACTTGTGAAAATACTCCTTGCATAGCATAGTATTTAAAAAAATCAAAAAATGTAAAAATGGTCAGTGTCACGGCCGAGCGAAATGGCGTGGAATGCCTCGTATATATATATATATATATACATACAGGGTGTACCTTAACTACTAGTTTTCCGTTCGTAAGCATATAGGGTGTCTCTTTCCAAGCAAAACGCTTTTTTTAAATGCCGTGCGACAAAAATTGGCCGAGATATTGACGCCTAAAGTCCAACGGTGAGTAAACAATGCCACAGTAGTTTCGGCGTCCAAGCGAGCGCGGGCGTGGGGATTCGAACATTAAATTTTGAATTTTGGTAGTTTCGAACGTTATCCGTTCGTCCAAACAAGGTATCCAATAGTAAACAAAAATATTAAAACAATGTTATCCATCGTTTACTCAAAAGATCTTTACATCTTTCAAGTAAACAATGAACAATATTGTCGAACACTTTTAATTTATAATTTAATACTTCATTTGGGTAACCGGATAAGGTTAGAAATTCAAATTTCAACGTTCGAAATTGAAAGATTTAACTTTCAATTCCAGTATCGATTAAACAAAAATCAATGGATTTGAATCCACTGGGCGAATGTGGATTCGAACGCGCGCGTTTGTTTTTTACGCCGAAACTACCGTGCCGTTGTTTACCGACCGTTGAACTTTGCTCGTGTAATATCACGGCCAATTCTTGTCGCGCGACATTTAAGAAAAAAGAAAAAGCGTTTTGCTCGGAAAGATACACCCCCAATATGCTCGCGAACGGAAAACTATTAGTTAAGGTACACCCTGTATATGCTTACAACTGAATAGCACGTTTATACATTTTGATTATATCATTCTCCCCTCCCTCTTTCTTCCGTTTTTCACGGCGCCGTGAAGGACTTTGGATAATACTGCCCTTATTCAAATGTACACGGTACACCAAACATTTACAGAAATGTTTATATATATCCATAGTTGTAAATATATATATATATATACACACACGTGTGTTTAGTAAAAAAATCTTGTGTCTCTTAATTACGCCGTGAAAATAGAAGCAAAAAGAATGGCAAATGTCACGCCGCGATGGGCCTAAAAAAAAGATAAAAAAAAAATATCGGTACCTTTTGGTACATCGAAAAAAAAATATACATATATATTTTCCAACAGTTTGATATTCGTAATGTTTCGACTGCTTATAGGCCGTTGCCTGTGTATATATATATATATATATATATAAATGTTTATATGTTTCATGATGCTCATACAATTGCTTTCATACAATTCCACGGGCGTTTAGCGATTGACCTTCCGTTGACACACCGGGTCACCTTGATCCGGCCGAATTCCAACTAGAAGCCTCGATTATCGAGAAGTTGAAAAACATTTCGCCACGCTTCAACGTGTCGATCAAATTTTTTTGCCGAATATTAATCATGGAGACTCGTGCGCGAAATTCCGTCGCGTAATTTCGGATAGCGAAGGGCGTCGCGATCCTACCGAGTGTTAAAACTGTACCGCCGATCGAAAGAAACAACGGAGCTGAGGTTTGTTATCGGCGGAGGTAAGTGTGTCAGCGGAAGGTTAACGAACTTTTCCTCGAAGTGGCAAACATCAAAAAAAGATTCCCTTTCCTTTGCTCCTCTGCCCTTTGCGCGAAAAAAAAACAACAATCTCGTAACGCTACCGTCCCGTTTGGTCTTCTTTTTTCTTCTCGTTCTATTGTACCGCGACCCGGCCGGAAAGTCGAATTGGCGATGAAAAAACAAAAACGTTGTCGATCGAATACCGGAAGAAAAAGGTCGAAGGAAAAGGGCAAAGCAAAATTCTACGATTACGCGAAGACTGTGAGACTTAGATGTAAACGAATAATAATAATATTGTTTTGGTTTGATGGAGTTGTGGGCTTCGTGAACCGCGCGCGCCGTGAAACTTTCCCGTCCGCGGTGTCCTCATCGTTATTTGGTGAGTTTCGTACGATTCGCGGCGATCTCGGCGAGGCACGCGAGCGCGTCGAGGTCCGGCGAGGCGCACCAAGCTGATGGCGAGAAAACGAAATTAAGTATGTGGAATAAAAGTTGGACGTGCGCGAATAGTTGGCGCTGCTAATGGGAAATAATATTATTGGGAGTACGAATCACGGTTTTGTGTACAGGTTTGGAAACGAAGGCGTATATCGTGAGTAAGTTTTTCATTCGCCTCGACGCCACGGGGCGTCGCTGCTGTAGATCGGTACGATGACGCCCGGTGGGTGACATAACCTCAGTTTTCTCGTACGTTAATATCTTCATATTCTTATGAACGAATTAATAATAATATCTTCATATTCAGATGTTTACTTATGTTGATTATTCGTATCGTCGATTATAGTGCGCCAAATTTTGTGGCAAATGATGAATTTGTTGCACGTGGAAAAATGAAAAGTGAAAAATTAGATTGTCAACGACTCGGTAGTAATCTTCGTAATAATGATACTAACATATCCACCACAAAAACGGACGAAAAAGACAACAACAAAAATCAGCCGGAAACGAATCGAAAATAGGCTTGAATTACCTCAGTGGAATCAACACGATAGGCGGAATATAATTATACGTATTACCGATACGCGATAAATGATAAAACTCCATAAATTGTTGTTTGCATATTTTGTGGCGGCTTCTATTCGAATTAATTTCAAATCCGAAAGTTCGTTTCGTAGTAATGATCGTACCGCCTTAAGGGAAAGTGCTCACTTTTTAGTGCCAAAAAACGTTGAGATATAAAAAATGGCAATTTTGCAAGTGTTCGGTTTAGATTTTTACGTAAGTCGGATTACGCGTTCATTGGCTAGTTATCTTTGTACGTGTGGAGCGCGTAATTGTACTTTCGTCGTCCGTAAATTAAATATCGTTTGCGAAACATGGAATAAACGAGAGTTAGTTGTCGCTTTCGCTTACTTTTATTTTCGTGCTGTTCTTTGTCGGGCCGCGAGGCGGCGCCACCGGCGCTCGTCGCCGCGGTGTTTCTCGTTATGCTCTGTTTCCTCGCTTTGCGCTTTTGGCTACCGACGAGAAGCGACTTTTCCGTATCCTCGTGAGAATTGGAAAACTCGCGGGACGAATCGCCGTGAATACCGGCGCTCGTTTTTTCCTCGTGAAAGGACGAATTCGACGAGGTCACGCGTCTCCCGGCCGTCCTTACGCTCGTCGCTTTTTCCGATGTTTTTTTCTTCTTGGTACGCTGCTGCTTCTTCTTGCTCAGAAAGTCCTCCAGACTCAACTCGGGCAGAGCGTCGATCTTTTTCTCCAGATTGAAGTCCCTTTGAGAGAACACGCGAGCGAGTGAGCGACGACAATTGAAATTACTCGCAACGAGAGGACTTTTCTTTCTTTCTTCGCGGAAAAAAATGAATTTTCGCGCGTTATTCGGGAAAATTCCATTTTTCACGAATCGTTCGTCATAAATTGATTATTCGTCCGATCTGCCTGTCGTTATGGACGCTTTTGTTTCCAAGGTGGGAAAATTTCGCGCATAAATCTACGTGCGGGAAAGCCAAGAGCACGATTACATCTCTGGCGCCTCGATTACACAGCGACCCTCAAAAAAGCCAGAGTACAAGTTTTCGGGATAAAAAAAAATGTCCTGCCATTTTGGGCACTTTTTGTCGAATTCTCTCTGCCAACGAAGGGGTCAAGATTCGAAAAATCGCCATTTCGGCTTTCTCTAGAAGATACGGGACATTTTGCGAATTATTCGTTGTCGCGCGATTCGACGGGTTCACGTTAACGCCGCTTTCTTCGGAATGCGCTATGTCGAGAAAAAAAAGCAAAACATAACTTAAAGGAAAAAAAAAAACAACGAGAAACGAAAAAAATAATTAGAACCGAAAAGGAAGAAAAATTTGAAAAAGAGCCGGCGCTTCCGAAAAACTGGCTCGAGCAAAGTAAAAGGTGAAAACGCGACCGATAACGACCCAAACAAACCCAAACAAACCTAAGCACGCACAAACACACAGCGGGGAGGGTTTTGAGTTTTGGTATCCGGACGAATAACATATATATATATATATACAATTGTTCGGATAGAATGTGTTAAATTGTTAAACAAACTATCCGGAAGAATAATTTACACGTAGTCATCCGACGAAAAACTTTACAATTTTGTTTGGGTTTGTTTGTTCGGTTTGGTTGGTTTTGTTTGCGTTTTTGGGTTTGTGTATTTGGGATTGTTCGTTTGGGGCGTTGTAGAGCGTGAGCCGTGTGGAATTAGCCGCTGTCCGGGCGATCGACATACGCTTGTTCGTCCCATAACCGGACGGCTAGCATCAGCGAATAATAAATACTACTCCTATTGAATATTATCAAAAATTATATGCAATTAATTCCTATAGAAATTATATATCATATATACATAATTATTACATATTATATAATTTTGAATGAAAGTAATTATATCGCTAATCACATTACCATAACCTTTTTTTCGCATGTTCAGAATTATTGACGTAATTATTTTTAATCTAATACATAATATAAAGAATATTGAAATATTGATAATTTATTGAATGTTGAAATTTATCATAGTTACGGATTACCGATCGAACTTACTCAGCCTTGAATCTTTTGTACGGGGGCCATTTGCAATAATCGTGACGAGACTCCGCGCCTTCGGTTTCGGTATCTTCCGGTTTGGACGCCTCGAGTTTGCCTTCGGCACTGAAATTTTTGCCTTGGGCATCATTATTTTTCTGGTTGCTCGTTTTCGTGGCGGAAAATTCAATTTGCGAAAAACGGCTTCCACGCGTTTCGAATAAGGATCGATTTGTTTTTTTCAACTTCGGGTGTATTTTTTCGGCAATTCGATAGTCGAATTGTAAAATATTCGATTTTTTTTTGCATTCACGGAGGTCGCCGTCTCGAATATGTTTGGGTTTAAGTGCGGCGCCATTTAAAAAAAAATTGAGCTCGGGGCGGACGCCATCTTGATTATGATGAGGCTCGTTTGGGTTAACGCGTGACGCTATTTTAAAAAATGTATGCGTTTGGGGAAGCCGCCATCTTGAAAATGTTTGGGCTCGTTTGAGGTTACCCTGACGCCATCTTCGAAAATGTTTGGGCTTACGGAAGACGCCATCTTGAAAATGTTTGGGTTTAAGGGCGGCGCCATTAAAAAAAAAATCGTTGCGATTGCGGCGGACGCCATATTGAATGTTGGGGCTTGTTTGGGTTTACGCGTGGCGCCATCTTTGAAAATGTTCAGGTTTACGGAAGACGCATTTTGAAAATGCGTGGGCTTGTTTGGGTTTACGTGTGGCGCCATCTTTGAAAATGTGTGGATTTACGGAAGACGCCATCTTGAAAGTGTTCGGGCTCGTTTGGGTTTACGCGTGGCGCGATCTTTGAAAATGTTTGGATTTACGGAAGACGCCATCTTGAAAATGTTCGGGCTTGTTTGGATTGACGGAAGACGCCATCTTGAAAGTGTTTGGGCACGTTTGGGTTTACGTAAGACGCCATCTTGGAGAACGTTTGGATTTACGGAAGAGGCCATTTTGAAAACGTTAGTGCTTGTTTGACTTTACCCGAGCGTCATCTTCGAAAATGTTTGCGATGATTTTTTACCTCTCGACGAGATGCTCCAGATCGCTGCGCGAACTGTTGCCTCCTTCGCTGCTCAGCGAATCCGTTTTTTCGCTCGCGTTCGACGAGATCGAGTTCCTTCTCCCGTTCGGACGTTCCTCGTGTCTGGAAACGTGACGATTTAATTATTTTTTCAACATCGCGGTCACTGCGATAATTTCGTCAACGAATACACGAAAAGGCAAAAACAAAGAACAAAACGAAATCGACGAAAAGAAAACGAATTTTCTGTCACATTTTTTTCGTAAATGAGAAATATCTTTAAGGATGTTGAAAGCTGGGTCTTGTATGACAACAGAACGCGTCTAGCCTACTGGCTTCCTATCGGAGAAAAACCGCCACACCGACCGAAACCTGATCGTCACCCACAAAAGATTTGGCGGCGCTGCTTCTGGGACGCAAAGGGAATGCTGTTTCACAATTTTCTGCCTGTAGGCAAAAGCTGTAAGAGAAAAACGGCCAAGACGCCCGACTGTGCACCTTCTCCACGACAACGCGAGACCCCACGTCGCAAAGGAAACCCACAAAACAATCACTGAGCTTCACTGGAATAACGTTCCTCCTCCACCGTACTCTCCCGACATCGCGCCATCCGACTACCATTCGTTCAGACATTTGAAGGCACATTTGAGGAACAAAACTTTCGAACGCGCGATTACCGTTTTTTCTTTTCAAATTGCTGCTTTGTTTTTTTCCGTCAGAATAAACCTTACGCATTGAGAGCACCGAGGCGCCGTCGTTTCGTCTGATGAGCCGTTGTGCCAATGATTCGTTGCTGCTGCGCCATCAATTGCTGATATCTCAAACCTTTGCAGCTCCTTTCGCCCCGCGCATTATTCACCTCCGGCGTTTCGCTGCCCTCCGCGTAAATGTTCTTGCTCTTTCCCTCCTCCTCCTCGTTCTGCCCAAGGACACACAGTAAACAATTAATTGTCAACGGCGTTTAAGGATGCTGAGAGTCCCTACGAAACGTGGTGATGTTAATTGTACAATAAATAACTTCTTAATCGTCGTGAAATTTTTACACGACCTCTGAAATACTGCATACAAAAACGTACCAAATTATCTCCAGTAACCAAATAAAAGACTCAACATCCTTAAGGGAGCTTTTCAGTGTGAAATTTTCAAAAAATCGATTTTTTTTTTTGCTTTATCGAATAGTATACACTCTTCCGAATATTCCCTGAAATTTTCATGCCGAAATTCAGATTATTTCGGTTACTGTACAGCATTTCTTGGAAGAAGGCAACGGAGCGCTACAGCTACAGCGAAACTTTGAACGCGTTTTTCTCGAAACAGCATTTTTCAAAACGGTGTCCAACTTGGAGGGCAGAGTTTTAAAGCTATCGAGTTGAATTTTTTACACAATATTCTTAACGTCATTGTTTATCGTGCTATGGAAGCTTTTTTTTTTTTTGACATCTTCCTATTTTTTTGTAAAAAAAACTGCCAAAAAAATGCTAAAATCGATACTTTTTGTTCAAACCGGCGCCATTTTTGCAAAAAAAAAAAAAAAAAAAAGCCTCCATAGCACGAAAGCCAATTATATACCGATCAATAATCTTTTTGTGTTTTTTGTTTCAGATCAAAATTGTGACCCCCAACGTGGACACCACATCCAAATGCATTTTCTGCAACAATTGTTTCATCATTTTTATAGATATTAATTAATAAATAAATCGATCTTTAAAAAATTGTTTTGTATTCTTCAATACCCAATTAATATACAAAAAAAAAACCAGACCGATTAGATTATTTTTTCTTTAAAAAAAAAAATCGCGAAAAACAGCGATTTTTCGGGCTGTCACACTGGAAAGCTCCCTTAATATTTACCTTAGAATTTCTTTCGACTGAAATTGCGCTTTGAGCAAAAGCAAGATGCTTAAATGCCAAAAAGGCGATTTTCAGGTTCTTTTTCGATAGGTTTATATTACAGATGTTGACATAAAAGTTGTTACACTCCAAATACACTTTCGAAATAGATTTTTGAAAATGCATTCATTTAAGTCACTAGTTATAGACGAAAACGGCAGTTGAACAAGTGTCCGAGAAAAATTGTAGGTCTGCGCTGTTGATGAAACCTCGGAGATCATCCGGTGAAAAAAAATCAAACGGTTTTAGATTCGGCACGTTAATGGCCACAGCGCACATCGTACGATTTCTCATATATGCAAAAATAACAAAATGGCGAACATTTTTCGAAATTTCATAAGGATCATTTCAACATTTTCCCAACTAGTTCAACGGTCTACATCTACCTAGGTAGGTCCAGATATTGCATTATCCAAAGATATTTTCATTCGACACTATCGCCTTATAGGTTAGCTATAGATATTGCATCCGCCATTTTTAATTTACGAATTTTGGGGACAGATGTGGAAAAAATTATGATTTTCCAAAATCGAAATTTACGAATGTAAGTTTCCGGATTTCTTGGCGCGAGTGTATTTTCGAAAGAAAAATTCGCTGCTGTTTTACCAACTGATGGTGTTCATTGTTGTTGGACTCGTTGAGAGTTTTTTCGTCGCAGAATAGATCGGCCTTGCACTTTCTCCTCTGCTCGTCGTCCACGGGAAGCTCGGTGTACTTTTTTTTCGGACTTTTCGGTGGTTCCGACTGGGACGTCGGTGGGGATTTCACGTCCTGTGCGGGCTCGACGAATATCTTCGAATTTTTCTGCGGCGTGAACAGAGAACTGAGGCCGCCGATTTGCGACTCGTCGGCCAATTTTCCCGGATGTATCGAATCGTCCTTCTCCCCCAATTCGATCTTAACGCTCGAGCGCTCGTTTCCGGAATTCGCCTCGTCCGTCGCGCTCTGCTCGTTGCCCTCGAGGTCCGGTTTTTTGTTTCGCGGCCGCGTCGTCAGCGTGCGAAGCGGCGGAGCCGGCAATTTGTACCATTTGAAGTTCGGGTTTGCGCTCAGGAAGGCGTCTTTGTACTGTGAACCGGAGACGGCGAATACACCGCGTCGATAAATTAACGGAGTCTCTCCCCTTCCGGTTGTCGGACGAACAAGCGTACGTTATTCGTCCGTATAAAATCTTTAGAATTTTCTTTCCGTTTGTTTCGTTTGGGTTGGTTGGTTGTATTTGAGTTTGTTTTTTTAAGCACATTGAGACTACGAAAATCACCGAAGCGTTTTTGAGAAACGTTATTTGCGAATTTTTGAGAAAAAGGCCAGATTAAATTGTGCAAAAAGATATCGGTGTACTTTTGCGCGCTGGAAGAATAAAAAGTGACGGACAATCGAATATTCCACAACACTATTTATGTGTATAGTTAATTGTTTTCAAATATAGGTGAGACGGATTTCAATGCGATATGCCTGAGAAATAGGATCGTCCAAACTTTTTGCACGCAACTGTATGATGCGATACTTATCGAGCCATGCGCGAGACGAATGCCTCCTTCGTCGATGAATATTCAAGCTTTGAAACGTTTGCAACGATACTTATGCATCGGATATACGTTTGCACGATTTTCCTTACGTTGTGGGCCAAATCGATGTAAACGCACTTCTGATCGGGACCGAGGGCAGCCCACCATTCCCCGAGGACTCTCGTAACGGCGCGATTTTCCAAATTGGGAAAGGACTTCCTCACGGAACTCCTGTGCTTCTTGCAGAATATTAGGAACGCGTTCATGGGCCTCCTGGCGTGATGAGCGGGCTCCTGCGAATCTTCGGAGCCCTGCCCATGCACGGAAATTCGTAAAATCAAACAGCCAACGACGAAAAAATCTCCCGGTTCGGTATGGACGCGCATGGACAATTTTTCAAACCAAAACTGTTTTTCAAAACTTCTTGATTTTTTTTGAAAATGTGATTTTTTGAAAATTACTTGATTTTTTGAAAATTTCTTGATTTTTTGGAAAATTTCTTTATTTTTTGGAAAATTTCTTTATTTTTTCAAAATTTCTTGATTTTTTCAAAATTGCTTGATTTTTGCAAAATTTCTTGATTTTTTTCAAACTTTCTTGATCTTTTCAAAACGTGATTTTTTCAGTTTTTTTATTTTTTCAAAATTCGTCAATGTATTCCAAGACAAATCTAAAATGTACACGAAAATCCAAACTACAAATGTTCCATTTCCGACCGTTTTTAATTTCCAAAATTTTTTTTTCCCGAAACATCATTTTTTCTCCAATTGAGTTTACGGAGAGAAAAAGACTCGTTATTGCGACGATTCTCGTAACGGGGGAATCCCAAAAATTGAAGGTTAAGTACGAGAGAATTTTCTCGTCGAAACGTTGGCGAGTGTCAGTGACAGGTGTGTCCCGAAAGTAAATAAAGTCGGAGGCATCGTTATTCGAAGCTTTTTAACGAAGCTGACGAGTTTCAATTTCATCGACGGATTCGAAGATCGAAAAAAATTTCAAGGTCGCGCGGTGTCACCGCTCGCGTTGTTTTTCTTTCATTTTTTTTCATTTTTTTCTCGTTGGCTATTGTCGGCGCTTGTCGAACGTTTAACGTGACGTTTGACAATCGCCGATTTTCGTGACGATTCATAAATGACCAATTACGCGAAATAGTCCCAAGTTGATCGACCGAATCGACGCGAATCGCGAGCTTTCGTGGCTTATCCGCATTCGCGTTGAAACGACCGCGAACGACGATTAAAACGCTGAAAAGTATATTTGGCAAGTACGAACCTTCCACTGTTGCTCGCTGGCAGCCATTTCTGTATTTCACTTCACAATTCACTTGAGCGGCGCATAATAAAAGCCGAAGCGCCCAATGACTCAGATTTCTTTTCTGCTCTTCCGTTTTTTTCTCCTTTTTTCGTTCTTTCTTCTCTCTTCCTCAGTGTTTCGTGCTACTCTCTATTTTCCGACGCTTATCCGAACCGCGTGATAATACTCGTCCCGAAGTTGTTATGTCCGAAGCGATTTCACGTTTTCCCGGAGAAGTTGCGTGCGACAGTTGCGCGATAGAGCGCGCGCGCGCACGCGTGTGCGGGAGAGAGAAAGAGCGAGAGAGGGGCGAGAGAGCGAAAATCAGAATTTTCTAACAGCTGGCTAATCGTCTGCACGATATCGAGTAATCGTACTCTCGATGTGTAAACTAGTTGAATTTTTTTTCGGTCTCTACTGGCTCCCCGGTTTTTGTGGTCTCGCGTAACCGGAAGTTCGGCAAGAAATGCGTTTGTGACGTGCCCGCGCAATTATAGACGAAACGTCAGAATTATCGATAACGTCACGTTTCTCTCTCTCTCTCGCGCGTGTGTGTGTGTGTGTTGCACACGTCCGCACGCTCGTTCCACCTCTTTTTCTATACTCTAAATATTTAACTTTACGCGTACAGTCGCTCGCAAGACGGCGATACGATGACTTAACGGGCTAGGATTATCTAGGTGGCTCAAAATATTGCATTTGCCGAAAATATTTCGATTTTATAGGAATTCATTGAAATATTCCTAAGATTGAATGTGCTATAGCTTCCAACAGTCGACTGGGCGAGAGGTAGCAGCACCATAGTTCCAACTTCGAACGCGTTTTTGTCGACAAACTGCTTCCAAAGACAGTGGACGTGATATCTTGAGAACCACTTGATGGATTGTTCCCAAATTTACAGGAAATACAACGAGAAACGTCTGAAGGTCGTTGACGATCTGACTTTTCGAAAACCGATCTTCGTTTTCCAATAGTTACGTTAAAATGACGACTTTTTTCACAGATTTCGTATGCTCGAGTTTCGATTCGTTGCCACGTTGTTAAAGAAAAATATTCTGAAAATCAACGATCGTCAATGACTCGTATTTATTGTTGACTAGCATTACCCGTTTGGTTTTCAAAATTCGGATGGACCGTTTGAGCTAGAGAGTGTCCACCGCCGAACGTCACGAAAAAAAATTCATCTGCCGGCGGCCATGTTGTTTATCTGTATTCTTTGGTGATTTTTTTTAAGTCTCAATATAATTATCTTTGTGGTAAAAAATGCGTTTCTCTTTCACCTAACGTTTCCCAGAAAAAAAATCGCGAGTTGGTTATTTTTTCGCGGTAGATGTAGCTCTTAAGAGGGGAAACCAGTTTAGATGACTCAAAAAATCTTTTTTTCAATTCCGTCAGCTGCTAGTAAAACTATTGAAGAATATGTTCCCAAAGTTTTATCGGAACGACTTTTTTTCAATTTCTGTACACTCTAGCTCACAAAGTTTCTAACCTATAATTTTATGAAGCGACAGTTTCTTCATATAATTACGCTCCATATAATCCTACATTTGGAATAATATTGATTAAAGTATATTTTTTAAAGAAAAAAAGGTTATAAAATAATGGCAAAATTATACCCTTTTGTTTAAACACCTCTCAAAAATACAATTTTCAGTTTTTTTCGTCAGACTTAGGTTCATACAGAAGAAAAACATGTTTTCAAAGTAATTTCAAAACCGTATTGATTTGCGATGAAAACTATGGCCTCCAGAATGCACACAAATGGAAAGTCTGATGGCGACCTTCGATGGGCGGCAGCCTATATGTTCCATATTTTCAAAGAAATTACTTCGAAAAAATTAAAATATTTGTTTGAACTATGTATGAAATATTTCTAAAGTTAGAATAAATTTCTTTAATTCATTGCTTGTAAAAAAAAATCACGAAAATCACAAAAAAAAACGTATTCCTAAACTGGTTTCCCGACTTGAAAGAGCCTGCGAACCGTTCGCTTGCGAAATATCGATGCTTAGAAATCTTAGTCGTGATAGATCACGTTTGCGGGAATTGATAATTCGTGTTATCAATTATATGCATGGTTGTCAAGTTTGCAGTGTTCCCTATGTCTCGCTCTCTCTCTCTCCCTCTCTTTCTGTCCAACCGCTCCTTCTCTCGCTCTCTCTCTCTCTCTCTCTCTCTCTCTCTCTCTCTCTCTCTCTCTCTCTCTCGCACGTGAGTCTACTCGACGTTCCGAATTCCGTGTGTTCCAACGAGTTTACAGTACTGCCATAGATGCGGCGCTGTCTCTTTTCAATGTCCCGACTCGTGGGTTCGCGACGTCCTTGACCATCAAACGCGATTCGCGAGTCGAGTATTTTTAATAACGAGATCCTAAGCTTCACGCAGGTATGTGTGCGAACGAATCGAGCATCTGTCGTCAGCTTTTTGAGGTTTTGTCCAAGGTCGTCGAGAAAGTTGTGGGACAACGATAAGCTGTAGCGAGTTAATTATTTCTTTATTCTCAAACGAGCCAGGCGGCGACATCTCACGTGAGAGATACCTGCGTTACCGACGGATCTTACCGACGGAGTAACCTACAACGGGAGATTCTTTGGTTATCGACGGAAGCCAAGTCAGATTCCATGTTTTTCGGCGTTCCTGGTGGCGCCCGTGTCGCTACGCGTTTCTTGTTGAAAAAAATTTTCTCGCGCTCGACGCGCTGTTTTGAAGATAGATGGCGCTGAACCTCGCGACGCGGGCGCTATTAGCTTCTATTATAAATACTCCTATAAATATTATAAATACAATATCATAAATGTAATATATTGGCCGAATATTATAAATATAATACTAGAAAAAAGCTATGATTATAAGGTATGTGTCAAATTATTATATTGACCGTCAAATGACGGTTTTTGAATTCCTTTTTCAATGAACCTCAAAAAAAGGTAACTATTTTTTATCTCTGGTG
This sequence comes from Ophion costatus, assembly GCA_951751655.1. Lineage (NCBI taxonomy): Eukaryota > Metazoa > Arthropoda > Insecta > Hymenoptera > Ichneumonidae > Ophion > Ophion costatus. The sequence continues at coordinate 16,911,264 of OX632368.1, read as the reverse complement.
TTTTGGGGTGAAAAAATTTCAAAAAATTCATGGAGGCTCAGTATAGTCTAGACAATAACATATATTTTTTTCAAATTCAATCTTGGATTGTGGCTAACGCTCTAACCTCCTTAACTGATTCTCGTATATAATGAAGTAAAAGTACACCGCAGTAAGTGGTCAAATTTAAGATGGAAAAAGCAGAAAAACTGGTAAAAAGCAGATATACATTCTGTTCGATGAAAATCCCACTTTTTGCGAGATTTTGGGCTTTACGTTATTTTTCGAAAAGAAAATAATCTGCTCTTGGATTGAACTCTGAAAGTTTTATTATACTCAACGCTCGATCGGAGCAGTATTTTTCGGTATAAATCAGGTGTAAGATTGAAATGGGACACCCGGGGTATATTAATATCTTCACCGCTATAACTAACCGACAATTTACGTGCATTTATATCCCTCTATGGTCTTTTCATTATTTTTGTTATCATAATTTACTATTGTTGTTTTTCGCAGTTTTGTTCGTTAATTTTATTTTTACCATTATTATTAGTCTCATTATTATTATCGTTATTGGTGAATTTGTTGCTCCGGCCTCACTTTCTCAGTTTGCACAGGGAATCATTCGTCATTATTATTATTAATAATTAATTGTTTACACCTTGGAATTTTTTACATTTTTCGTCATTCTATTATTTTTATTCAAAGACGTCCCACACGATACTTCACTTTGACTGGTGCGGAAGCGATTCGGTCCTCGAAACTTATGAAAGAAAAAGGAGAGAATATGAGGGCAACCAAGAAAAAGAAAATTATTATATCTCGTAAGATTGAATATGTCCCCGAATGTATGTATTTATATATATGCATACATACATACCCGAATATATATATATATATATATATAAACCTATATGAGTTGAGGGACGAGATTCGAATACATCTCCATATAAATGTCAAGAGGGCGAGGTCGGTGAAAGAAAATCCTATCGGTTCTCCCATTGGATGCATTGAATTGATATAGGGAGACTTTAATACCCGCGGGAAATCGATTTGGTGCGTGTCGTCTGTTTTTTCTCACCCTTGCGATTTTGCCTCCCCCCTCCCTTTTCTTTGCAGTTCAATCCGTATTGACTTACTAATCATTGCCCTTAAGGATTGACACCTATCAAGTGTGCTTGATGATGCGAATGAGAATCCCTCTGGTCTGTGACGAATGTCTCATAGCTTGTCTCATGTATTGTTTATAATTGTTAATAATAACAATTCATTATTATTGCAATATATATATGTGCCACATACGTGTGAATGAAAGAATATTTTATTGATATTCGTTTTCGTTAAAAAATAACGTTTGTATCAACGAATAATAATAACAACGATGATAATAATGATCACAATAATATATATCGCCATTTTCATTAAGGGGAAGGGCGAACGACGAATTTCCGTATGTACGTAAGGAGCCTCGTTCAATATTAATCGAACCATCAATCATACAATACCTGACTGTAATTAATCAGTATACGTGAGTAAGTGGAACGTGCGCAAGGTCACCTTTGCGCACGATCTGTTCCTTCGAACGTCTCATTATTCGATGTAAGCTCGCGAAAGGGGTTGTGCTTGTGGCTTAAGTCTATTCATAGCGGTAAATTCTCGTTTAACGATACAATAACGATTACAAGAAGGAAACACGATTCAATCGAGAGTTTCAAAGGATTTACCTCGATTTTGCGAGCGTCGCTCAGTCATTATGGTCGAGCATATTATTTGAAAGGACGCAGGGAATATCCTGACACGTTTGTGTATGTGCAAAGGGAAAATTGATTCCACGTGATTTAATGGAAAGTCGTTCGCAATTGCGAAAACGAGTTTTGTAGAATTTAATAGATATTTACAAAATTCTGCATGAAATACGCAGAATCGACAAAGGACGATTACTAGAATAGCGAAAATAAAGCTCTGCCATTTTGAACTTTGCGATGCACGTCGCAAATGCGAAGAAAGTAACCTCAAAAACCTCTTGGTACCAATTTGCATGGAAATCCACCTTGTAGCTACTTTTTGGTCGGCCATATTACTTCCGCCATTTTGAATAGTCCGATGGATGCCGTAAACACGAAGAAGGTAACCTCAAAAACCTCTTGGTACCAATTTGCATGGACATCCTGCTTGAAGCTACTTTTTGGCCGGCCATATTACTTCTGCCATTTTGAATTGTCCGATGGATGCCCTAAATACGAAGAAACTAACCTCAAAAACCTCTCGGTACCAATTTGCATGGAAATCCACCTTGTAGCTACTTTTTGGTCGGCCATATTACTTCCGCCATTTTGAATAGTCCGATGGATGCCGTAAACACGAAGAAGGTAACCTCAAAAACCTCTTGGTACCAATTTGCATGGACATCCTGCTTGAAGCTACTTTTTGGCCGGCCATATTACTTCCGCCATTTTAAATTGTCCGATGAATGTCGTAAATACGAAGAAGGTAACCTCAAAAACCTCTCGGGGCCAATTTGCATGGAAATCCTGCTTGTAGCTACTTTTTAGTCGGCCAAATTACTTCTGCCATTTTAAATTTCTGGATCGATGTCACAAATACGAAAAAGCTAACCTCAAAATCCTCATGGTACCAATTTGCATGGGAATCCATCTGGTATCTATTTTTTGATAGGCCATATTACTTCCGCCATTTTGAATTGTCCGATGAATGTCATAAATACGAAGAAGGTAACCTCAAAAACCCCTCGGTACCAATTTGCATGGAAATCCTGCTTGTATCTACTTTTCGTTCGGCTATATTGCTTCTGCCATTTTGAATTTTGAAATTCGGTGCCCGGATTCGGGAACAACGACCTCGACTATCGCAGGATATTGATTTTTCCTCGCAACCCGTATTCTTCGAATTTTCAATCGTCCATACTGTTTTCGCCATTTAAATTTATTCTGAGACACGGACTCGCAACATCTATAGCGACAGTTGAGACATTACGCCGCAGATTTTGGGGTTCCTAATTGCGCTTTCGGTAGACACCATGTCCTCGGTTGCTGTCCCTGTCTCTCACCTTGGCAACAGCCCCCACCAATCTGTGATGCAAAGGTATAAGGTCCGTGTTGTCCTCGAACCAAACCTAACCCCTACATACTTGCTCCGTATAGTTAATTCCCAGGGGTAAATCATTCCTATATACTTAGGCAGAACGGAAAGCGAATCGCCTCTCTCGCTTTACGCGCGGGTATTCAAGCTCGCCCTTTCTCCCCCTTCGCCTCTTCGCAATCCTCGCCCTAGCAGATATCACGACAGCGAAGCGTCCTTCGCTGATCCGCTAAATCGACACGGCAGAACAGGGAAATTAACGGCATTGAGCACTCTCACACGTGGCCCGTGCGTTCCATATAGAACCCTCGTCACCTCGGCAACATTTCGAATGCTGGAAGGGGAAAAGGTAGATTCATCAAGAAGCCCCATTCCTTGATGCACTTCAAGGTCAATGAAAGTGTCTCTTTGCGCGGTGCGTCTGTTCCCTCGTCAAAGCTATGCAAATCTCCTCCTCCTTACGGATAATTGACTTTTATATGAGTTTTCATCGTATATCCTATGTATATGTTACATAATAATCCCTCGCCTCTCGTTGAGCACATTGGGAGGTTGTCATTGAATTTTGGCACAGCGAGCAAGCGCGCCAGTAAACTCCAGAAGCGTAGGTATATTGTGTTCTGAGCCACGGTCCAGCCTAGCGCTGTGGAAGGACAAGGATTTTTTAGTGTGGAGACTTGCTTGGTGAAGACAGTTTCGTAGTTCTGTTAATGACAACCAGGTTCGCTGCGGTCGTGGAGCTTATGTATAGCGATCACGGTCTTACATACAGGTCTTGAAACTCCCTCAAATTCCGATGGCGGGGGAAATTGGCTAAATAATTGCTTTTGTTTCTCGAAGCTGCCACTACTTGGCGCCGGTGTAAAGGAGTGTCGCGGGCGCGGGTAACCAACAGAACCATTAATTTCTGTGATTACCTCATGCTTGAGCGATAAACTGCATACCACCAATTCTATTTTCGTTACTATTTGCATTTGTGATCGTGTAAATCGTGTACGTTGTTAGTCGTATTAATTCGGAAAATGCACTTCGGTTATTAGGAAGATATCGACAATCTGTTTCCTTCGCTCTTCGACAGCACTACGCTATTGGTGGCGCCTTTCTTGTGGCCGCTATGAGAAAGAAAAAGTTTTATTTAGCCTTACTAGTCACATCGTCGGAGTTTCAAGACCTGTACGCAAGACCGTGCTTGGGGTGATGCTTAGTTATCACCCCAGCTACGTAAAGCGCTGCCTGTACGATGTGCATGAACCATCTAACGAATATGTCATCGTCAATTGTTTGTGGACACCGATACGTCACCGCGCAGTCTACCGGTGGAAATAAATACTACATTTTCTGTGCTAAACACAGGACCTGTGTTTCCATCTAATATATGTTCTTTGCTTTAGGCCATTAAGATATGTGTGTAGTCGCTCTACAAGATTTTTTCTCTCCAAGTGTGTATCTTCATAAATAATAAATCGAGTGTTATAAAAATTTATTTCTGATATATACAATGTATAAATATAATTTCAGACGTTCCTTGTGAAAATTATGCTTCGAAAAATAGAATCATTCCGTCTCGCAACCTGCGAGGGACTCTCATAACCTAAAAAATCTGAATCTAAAGCTGACAGCTAAAAAAAGGGCTGAGAAAGAATTATTGGTTGCAGTAGCATCTTTACAATCTAGCATGGCGGTAAATCCAATAGCCAACTCGCAGGAAATAAAAAACGAATTGTTTACGTTTGAGGCTATACTTCGACCGGCCATATTGAATTATCGTTGCGCCACTTCTAGAACGTGAAAGTCGCGACCAGCAGTGATAATGGTACTTCCAAAATTTCCACATTATTTTGTATTATACACATGCTGATAATGAAAGACAGCTCAAAAGTATTACAAAATCACATTATGTATACAGGCTTTGAACTTTTGCAAAAGTATGTTGACAACTTTTCATTTTTATACACTCTTTACATTATTATACCGGCATTTATATTGCATGGGTTCGTTTAATACCGAAAACAAATTGAGGTTATGTTCTCGTCAAAATAACATACGCACGCTCGAGCAACCCCTGTTTTTTTCCAACTATACAACGTTGCGTAGCTTAACCTCGAAGAAACCGTTTCTAACCTAAAAGCACGCCCTGAGCTCCGAGGCGTGACTCGCGTTTTTCACAGCAAAGTAACAAAATTCGACTCCCGTTTGCTGAAACGAACGAGCGAGCATGAAAAGTTAACGAACCGATTTCGCCGTCGATTCGATGCCGTGATCCTCTTTATCGACAGAGGTCGATGACGTAAACGGAAAAAAGGTAAGCGACTACGACGAGCAGGAACGCTAACTTTTCATAGGGGCGATAAAAAGCATACGGAGGGAACTTTCGCGTGCGTCTCGTATTCCACTTAAATATCTTTTTCTCAACGTCCTATACCCGGTTATGCGCGAGCAATACGGCGTATCCTCTTTGGAAAAAAAAGCAATACTAACGTCTCGATATCGTACACCTCGTGTTTATAAAGTGAGCGAGAGAGAGTCAGGAAGAAGTGATGTTCCGGGGCAGGTAATCTTCGAATCACTAAACACACAATCGAACAAGCCATTACAATCGAGACGCTACGCGACGACTTCCTGTTGACTCAATTTGGCGCCAAAAAGTCCTATGGACTGAAGGCAACGCTGCGTCATCGTCGAAAATGCGACAGGCGGCGTCCTCGATCAGTCAAGAAGCCTCGAGGGTCTCGATGAATATTTTATGCTTATTTTTCATCCCTCTTCGAGGGAGCTCGACGTTTATCGGGAATTTTCTTTTTTCAAGATTTCAATCAAACTGTATCGAAAACGATTTTTTTGGTGAAAAACATTTTGGAGGCAAGATAATTACATCGGTTGTTTTTGTATATTGATTCAACGATACAATTATCGATGTTACGCACAAAAGCGTTGCAGCAAGCTTTGAGGTTAGGAGGCGGCATCCATTTGTTTTTGTATTTTCATCCTTTTCGCGCACTGGTCGACAGCAGCGTCGCTCTCGGCGACAGTGTGAACCACATCTGCTTCACGAAAAAGAAGCAAGTCGTTGGACGCGCAATTTTGGCGGGAAAGAAGAAATATTCGAAATGACACGAGTTCAACGGCTCGTGTGTTACAATATCGTACCCAATTGTGGGGTAACGCTAGGCGCCCGATAAAAACGTGCACTTTTCAGAATGTCTTCCGCAAATGAAAATTAATATGTATATACTTTAAAAAAATGAAATAACGTCGTTTTGATAAGATTTTCGAAACAATAGCCGCATCTTCGTTAATGATGCAACTGAGTAATATCATTCGTGTTTTTTCTATCCGAAAAACTCAATTGATCCCAACAATGTACAGTTTATTAAAACAATAATTACATAGAACCATAAACTAAGAGAACTAAGAAAAAAATAGTTTTCACCAAAAAATAACATTTGTTAGTTAAAAGAAAATGAGCGCATACGAACCGAATGCTGTTAAGAGAAAAAAGGAGTCTCTACGTCCAATTAAGAAAAATATAATTTTGCGATAAACGCGTCTAAAGTTAGTGAAAAGTCACGCCATGAATAATGTTTCGATACCTTCAATCTTCATCAATTTTCGAACATCAAGTACTTTTTTCACACCCATAAACTTTTGGATGTAATTTTGTGGGTACCGAGGTACCTTTTTGACAGACAAACGAAATCTATTTTCCGAAAATCCTAGAGTGTATTAAATTAAATTCAATTAAATTTGAATTAAATAAATAAAATAAATCAAAATAAAATAAAATAATATAGAATAAAATAAAATAAAATAAAATAAAATAAAATAAAATAAAATAAAATAAAATAAAATAAAATAAAATAAAATAAAATAAAATAATATAGAATAAAATAAAATAAAATAAAATAAAATAAAATAAAATAAAATAAAATAAAATAAAATAAAATAAAATAAAATAAAATAAAATAAAATAAAATAAAATAAAATAAAATAAAATAAAATAAAATAAAATAAAATAAAATAAAATAAAATAAAATAAAATAAAATAAAATAAAATAAAATAAAATAAAATAAAATAAAATAAAATAAAATAAAATAAAATAAAATAAAATAAAATAAAATAAAATAAAACAAAACAAAACAAAATAAAATCCTTCACACACTAAATATTGTTTTTCACTTTTCAGTTCAATAGTTTATGAATTAAAGCTTGTTTTCGAAATCTTTTTTACTTCTCTTTTTCAATACGTACCTGTTTTTGATCGAACGGTGGCTGCCTTTTGTCATACGAACGGAGGAATTTTCGCATACCCGCTTCTCCAGTCGTAGCTTCTCTCACTCTCTCCCTCTCTCTCTCACTCTCTCCCTCTCTCCCTCTCTCTCTCTCTCTCTCTCTGTTGATAACGATTGACAATGGTTACGCCAATGACGTATCTTTCGCTTATCGCGGGTATATTCGCACGTGCAATAGCAGGACGTCGAGCGCGAGACCATTATACGACAAACTCTATTCAGGATCGCATTCTGGTTGTATCGTGCAGGGGTGTCCTGAAGGTGCGCACACGCTTTATAACCGTCGATGACGACCGTTCGATACGATCGCCCGCACACGTGCATGCGACGGTAGCGTTGCATTAGTGGCCGAAAATATTGGACGTCGAGTAAAACGGAAATAAAACGACCCGGTTCGGTGAAGAACGAAAAAAAAATTGAGTAGTAAAATGGTAAATAGTCGAATGGTAAGTGACAAAATTCGTGGTTGGTGAATTAGGCTCGAATTAGTGAATCTGGAATCGGAAATGTTAAATTAGCGAATAGGACAATAGTGAAGCTGACGGCGGAACGATAACGAGGTCGAAACGAATGGCAGAGAGAAATAAATCAAACGGATTTTTCAATAGTAAATAGTCAATGATTCTTCTGAAAACTAATGAATTGCGAATTCTTGGATAGTTAACAATACGCGATTTAATCAAATGGTAATTGATTGCAAATTTCATAAACGCTGAGACTAATTAATGAATAATTCATCGTTTTGTATAAAGCTTTGCAAAAAGTTGTGCAAACTTGATACTAACTAGGAATAATTAATCATAAACTCATCAAAGGTTGAATAGTAGTGAATTATTTTCAATCATAATTAATCGTGAATTCTTCGTTCGCTGATAGTAATTGATTAATAACGAATGAGAAATTCTTCGATGGTAAGTAGTTACGAATTCTCAAATAGTAAATAGTAGAATAGTAAATTAAATAGTGATTCGTTGCAACTTTCTCAATCGCTGAAACTAATAAATGAATAATTCATCATAAACTGGTTAATAGTAAATGAAAATACACTATATTGATTCGTAATTAATCGTGAATTCTTCATTCGCTGATAATAATGAATCAATGATTAATAAGACATTTTTAAATGATAAGTAGTTACGAATTCTTTAGAATAGTAATCAACTGCGAATTCTCAAATAATAAACAGTAGAATAGTAAGTCAATTACTGATTCGTTGCAATTTTCTCAATTGCTGAAACCCATAAAAGACCAATTAATCATAAACTCTTCAATAGTAAGTAGTAATTAATTTTTTAGAATAGTAATTAACAGTGACTTCTTCAATAGTACATAGTAGAGTAGTTAATCAAATAGTAATTCATTGAAAATTCTTCAATCGCTGAAACTGATTAATGAATGATTGATCGTACACTCTTTAATAGTAAATAGTAGTTGACTAATAATAAATAATATATTTTTCAGCAACGCTTCGTATTTTTTGAGAATTACAAAGTCCCCAGGCTGTTTCTCGTCTTTCTATGCGACAACCACGTGTTCTCCTGAGTTTTTATCGTACGAGTATGGCCATTTTTTATACGATTGAACAAAAAAATTTCATTTGCGGCTTATATATATATTTTTTATTATTCGAATACTTCGTTCTTAGTGTACATATTGTTATAATTGTGTTGCACAACAAGCTTTTCAAACATTCAATCGATTACGATCCCGAGCCGACGAAATCTTAGGAACAAAAATACATTCGCGATTCGATAAATATTTTTCGTATAATTATTCAATACAGACAATTGGTAATGTTTTTCATATTCGTCTTAACCGGCAATCCGAGAAATTTCACCAATTTATTGTAATCACCCGTAATTCTGCAACGAAGTATAACGTGTGTTGGTTGTTGCATCTCGTGGCCCAGGACGACTTGGGGGCGATGATAATGAGCAACGTGACGAGCGTCGCGATGCTGTAAAATGGCCGAGAATCGCGCGCTTACGGTCCTTTCTTTCTGACCTCAGCAGCCTTTGATATCAGCGAGGATGTCTCGTTCGTATTCCAAATGGGCCTGGAATGCAAAAAAAAAAAAAAAAATTCGATAGGACATCGCAATAAATTTGAATAAATTGAATCGACTTTCCGTGAATTTGCGGAATTTTATTTCCGTCGCGTACACGACGTTTCAGACCGAACTTTAACAATTTACGGTGTCCGCGCACATTCCGCAATTGATTTTCATTCTGGGAACTACGCTGTACGGATATAGTACCTATTTTAATTGGTCATTATGAGAGCTATTGTATGTGAACCTATGTTGTATTTATACTGTACATGGTATATGTACAGTGTGAAAACTTCACCAGTATATTCCAAGTGTACCACTTCTACCGTACTTATTCCGTACCTATCCCGTACCTGTTTCGCACCTATTTTCTACCTATCTCGTACCGGTTCCGTACGTATTCAGTACATAAACCGGACCTGTTCCCTACCTGTTCCGTACCTGTCCTGCCCCTATTCCGCACCTGTTCCGTAACTATCGCGTACCTGTTCCGTAGCTATCTTGTACCTGTCCCGCATATGCCCCGTATCAGTCCCCCACCTATTCCGCACCTGCCCCGTACCTGTCCCGTCCCTATTCCCCACCTGTTCTGTACCTGTGCGGTACCTATCCCGTGCCTGTTCCGTACATGCCCCGTTTCTGTCGCGTATCTATTCCATCCCTGTTCTCTACCTGTGCGGTACCTGTCCCGTACCTGTTCCGTATCTATCCCGTACCTGCTTCGCATCTCTTTCGTACCTGTTCCGTACCTCTACTGCACATGTACCGCATCTGTTCTGTACTTGCATCTCAGGCGCGCTGCCCCAAAAAAATGCGAACGCCATTGGCGAGGGTTGGACGAAAAATCGATGAGCTCCAGATGTTGCAAGCACGGTACGTGGATACATGGGGGACTATTGGCGAGGGTTCGGTATTACCCAAATGGTAATACGGGCAGGTATACTCGGACCTGTCGAAAAAGCTTAGCAAAGTATGCGGCGGGCGTAGAGTGAAAAAGAAAGGTTCGAAGAATGATAGCGAGGCAGACTACGTTGAATATCGCTGAGAATTTAAAGTGCGAAAGAAAAAAGTACGAACGTTCCGGGTGTGCTCGTTTTAGTAGGGAAGTTTGAGCAAAAAGTTGAATAATGGCGCGAGCGGCAGAGAAGGCAAAACGTATGGTCAGGGGATCAAGACCGACGATATTAATTATGACACCAGGGCGAATAAAACTGGAGAGAACATCTTAAGGTATTCCTTTCACGAACCCGAATATTTAACAATCAATTGATTTTCGTCTATAATCAAGTAAAAATACACTCAGGTTACTGGTAAAATTTTGTGCCCAGTTACCAAACTTTTAACGATAAAGTACGACTCCAAAAATCATCTCATTTGTACAACGCTGTATGCAGATGACATGCTGGACACGTTTCTATCTAACAATTTATACACTATACTTAGGGTATGAATCGATAGATTGACTCCTATTCCAATTTATGGTTGGGTATAATAATTGACTGTGACTTATTTTTATCAAACGCCACTGTAATTGACGAATGATACAGGAGGGCTCTTCTGATGCCGCCACAAAATACGGTCCTCCGCGAAAGGAATACCTTAAAACTTCACGATGCTTGCCTCAGTGGAATTTATTTGAATGCCCACCCCCCGACTATAAATACGCGGTTAGCTCGAGGCTCCGACGGCCTCTGGAATCACTCCCATCCATTGCTTGGATGGGTGACCGCCTAGTCCGCAGATGGAACTTGTATCGATCGGCGAGCTGGAGGGTGCTCAATTCAAGACTTTGGCATTCTTGACTTGTGTACCGTCTCGTACGAAGAGCCTAAGAAGGGAAGATGTGTCGATCGCACGTTTTCGGAAGTTTCCCCGTACCCTCAGGGAATCCGATACGGTAAGGACTACCGGTTCAATCCGCAACAGGGATGTCAGACTCGAGGACTGGTGGAAAACTGCCGAAAATCTCGCTTTTCCAGAATTTCGGCCGTGCCTTAAGGGAACGCGAGACGAAGAGGATTTACCTGATTCCATCCGCAACGGGGATGTCTGTCTTGAGAACGAATGTGAAGATCGTAACCCCACCGTTATTGTGCCCCTGGCACTACTAAACGAAACACATAGGGGCCGGAAGCGCAAAGACGTCGAGGCTCGACAGGCGTATACTGGAATTACGACGTTCCATTCTGTTTGCTATTTGAAGGGCAAGTTGATTTTCAAAGAGTGTCGATTTATGGGCAGTGATGTAGGACTTCAGTCACTCACGAAATGCTAGTAGCAATTTAGATATTCGCGGCAGCTGCACTGTTCGTCACGATGAAGTTTCTTATTACTCGTAAAGAGACAAAAAATATTCACTCCATCATTGAGACATTCCGGAGACGATAAATCTGGATGACAATGTAGCTATGGGTCTTCATCCGGCTTTGCGAATAAGAACGAGCAAGGGGTAAGCTTTTCATGTATAAGACCACCTGACTCTCCCGCGAGAAGCTGCCTGCCGGTAGCCACCTGGCGGCGCTCCGATGTACTACGGATAGCACGTCAGAGATGTAGCCATTCTCTAAGATGAAGATTTTCATGCATACGGCCACCTGACTCTTCCGCGAGAAGCTGCTCGCCAGAGGCCATCTGGCGGCGCTCCGATGTACTAAAGATAGTCCGCCAGAGATGTGGCCGTTGCATAGCAGAATATGACCATCTTGTCTGTCCCAAAGAGGCTCACTGTTACTTTTTAGGCAACTGCTTTCCCTAGCCTGTTCCAGGTCCTTTATCGTGTAGACTCTGTCCAGCTGGGATCAGGAAGCAGGTCTTTTCCCTGTTACCTGCAAATGCCCGAGATGGATGCCCCGCCTAGTCCATGGACCCAAACGAACCCGAACAAACTGCTTTCGTTGCTAGCAAGTCAACGGCAGCCAAAGGATTGGTCCATTGCCTGTTGCCTCGCAGCCCCACATATATTGGGTGGATAGAAGTTCGTTGGGTATGCAAAGGTCAGGCATCTTTGCATAGGGATCTTCACAATAAATACTTGTACTGAGAAAATAAATCATCGTCATCCTTAGGGAATGGAAAAAGGAGTCCAAACTGATAGAGTAACATTTAGGAAGTCGACGTTACCGCAGCTTTAACTAACAGTCACAGTAAATGGTCACGTCCCATACCAATTAGGTGCAGCTTGATTCGAAATATTCATTAAAAATCGTAGTTAATAACCGGTAGCAAAAAAGCATACGGTAGTTAAGCAAGTGACCTCCTTAATTGGACGTACGCTAAACGAAATCGTGAACCAGATTCAAGAGGTTGAGGTCGGCCGGCAGGCTGTTGCGCGCATACGTGCACAAGCATACACGCAAACACGTGCATTTGCCGGAACCGGATACGTGTGAGTCGAGGGTTAAGCCGGGCGCGGAAAAGATATACACTCTCGTGTACAGCCCGGAGCTTCGACATAGCAGGGCATAATTAAGTAAACAACGAGGGATATTGATAATGACGCATCTGTTTGCACTTCGGTAAAAGCCCACGTCGGAGCCACAACGGCGGAACGCGCTCGTGATATACAGCCTCCGGCGCTTGTAATTAATGTTCGAGTGTACATGAGTATACGTCTACCAGCTTTATTCTTAAGTGCTAAGTTCTACGTGCAAAAGACACGAGTAGTTGTGATGTACATTGATATGGAGCGACTAGTGCCACACGATGTCTGACGGCTTTGTTTTCTTTTAATTATTCTTCTGTCGTCAGCCACGAAGAATTCTTGACTCTTCTCATTAAGCGATCGGGACAAAATGGAGGGATGATAACACGAAGATGAAGGAAGAAGCCAAAAGAGGCATGCACGAAGTTTTTGTCAGTCCTAGTGACGTGAGAACACTCGGTGGTCCGCCACATCTGGCAACGTGACAATTTCTGGTAACGCTGCCACTTTCAGTGGCGTGACAACTTCTAGTGACAGTGCTATTTTCATTGACGCTCCAACTTTTGGTGGCATTGTCACTTCTGGTGACTTTGTCACTTCTAGTGACGTGAAAACTTCTGGTGACGTTATAACGTCTGGTGACTTTGTCACTTCTAGTGACGTGACAACTTCTAGTGACTTGACAACTTTTGGTGACGTGAAAACTTCTGGTGACGTGACAACTTCTAGTGACGCGATAACTTCTAGTGAAGCGATAACTTCTAGTGACGTGACAACTTCTGACGGCTTGCCATTTCTAGTAACGTGACAAGTTCTGGTGACATTGTGCCTTCTGGTGACGTTATAACTTCTGGTGACTTTGTCACTTCTGGTGACGTGACAACTTCTAGTGACTTGACAACTTCTAGTGACGTGACAACTTCTGGTGACGTGCCAACTTCTAGTGACGCGATAACTTCGAGTGACGCGACAACTCCTAGTGACGTGACAACTTCTATTGACGTGACAAATTCTAGTGACGTGACAACTTCTGGTGACGTTATAACGTCTGGTGACTTTGTCACTTCTAGTGACGTGACAACTTCTAGTGACTTGACAACTTCTGGTGACGTGACAACTTCTGGTGACGTGCCAACTTCTAGTGACGCGATAACTTCTAGTGAAGCGATAACTTCTAGTGACGTGACAACTTCTGACGGCTTGCCATTTCTAGTAACGAGACAAGTTCTGGTGACATTGTGCCTTCTGGTGACGTTATAGCTTCTGATGACTGTCACTTCTGGTGACGTGACAACTTCTAGTGACTTGACAACTTCTAGTGACGTGACAACTTCTGGTGACGTGCCAACTTCTAGTGACGCGATAACTTCGAGTGACGCGACAACTCCTAGTGACGTGACAATTTCTATTGACGTGACAACTTCTAGTGACGTGACAACTTCTGGTGACGTTATAACGTCTGGTGACTTTGTCACTTCTAGTGACGTGACAACTTCTAGTGACTTGACAACTTCTGGTGACGTGACAACTTCTGGTGACGTGCCAACTTCTAGTGACGCGATAACTTCTAGTGAAGCGATAACTTCTAGTGACGTGACAACTTCTGACGGCTTGCCATTTCTAGTAACGAGACAAGTTCTGGTGACATTGTGCCTTCTGGTGACGTTATAGCTTCTGATGACTGTCACTTCTGGTGACGTGACAACTTCTAGTGACTTGACAACTTCTAGTGACGTGACAACTTCTGGTGACGTGCCAACTTCTAGTGACGCGATAACTTCGAGTGACGCGACAACTCCTAGTGACGTGACAATTTCTATTGACGTGACAACTTCTAGTGACGTGACAACTTCTGGTGACGTTATAACGTCTGGTGACTTTGTCACTTCTAGTGACGTGACAACTTCTAGTGACTTGACAACTTCTGGTGACGTGACAACTTCTGGTGACGTGCCAACTTCTAGTGACGCGATAACTTCTAGTGAAGCGATAACTTCTAGTGACGTGACAACTTCTGACGGCTTGCCATTTCTAGTAACGAGACAAGTTCTGGTGACATTGTGCCTTCTGGTGACGTTATAGCTTCTGATGACTGTCACTTCTGGTGACGTGACAACTTCTAGTGACTTGACAACTTCTAGTGACGTGACAACTTCTGGCGACGTGCCAACTTCTAGTGACGCGATAACTTCGAGTGACGCGACAACTCCTAGTGACGTGACAACTTCTATTGACGTGACAACTTCCAGTGACTTGACAGCTGGTGACATTGTCACTTTTATCAGGGCTTCCGCTGATAATGAAAATCGCCAAGATCAAGGTCTCAACATTACGATTCTTCCGTAAAATTGTGCTTAAGGGGACCAAGGAGGATTAAAAATGTCAAGTTTGGCTTGCATCCAAATTTTCATAACAAGGCCACGAGTGAATAACTTTTTTTCCCTTTTAGAAGTGTGTACTATAATACTGTAACGTGAGACAATTTCTGGAGATTAAGTCTCAAGTCAGTAATGTCGATGTTCCAACGCGATAGCATTGTGATTGTATAATATCACGAATAGTGACAGCGCAAAGCCGAAAGGCCGCATAAACGTGAACGGCGTTTAGTTGACAGGCGTCTCAAACGTTCCACTATCGCTCTCATCTCGCAAAGGACAACTCAATCGCGTTCATTTTATTCCTATCTGGGCGTATGCGACGAAGATCAGAGCAATGCAGATAGAAAAAACGTCCGTAACGATTTTCTCGTCCCGATCTATATATATATACACACACTTGTTCACCGTCGTGCTCCTACATTTAATTCGCATTTTCCCACGAACGTACACATTGGGACGCGCTTTAAGCGTATCATGGCGCTTCCATTTCCGGTCTTTCGAGGATCGTGTACCGTCCTCAGCCAAGTACGAATTGACGTTTCCTCTCCACGTATCTGTCATTTTCTACGTTTACGGATTTATACACACACACACATATATATATATATATATATATATATATATATATATATATATACACAGAATGACGTTTAAAAGTTAAAGAAAAACAAAAGATCGCACGAAAAATGTTCCATACCAAAAAGTACCCATTTTAAGGGTGATCTTCAAGTTTTTTCAAAAAAATAAATTGTATCACCACGCTGATGATAATTTGTGGTATAATCTCCTGTGACTCCTCGTACTATTTTTAGAACGAAGTGACGGACTCGTGCAGCCTTAAGTTTCAAATGACCCGGTTGGAGCCATGGCCAATGTTCTAGTGCTCGAACTCAATTTTCTTACTAAGTTCAACGTTTTTTTTATTACGTGGCACATCAGTTCGTGTTTTCTGTTCAGTTTGTTAACCCAAACAAATAACCCAAACAAATATTTAGTGGATTTTCTTCTACGTTTTGGCATTCCTAAGTCAATGTAAGAACTCCCTCTAAGTATCAAACCTGAATACTTAGGTTTATGATAAATACTAAAAAAGACTAAGAAGTAGAAAATAATTTGTATGTTAAAAAATATTTTTAAAAACAAACTTTTATTTCATGTACTAAAAATGGAAAAATATTTTTTTTTTACTAAGCCACCTATAAGTGACTATAAATAAAAGCTTGGGGCGCTCAAAATTTAGACGCGATTTAGAAATTTAGTTAACATACGAACAATGTTTAATTTACTGTAAAACAACCTTAGTTTTTGTAAATGAAAATCGTTAAAGTGAGTATAAACGTGTGATAATAATACCTCTAAGTACTATAGTGCCACATTAAATACGGTTAATGAAACTGAATTGATCAAGTTAACTAAACGTTTAAAAAGTTGAGCGCCCCAAGCTTTTATTTATAGTCACAAATAGGTGACTTGGTAAAATAAATTATTACTTTTTAGTACATTAAGGGGTCTAAACCAAACTCATTTTAGACGCTAAAAAAAGACTATTTTCATGAGTTTTTTTTTATAGGTTTATATTATAGATATTAATATAAAAGTTGTTACACTTAATAAATACACTTTCGAAATTCATTTGAAAAAATATATTTCTTTAAGTCGCTATTTATAGACGAAAATGGTAGTTAAAAAGATGTCCTAAAAATTGTAGGTTTGCGCTGCTGATGAAATATGGGAGATGGATCATCCGAAACAAAAACAATCAAACGGTTTTAGATTCAGTATGTTAATGGCTACAGCGCATACCATACGATTTTTCACATATGCAAAAATAATAAAATGGCGAACATTTGCCGAAATAACAATAAAAAAAAACGTGTTATTCTCACCGTTTATGGCAAAAAAATTGTACATATCAAAATAAAAAAAAAATCAACCCAAAAAACAAACCCAAACCGAAAATGCCAAAGGCAAACAAACCAGCCGAAAAAACAAACCCAAACCAAAATAACAAACCCAAAGAAACCAACCCAAACGCAAGCAAACCCAAACGAGACAAACCCAAAAAAAACCAAAACTCAAGGAAAACAAACCCAAACCCAAATACAACCAAAAAAAACCAAACCCAAACGAAATTACAAAAATTTTATTCGGATGGCCACGTGTAAATTATTCTTGCGGATAGTTTGTTCAACAATTTAACACATTCTATACGGACAGTTATATATATGCTATTCGTCCGGATACCAGCTTACACGAATCACAATAATACGTACGCCTATTGGAAATACGGCGTGAACTGAGCCGCTATCCGGACGAATAACGTACGCTTATTCGTCCGACAACCGAACGGAGAGACATTACGTTTTAATTTTTATAACTTATCACAATATTATAACCACAATCATTGAGCCAATAGATAATTTTTTTTTTTTTTTTTTCGAATCAGCTCAAAACAGCCTATCTTTTGGAACAATGGACTAAATTTAGATAAATTTACCGGCGTGGGTGCGTGAGACATATCCATTCATGTGCGTAATGTACGAGCCAGGATTCGAATTGGTTTTCCCGTAAATCAAGTTTCGAGGTAGCGGAGGGCGCTCGTGCATGTCGATACTTTTGCGGCCGGGGTAGAGTATAATATCGGAAAACCGTACGAAAAGGCAGATACCGTTATCGGAGCCCGTGTGTGCCTGCGAAAGCCGTAAAATGACTCGGCGCGGTCTATTGACCCGCAGGAGTAGTAGCCGATAACACCCGGCAACGAGCTTTTCGCGCAACGTCATACACCCAAGTGCGTTATGATTTTCGAATAACGCAGTGGTGGGAAAATAATAGAAAAATTCAAAAAAGGCCGTATTTTGGTTGGGTGGCGATTATTTTAATTTTTTTAATACTTTTTTTTGGTTATTTGAGTTTTTGGGGAGAATCAATCGGTTATTTTTTAATTCGAAATTCTGAAGGGTGTTAAGGATTTATCGCATTTACCTTTCCTACCAAAAGTGAGTTTCGGCGAGGATTTCGAGTAGTTTGCGATGAGAGAGAAATTTAAAAAAAATCAACTAACGGAGCTGAACAATTTTCACTTATTGGAACGTTATCCCATTTTTCTCGAAACGGAATGGCTTTGGACAAAAACTGTATAAAACATAAAAGATCAATATTTCCATAGGCTATAACTTTTATAGGAAATATTTTTCTCCAAAATGAATATTTGCTAAAATACAGCAGAAAAACTGTTTAAAAAATCAGTTTTCGTGAGTGTTGCCCTTGAAAATCAAATTTGCGGGTATTCTCACTATGATATTCGTAATCAGCGAGTCAAAATACACGGGTACACGAAATTTCAAATTTATCAGAGGTATGAGCTTTTCGGAACTACACATAGACTCGACTTGAATAAAGTATTTTTTTTAGCAGTGCGCTGTGAGCGAAATTTTTTTTTTGCTCCAATTGTCGAAATATCGTTCGCATTCTGTTTGTGGTCTCTTCGCAATCGGCTCGTGCACCCGGATATCTCGTCAACGTACGATCGCCACATCGAGACAACGGGAATTCCACTTCTCGCGTTCTTCGATACGTGAAAACGACCCTCGATATGTGGGTTTCGGGAAAATAATAATCTTGTCCTTGCGGCGTGGGGATTGATCGTGGTTGAGATATCAATATTCCCGGCAGGCGCGCGGTCGTTCATTTGAGATATCTGGTCGTGTTCATTACATCCCTTTCAATCAATCGCGTCACGAAACGTGCGCACGAAAAGTTCCGTGCCAGCTTCATTATCGGACCGAACTAATTTTCGATTCAGGTTATTTTTTTTTAATATTCATTTTAATCTTTCCATACTCAATGATATGGCATAATTTGCGAGAGTGGGACCGTCAGTTGGACCGTGGAGTCCCAATCAACTACAATCATACGGTTGTGAAAAGTGATTGCTAATTCATGTTCATTTTGATCAGTTTTACGATGCACGTAAAAAGCTTTCGTCTATCTGTGGATACACATTTATCACGAACTATTATTATCATTTGAAAAAACGAAAAATATCAGCGGCATATTTCAACAGCCTGGGAAAAAATATTAAATCACTTTTCCCCCATTCCGCCCGAGACACGAGTGAAAACCCCAAATTTAAGGGGGAAACCATCGTACGGCAATATTAGATTGAATTTTACGTTCGAATCAATGGCTTTGGATCCTTCGTACGAGCAATATGATTTTTTCCTGCCTGGCTCCCTCGGCTCGTCGTTCCTCGTTTGCTGTATTATCCACAGTGCTTTTCCCATCAATGGACCCTCGGTCCTTGCCAATAAACGCCGATCGCCCAGTGCTCTGTGCACCCCGGAGGTGCCTTTTCGTTCGCAGCAGGCCACAGCGTCGAAGTGATGACGGGATTGAAATTCATTAGTGCCCTTTGCTGCTCATGAAAAGGGGTAGGCGGCGTCGAATCAAACTTGGCCAAAAAAAACAACCAGAAGTAATATCGTCGACGTATCGATGTGCTGTCAACCGCTTCGGGTTATTTTTGCCAACGTCTTCATTCGATAATTTCGTACGGTCAAAAATAGTACAAGCGAAACGAAGAATACGGAATCCTGATTAACTTTAGCAGAACTTGATGTTCGCCTCTCGCTGTATTTTAGCGATTGATGCGCTGCCTTTGTCCGTTTCTGGATCCGCTTTTCTATGCGTTGCATCAAAGTCCAACAGCTCAAATGCAAACTCCAGTGAGATATGCTTAGCGCCATTATTCAGAGAACGAATTGACGCTGCCGGATGCTACGAATGATGCTGCTACTGAAATGCGTGGCTTCCTTTGTGGCTGAGATTGTCTGACTTTTCATGCCTTGGGCCGAATGCCAGTTCCCAATGTATACGCTTTGATACATTGATCTCGGGGATCTGTCCTTTTCCATTCTCATAATCTTATCTCCTGGTCCAGCTTTCGCTCTAATCCTTTCAGACCGATAACACCCGACATGACATATTCCACAGCTTTGATGTACCTTCGCTTGTTATGGGTATACCTTGACGCGAATTGGGTACCACTTTTTGTCCCCTCTGCTTGTTGCTATTCGTGTTTTACGGATCTGTCCGCGACCATCAACAAGATTCACCTCTCGTCCACTTGACATCATTCGGAGTCTGCGTTCCATCCATGGAAACCACTTGCAGCGTGTAGTCAGCACGCATCATCTTTAACGGGTACTCGGATATGTGTCGATTCTTCGATCCTACTTGACGTTCCTCGTTTTTTTTTTTTTTTATTATTAATCTTATTTTAGTTACATGTTCATGCTTAAGGGAGCTTTCCAGTGTAAAATTTTCAAAAAATCGATTTTTTTTTTCGCTTTATCGAATAGTATACACTCTTCCGAATATTCCCTGAAATTTTCATGCCGAAATTCAGATTATTTCGGTTACTGTACAGCATTTCTTGGGGGAAGGCAACGGAGCGCTACAGCTACAGCGAAACTTTGAACGCGTTTTTCTCGAAACAGCATTTTTCAAAACGGTGTCCAACTTGGAGGGCAGAGTTTTAAAGCTATCGAGTTGAATTTTTTACACAATATTCTTAACGTCATTGTTTATCGTGCTATGGAAGCTTTTTTTTTTGACAGCTTCCTATTTTTTTGTAAAAAAAACTGCCAAAAAAAATGCTAAAATCGATACTTTTTGTTCAAACCGGCGCCATTTTTGCAAAAAAAAAAAAAAAAGGCCTCCATAGCACGAAAGCCAATTATATACCGATCAATAATCTTTTTGTGTTTTTTGTTTCAGATCAAAATTGTGACCCCCAACGTGGACACCACATCCAAGTGCATTTTCTGCAACAATTGTTTCATCATTTTTATAGATATTAATTAATAAATAAATCGATCTTTAAAAAATTGTTTTGTATTCTTCAATACCCAATTAATATACAAAAAAAACCAGACCGATTAGATTATTTTTTCTTTAAAAAAAAAAATCGCGAAAAACAGCGATTTTTCGGGCTGTCACACTGGAAAGCTTCCTTAAGTTTCTTGCCCCTAGGGTCTCTAGACTATCATGGTATAGAAAATGATTAAGTTTTATATAGAAATAGGTGTTGGGTCTCGTTATCTTTCGATTTGCTCGTATTGTTGTTCGTTTTTCGACATCGTTTCCTTAATACTAATGAGATTTGGTGGATGAATAGATATTAACATGATGAGGTGAGGTTAGATATACAATGAGTGTTAGTGAGTAGGTCCCGTTATTGGACAGAGTATGTTTCGTTTTGCTGCTGGATTTTCGTCCGGTCGGAATTCGTCTGCTGTGAGTCCTTTTAGATAAGGACATGTGTGATTTCGGAGCTTATTTAGTCCGTCTCGGTGTAGTTGTGTAAGGCGTTCCAAGAACGGTTTTTCACCGGTCATCTGCCAGAGATCTTCTGTCGGAAACGTTGTTGGTAGTCCAGCAGCTTGTTTTAGTGTTTTTTTTATAACAGATCTCCATTTTTTTTAATGTTGTTTTGTTGTATAGTGGTAACGAACACTCTGTGCCATAATTCATTGACGGCAAGATGCACGCCCGAATTATGCGCCATTTAACATATGCATCTACTTCGGAATATTTCCCTATGATTCCTTGAAGGCAATTGATGACATATTTTGTGATTGCCAGTCTTTTTAGAGAATGTCGTGTTATTTGTAATGTTCTGGAGATTGTGATTCCTATAGGTAGCTCAGTTTTCTTGTTGCTTCTATCACGACGATATTTCGAGTTTGTGGGTCTACAGCCTCGACGCTGCGCTTGGCACGTGGACGCTCCTCGTCCAGAAATGTTTGTGCACTCAAGTTTCGACGGGGACTTGGGGGTACGCCCCGTGATCTTTCTCTTATCTGCTCGTCGGTTTTCCAATTTTTCGTGGAGTCCTGCGGCCTGGTATCCGATGCCACGTCCGACCGTCGTTCTTATTCCTCCCCTAGGCTTCTTTTTCTCCCCCTTCGCAAAACCTCATAACTTCCGATCACCGGCCGTTTATCTTCAGTTTCTTCCGTCTCAGGTACTTTTCCCATTTCCTTCGAGAGCTTCCTCATTGTATCCGCCCTCGTTGCGAGCAAGTTGGGCTGTACGAGGAAATCCGTACAGCGGAGGGGCTAAACTTATTCTGCGCTGCTGTCATCCCTTAGGAGTTTTGAGGCCTCCCTCATCCGAGTATCTGATCCGCCAGCCCTGAAGTAAGCCAAGCTTCGATAGTACACGCGTGCTCCATTTTCCAGCAGCCCGTGCAAAACCAACCCCCCTCGCTGCACCCTCATTAATATTCTTCACCCTTTCTCGTCGGTCACCCCAAAGTGTCCATTCGCCCCAGCTTATCATATGGAGCTGCTATGGAAGCTGCTGCCACGTGGAAGAGGCTCTGCCGTTTTACCTCCAGGCCTGACGGCCATTCGTTGCTGGTCCTTCCAACCGGACATGCGTTTCCGGTATAGGGAGGTTGCTGAATTTTATAGAGGCCGGTCGAAGGTTCTTGCGCTACCTCCGGCGATATGAATCCGAAGCTTTTGATGGTAAGGTAACGTATGACCAAACGCGATTAGTGTAAAAGTGGTAGTCGTCAAGTTCGGTTTAACGTATCGCTCCAAATGACTCGTAAAAATTCAGGATGTTAGTTTGAACGTTCTAGAATGTGGCATTCTCTGTATTATATTTTACGCGAATTTTAAAATTACGAGAAAAAAAATCGGCAAAGTGTCAATGTGCAAAAAAACCCCTTTTTACGAAAAAAAAATAATAACGTTTGCAATTTTCATTTTTGTTTCATAAGATTTTAGGACGATACTCTTGAGATGTGACAATTTAAGGAAAAAAATTCCTCCATAGTGGGCATTTCCGAAAAGGCGTTTATTCTTATATCTGAAGAGCCTAGTCTGTATACTTACGAAGGGCACCCCAAAGCGAAGAAGGCAGGCCAGTCGCCTTGCCCGTAAACAACGTGTTGTAACGTTGCCTCAGAGTTGCGCTTGGGGTCATTTTGACCCTGAGCAAGCGCGGAGTGTTAACGACGTTTTACATGGTTCCAAAACGCTATGACGTACTAAGTGGACCGCTAGGAGCACGTGTTTGTGACTTGGCTAGGGTCAGGTATGTGACAACTGTCATTCGGCATCTTTCCATATCAGTCTGTATCCTAGCAACAACAGCGAGCTACCGTCAGCCTCGGTTTTTTGTTGGCTACTTTTGAAGACGGTTGCCTCGTGAATTCGGACTCTTTCTTCGATCATTCGTGGTCATGACGTTCTACGATACGTCTCACGGTACACTGTGCAGCTCGGATCTTATACACCCTAATAAGAAGGGATGCCGGATGATCCCACCGTAATTTGCCATGGTGTCGACCTATTCCTTTTGGTGGATCGGTGCGATGAATAGCTGTCCCTTCGTACCCTACGGGAATCATTGCGCTCCCTTTCGTATCGCTTTGACAACTCTCCTCGAACATTCGACCCTCCTGCGTCCTTGCTTTGCTACGTACGTCTGAGCGTCTTATTTCGGCAATTCGTTTACGGACGACGCCTTATTCGTTTTCTTCTTCCACCACGACCTCTTCACTCTGAACCTATCATTTACAGTCGCCAAGTTTCTCTTCGCGTACGAATTTCACGGAATTTTCTTGAAATGACACTTAACAATGTACAAAAGGTTTCCATAAATTTACTCTATCCATATAGATGAAAAAAAATCGAAAAAAGCGGTTTTTTTTCACGCTGAAACCCCTACCCTTCCCTTAAGGGGTCACCCCCACTTGCGATTTTGAAAAAATCGATTTTTTTTATTGCATTTTTTTGAAGTATAAGTATCTGAGAATATGTCCTGAAAATTTCAAGTCGATCCGAACAAAATTGACTGAGATATGAGTGTTGAAAGAGAAGAATCCGTGAATTGAAGAACTGAAATTGAAACTTTAAACGCGATTTTCTCAAAATGGCATTTCTGAAGTCGGTGACCAAGATTACTCGAACACTAATGAACCGATCTTGTTGAAATTTTGCAGGCTTATTTAATACATAAAAATGTAGTCTTTAAACGTTCGATTTTTTTTTTTCGTAAAAAAAATGGCCGTTTTTTAGCCAAAAAATGGCCGTTTTTTTTCGTTAAAATCGAACCATTAACTTTGACTGTCCGCCATTTTGTGAAAAATGAATATTTTTTAAAATCCTTCCATTAAAACCTTGAAAACCAACTTTTACACTAAAAAAAGCATTTGTCTAATCCATACAGTAAGCTTTACGAATTATGAAAAATAGTGTTAATGTAATTGAAAACTGGTAAATTTCGTTTTATTTGTAGATAAATATAGATGAATAAACGAGGTAAAATATTTATAGATTTTTAAAAAGCAGCATTGCGAATTTCCAACTTTCCCTAAGAGGAAGGAAAAATCGAAGAAACAAACTTAAGCCTAGACGAGATATTGTGACAAGAATAAAACGATAAAAACGTGTATGTTTCCAAATGGTCGATTTTTATACCGCGCTCCTCTTTTTTCCACAATTCGTGTGCAAATTCAGTACCGAATGGGCTCTGCCCTTACTGAATACATTTAAGGTTCGAATAAACGAAAAATAGAATATATTGAGAATAAATAATAATCAATGAACAAAGGAGGATATTTGTCCTCCTTTTTTCTTCGATTATTATTTATTTTCATTTATTTAATTATCATTTATTAAATAAATCAATTATATTTGATTTACTAGATAAATCATTTATCAGATGAATGAATAATCATTTGGTGAATAAATCAATTGTCAATAAGTCATATAAATTATTATGTATTTAATTATCATTCGACAGCGTTGCGTCGTAGAATTTCAAGCAATTTGCAGTTGACGACGTGGACGATTTCATATTTCTCTTCTCGCGAAATTAAAAAACTTTAGTTTTCAATTATTGTTTCGCATCTGAGGAAAAATGAAACGTCACGATAGAAAACGTGGTTTTCTTTAGCCGGCAAGTTCTAGGTTGAAATTCCATTACGGGCGCCCGATTAAGATTTATACGAGCGCAGGTAAGCCTGGATAACGACAACCCTTGTTCGCCTGGGGCGACACGAGTTCCAACGAATTGTTTCAGGAATTTTCCGATGACGGTACTTTGTAAATTGCACGCTTTTATTGCGGAGCTTTTGTTATGTGCGCGAGGCATTTCCGCTGACGGCGCTTATGACGAAATATCGATTGCAAAAAAAAAGCTTTCACAGTACAGTATCGAAAAAAAATGGGGAATATTTGGAAAAATGTATTTTCCAAAAATAACTATGTGAAAATAGAATGTTTAATTAACAAAAAAAAATATATATCGTATATATCCTTCTTTAAATCTAAGTATGAAATAATTTTGGTAAAATTCGTCGGTTTCGAATAATTCTCCATCGTTTTATTAAGGGGTAACACCCCTCTATGGGGAAAAACGTTTTTTTTTTGCTTAAAAAATACTTCGGGCTCATCAAAACAATATGCAATTGGTCCTGTAGCAAAAAAATTGTTTTCAAAGATTCAATTATCGATGTGAAAAAAGTTTTGCTTCGATCGATTTGAAATGTTGATGGTAGCTTCACAATTAAATTCCCTATGGGAGTACGTAGCCGTTTTTCGATTAAATGTAAACTTTTTTTTTTATAAACAATTTGCTGCTTATTTTTTGGGCAAAAAATCGATTCATTTCTCTCAAAGCGTTCTATTTTTTCAAAATTTGATTTAAAAAATTCCTACGTAGTCCCATAGCTAATAATATATAGATTGTATTTTTTTTTGGCTTTCGTTCCCGGTCTTATACTTTACGAGAAAACCGTCCTCCCGTGAAGCTATTCGTAAAAAAACACGTTTTTCAAGATGAGCACTGTTGCCGCCATTTTGTATGAAAATTATAATAATTAAAAAAAAAAATACTTTAATATGTGTTAAATAAACCCTCTCGGAAGAAATACTATTCCTTTTGTCATACTCCCAAAATAAATTGTCAAAATAAGGCCCTATTTTCTGCCACTAAAGTGGTGTTATCCCTTAAGGGGTAACAGCACTTTCGGATTATTTTTTCTACTCTATAAAATTCTGAGGTACTGTAAAAATGTTAATAAATGTGTGGTAAAAATTCATAGATGGTGTGTTTAAATGGTTCATAAAAAAAAAAATCCCAAAACCTGCGAAAGAAAACAGCCGTCACATGGGATGGCCCCGTTAAAACGAAATTCCTGCGCGGCCCTCGACTCCGAACATTTGGGCAATTAATCGAAATTCGGCGCTTATTTGGAGTTTCGTCACGTCCCAGGTTGACCCTCTCGGAACCTTCGGAATTCTTCGCGCAAGCAAAGTCCTCCTGAACAGTCCGAAATAAGTTTGTACGGATTCCAGAGCTCATAACTCGCGACCGTGGGTTCGCGAACCCTGTTGGGAAACTTTTGCAATATTAATTGCCGAAAAAGTTGACCGGTCGCCTTCGAAAGTACATGGCCCGCGGGGTCAAATTCGAAGCGGCCGAGGACGAGAGTTGAATGAGAAAATGCTTATCCGGAGTAAAATTACGGCGACGTCGCGGAGAATCGTTCAGAAAAAGTCGAGGGCGAAAAAAATCAAAGGTAATGAGAGAATTAATTTTTTTTTTTCATCCCTCGTAGGCAAAGGTTTTTTTAAAAAATGTTTTACCGACTGAAATGAGAACGAAAAGTGAGGGGAAAAATTTGCTGATTTTCATGATTTTTTTTTAGAGCAAAGATTTCTTCACAATTTTTTACACTTAGGTTATGTTTTGTTACCACTTTTGGTTGTTACATGGTATTTTTTTAAATTAATTTTAAAGACTACCTTTCGAAAACTGTGGAGACGTAAAGCTAAAAAATTAACCGACATTGGGTTGTCACTTATTATCCAAGCGATCCTGGTGGTGAAATTTGGTACCTGAAGTGTTACATGTCCCGAACGCTTTTTCTACCGCTTTCCCTGTGGAATTTGAACTCCTGGGGGGCCATTGCGGCTCTCACTTTGGGTGAAAATGACAAAAGCACGGTCTTACGTACAGGTCTGGAAACTCCGGCGTTTTTTAGTGATGGGGAGTGTCACCGTGACTGAGGCACAAACTTGGTTCCTCTTCTATCCCCCAGAGGCGCCCTCATGTAGGGGTCTTGTAACCATAGATATACAGCAATAGCTGACTCCTTCAAAGTCTTTGAATCGAGCTACCGTGTTCCGTATTAGTGTCTTTAAAAAGTACGATTATTTTTATTTCAAACATAGAAGGTTGTTTAATTTTTTATTTAATTTTATTATTTATATTTTTATTTTAACTTTATTATTTATATTTTTATTTTATTATTTTTATTATTATTTATACATATTTTGATTTCAACCATAAACATAGAGGTTACGTATGGAAGGCGATATCCGTTGAATGGCCGCCTCATCCCAGTTTGCAAACGTTCACTCTTTTGACGAAATTTTCAAAAACATTTCGGCATAATTGCGACCATGAAACTCTTCTACGGCGTTGCGAAAATGTAAGATCTCGAGCCGGAAGTTCCTAGTGATCCCACATTTTTACCCGACTGCGATCCGTCGTAGAGTGACGAACTTCACGAGGGACGAAAGTGCGAAACGTGATAGTATTCACTCGCGAGCCATAATAGGCCCCCTATACACGAACCCCTCCATGCAGACCCCTGTACTCCGGTTTCCACGGTATAACCTCTAATTTGAAATATCGCGTTACCGAATACCATAACCTTCAATTTCTTCGTCCAATATTTCCACATCAATATTGAAGTAGCCTGTCCCCGCGTGCAATGAGCGAGTAAATCGGGAAAAAGATGATACATAATTTTCTACGAGATACTCCTCGAGAGTGTTTCTCTTTCTCCTCTCTCTCTCTCTTCGATGCGAAGACCCTTGGCGCACGCAGCGACAGGACGGGCGCAAAACTCGAGTACCAGAAGCCGCCCTCGATGTGAAATTGAGTCTAATTCATTCGGACGTGCAGATGAGAGAGAGAGAGGAGGCGTCTCACGTAGGAAAGCATAAAACGTTGAGATGAAAATTATGGCGAAAGTCATCGGGATCTCGTCTATATCTGACAAAAAAAGTTCAATTTACAACGACGCGGAAGTTGAATTAAAGTTTCCTCCCCCCTTGGTAAAAAACGCGATTGTTTGGATGGAAAGAGAGCAGTTTTGTTGTATTCTCATAATTGAGTTCCAAGGCTTCTTCCAGGTAGCTTGCCGTACTGGAGTCCGAACTTTTTAGTGAGGTTATGTTATCGAAGGCCCGCGTGAAATTGTAAGACTTCCTGATGATGAATCTTGCCACTGGCGCTCTGTCCCAAGCAATCCTACCAATATTGTAATATCGGATAACCTCGAGCTTTCCCATAGCGCCATCTGTTCTTGATTTTCTACACTAATAACTAGTAAGATGCCGGCACTGATTTTTTTTTTTAATGTCTAGCATCAAAAATGGCACACGCCAAAAGCTATGCCATTACTTGAACTACTATGACTTGAACTGAACGACTTGAATTACTGCTATTACTTGAAAACCATGCTATTCCTTGATAAATTGAGGTTAGGAACGTCAGATTTATCGCTGCAGATTTCCGAAGCCGTGTACAAATATAAAACGGCGATTCACTCGACTGAACCAAAACTTATTTCTCACCATTTTACCAATCTACCAGAATCAGGACTCCTGTCCTGCAGTCTTCGTGGAATCTTCGATGTCAACGGCACTGTTACGGTGGGTTTAAAATTATCCTTGACTAGCGAAGCATCGGTTATTTTTTTTTCCTCTCGATGTTTTCCTTCCTCTCGTTCTCCGTTTCCGCTCTGTTCAACCCCTCTCTACTGCCCCCGCCCCCCTCTTTCTACTCCCTATCCAGCTAGAGTAGTGTACGGAATGCTCTCGCAGAACCGGGCAGTTGAGATTATTGTGCTTACTCGTAGCCGTCAACGTCCTCAAAGTGTATTATTGGTTGTGAGAACGAAGTAGGACAGCGTCGCGAGAGTGGTGAGTTATATGCGGTATTATCATTGGCCTGACACGAGGATGCTTATATACACTTCTAAAGCCGTTCGAGTAAATATAGAGGGAGTGTGTGATTATACGGTTTATTTTTATTCTTCCAAACCTGTAATAATCCTCGATCGATAATGGTTTGCAATGCACGCTGCTGCGTGCAGCCCTGAGTGCCCAGGATCGTTTTGATGGTGGGGCTTAGACGTGGAACTTTTTTAGTCCCCAAAAAGGCCGATTTATTCGAAAAGAGACGAGCAGCGATCGCATGGTTAGTCTTCTGTTGCAGTGCAATAATTTTGAGCCTGAAAACAAGTCACTTGCTACTAGGGTTGCGCACTTCAAGTCATAGGCGCTGCGCCCTCTGGCGGATTAGTTCATTCCTCTCGCTACTCTCTGAGTTCGCTGAGTTCGAGCAAGCGGTACTTTTTACGTTTTGACGCAACGCGAAACAGAATGGCAAATTCTTTATGCCTCATGCGTTTGTCCATTTATGCGTACCGGAGCGAATGGCACTTTTATTGTACCGCCAGTCTAAATATCGATG
This sequence comes from Ophion costatus, assembly GCA_951751655.1. NCBI lineage: Eukaryota > Metazoa > Arthropoda > Insecta > Hymenoptera > Ichneumonidae > Ophion > Ophion costatus. Next base: position 16,881,473 of record OX632368.1, on the reverse strand, counting down.
AAAATTATAAATCAAAATGGAAAATGAAAGACCCGATTGTTCTTGTACTCAAGTTATGTGTCATCTACTGTATAAATCGGTGTATATGAAATCGCGTTTTCTCACTTGTCAAATATTTCATACACGCGTATTTTATTATGCATTGCTCAAGCCTTTTCGAAGTTTGTATTCTGCGCTCGTGAGAACTAAAAATGGATTCCATCTATTTTTTTTACGTCAAGTCTCAGTGCCGTGGAAGGAAAAAAGGGCAAGTTTACCTTTGTCCCGGACAAATAATAATTGAGTATGGAACAGATTAATTATTTCGAGTACTGGACATATATATATATATGAGTGTGTGTGTGTGTCACGGGGGTGATCAAGTGAAACAGCAGGTCACGGAGTAATCAAGTGGGCTGGCTACGCAGTAGATATGAAATTTTCCGGATTCTCTGAACTTTCTGCTCGCTGCCTAGTGAACGATCAAGCGGAAGAGAATAAAAAAAACAGCTATTATTTACGCCCCGAAGGCAGCATACCGCGTGAACAAATAAGAATATTTTTCGACGTTCAACGGTGTCGCGATGAAGAAAAATGAATTAGTAAACTCGGGGAAAACAGCGTGTTGGGTCGCGAGTTTTCTTTTATTTGCACTCCAAGACTGGTGGAAAATTGCAAAGCTAGTTTTCACACGAAAATCCAACGATATTTTCCTAATGTCACGTTACGATCATCAAAATTATCGAACGAATAAAATTATGATAATTTTTAGTTCACAAAAATTAGTTTCGCTCAAATCATATAAAGACTTTATTGAAATGAGTAAAATATAATTGTAATTTGCATAAATAATGAGAATTATTGTATAAAATATAAAAAATGTTTTCAAAGTTGTCACAAATGTGTTGAATATTATTAACGATGCTCTTCGTGCGACACTTTTTGTCATCCCCATGACTCAAAGTTTGCAGAAGTTGGAGCGTCCACTGAATTTTTCGAAAAGTTCAATAATCCACAAGATTGAAACGTATAAATTGATTCTCGTCAAACTGAATTCCAACAGTGGTTCGTTTGCGAAAAATTTACATCCCGATGTATTAGCATTTTATCGGGAATTTCCATTCGCGCCGAAATTCGGAATGTTCGTTGTCGCAATATTGGCACGCGACGACCTAGAACTCGTAGGAATGCGGAAACGACTGACCTGGTATTCAGCTAGTGTATCGTTTCCCCACTGGCATATTTTCCATAGGGCGACATGATAAACCAGATTTGACGTGGTTGTCAAACACCGGACGATCGATCATGTTCGTTTACGGTGATAAGAGCAGTGACCGCTATACTGACGTTTGTCTCCCTTTTGAACTTGGGCAATCTGTTTACGTGCCACGAGGCTTTGAGTTGCTGTTAATACTCAACTTCTTCGAATTTCGAATATCTTTAATCCGTCTTCCATCAATGTCGACACAACGTCCTGGCATTGTCAGAAATTGTGCCATCGTTCATGTAAACATATTACAGTAATAATAATAGCAATAGCTATTGGAGAGACGGCTGCTGAGCGGAAATATTTGTGATATTTTATTACGAAATGCTGGGCCCAAGTTTGAAATTGGCTATGGACGCATAACAAGCGTTCCAACCAATTTTCCAAAACGATTCAAAAACACCTAATTCAAAATGACTTGACCACCGAGTGCATCATTTTTTTTAGGTAGTCATCTCATGTGGAAGGTCTAAGAAATCGAAAATACTGCTTTAGCTGAGTGGTCAGCTTGAAATTGAACAAAAAAAATACGATTTTGTCTTTGCACAGTTTGATAGCCTAGCGGCTAAACGATATCAATGTCATTTTAATACATTTTTACGAACTCATCATCGATTCGACATTTTTTGGCAAAGCTGTTTTTTCTTCTCCTTCATCTTTGCCAAAGCGGACTCCTGAGTCCCCTGAAGGTTCCAATCGTTATCGATTTATTCAAATATCGTTGATCTTAGGACGATTTTTCCCCCTTCTTTTCGAACTTCACTCATCCGTACCCAAAGTATCGAAGCCAGGAGCTTAGAGAGTTTCGCGAGCCTAAGCCCGCTTAACCTCACACGTGTCGGGCGAACAAAGGTGAACGGAGGACACGCGACTCTGGGAGCCACATTCATTGATTTTCGCCGAGGTCCCAGTCGGTCACGTCATCGAGGCTTAAGCTTAATGAGGACAAATCGGGGACTTGAAGTTTCTGTCTCATTTTCGGCTGTCGTACATCAAAGTGATTCGTACTTTGAAACACCCCCCCCCCCCCCCCCCCCGGGTTAGTCCAATTCCAGAGAACCTTTAGCCCCCGGTTGCTTTTCGAACAAAACACGTGAAAGAGCCTCAGCTTTTCAAACACTTGGCTGTGTATGAGCAAATGTTGGCGAAAGTGTTTCGGCAAACGAGAAACTAACATAAATAGGAAACTTCCGGGCTACCATCTATGGTAGCATGAGATGTTATGGTAAGGTGCAGTTTATGTTATCGTAAGGTGCGATGCGTGCGGCATGGTCGCCAATGAAAGGCCGGTCGTAATAAGGTCAAAGCAATGATGGTAACTCACCTCAAGGGAAGTGGAGGCTGCCGAGGAGGCTGCAAATTTACACAGGCACGTCCTCCATGAGGGTGGTTTCTTGCGACTGCCTGATCATCGGGTAGCGTTCGTTGATAACTGGTGCACGAGGCTCCAGACATATCTCGGTTAAGCAAGCATTGTTTTGCCTGGACGTCACGTTGGCCAGCAGACTCTCCTGCATCGTCTCGTTGCCGTTGCACAATTTCTCGCTTTTGCAACCCTCCGTGGTACGGGGTGTGTAGATGGTTGAGCCTCTCGAAAAGCAGGGTAGTACCTGTGCCGAATGGTAGAGAGAAGAGCCTCAGAAGCGGTAAGACATCATAATGGAGGACATGCTGGATGGCACCCTAATAGCAATGATCGTTGGCCATTGGGACTGGGTTGCTTGTGCTTCAAAGGCATCCTAATTGGTTGGGTTCGCATCACAAGAAAAGCGAGGCCTGATGCTATGAGGTAGTTTCGGACTGATACGCTTCCATACCGATACGCTTCCATACCGATATGATACACGATTCCGTCGCTAGGCAAAAGCGGAGGAGGGTATTTGCTTTTTTTCTCAGAAACGGCTGGACCGAAAGACTTGAAGATTTCACAGTCTATGCCCAGTTGCCAGGCGAAGGACCCTTGACTCCCTGATATACGTGATTTTCAAAACAAATGTACCGATTCACTACGGAAAACTATTAGGATGTTGAATAAGTTCTCGCTGTTTGCCAAGAGTTAGCGTTACCAGAACTGCGGGCGGGTAGTTCAAGATGGTAATGCATCTATAAATAAGTACTATAAGCACTATAATATGGTTCAGACGCTTCAAAAATAATGATTTTGATGCGTTGAATTAGAGGCAACACTTCATGAGGACTCATGTCAGACGCTAGCTGAACTTGTAGAATCGTTAGGAGTTGACCACACAACAGTTTCAAAACGATTGAAAGCATAAGGAATGATTTTTAGCATTGGAAATGCTTTCAAAACTGTATTCGTTTGTGGAGGTAGGCTGGATATAGGGGTCCGAGTTAGCTGAATGTCACACGACGCTAACGCTACCGCCACCCCACTGCCACTGTGTCCTACTAGAATGGGAGAGCTGCGACATGCTGAATGCCTGTGATCAGGTGGAAAATGCCCTCGCCCTACCCAATTCTAATCTTGTTATTAATTTAAAAGTCATCATTTTTAATAATAAAGCATTCATTATCACGAAAAAGCAGCGAAATCTTGTTCAACATCCCAATATACCTACTAGAAAGCAGTTGAAAAATCATTCTTTGGTTGAGCTGACGGCAAGTCCTGTCAAGCCTAGTTACAACTTATCGCTTTGATTGAGGAGCTACGATCCGTTAATATTCAGGAAAAAAAACAGCGAGAACTTATTCAACAACTCAATATATTAGAAAGCGGTTGCGAACTCATTCATTGGTTGAGCTGACGGCAAGTCCTGTCAACCCTAGTTACAACTCATCTCGTTGATTGAGGATCTCCGATCCGTTCGTGCTGATCACTTTGGGTTTGGTGATAAAGCTTGGCACTTCAGGGTTGGCGCGCGATCTTAAGCTAAAGAGGAAATGGTCGAGCCATTTGCTGGAGAGTCCCCACATGAAAGGTCCTCCCTCGGCACTTAGCGAAGCGTAAACGAGGGACATGTAGTCTGTAGGGCCACCAGAAGTAGCCCTCACGCCAAGGAAGATTCTCGTTACTCCTCTCGCTCTTTGTGTTTGCGCGCTGGACACCGAATGCTGATACTCGGGGGTCCACAACGCTAAAAGGGGAACTCGAGTGGTCCCGTAGCGAGCAACGTGTCTAACATAAGCGTCGGGTCTCCAAGTGGTAGCTTTGCCTACATACCGAATCTGCAGTACGTTCTCGATTGATTCCATATATCATCTTCTGACACCCGAGATGCGACTCGCCTAACCCCAAAGCACATAAATCCCAGGAAACGTATTCATGCCGGGAACCCCTTAATTTCACTGTGCCTCTTTGTATAACATGGATGCGGGGCCCCTATGAGGAAGACTGGACTACAGGCGGTCGGGTTCTTAAGCGCAAATACTGAAACAGCGAACTAATATACTTTGCCACTCCTTTCCTCCCCTTGAGGGTCGAATTTCGAAAAACCCTTTTTAAATGATGCCTACACGATCAAATCAACGAGCCCTTCTAGTTTCACGTTTCTACATTTAGCGGTAAAGCTGGGCGATGATGTCATCCAGTCAGTCAGGACTTTGCCTTTTATATGTATATAGATTTCTAATCGCCCTAGTTGCCAATACCACCTACAATGATTGACCATGAAGCTGGCACTTTGTTTGAATAATAATAACTCCATTGTTTATCGATATTCTTCAATGATGAAAGCCTAACTCGGCAAAACTACGTATTAATTGTGTGTAAAACGCCGACCTCGTCATCGCAATGCTCTCATCAGAAAATAAAAATAATCTGCCTGTTTTTTCGACCCTAAGCTTAGGCAGACTTGATAAGTTAATGTGCAAAATAATCAATACTTAATGAAAGGTCTTGATTTCCTAATTGGTAACGTGATGTTTCTCTTCACGTTTCTGTTTATTCCCGACATAATTGAGCGTTTCACCATAATATGTAATTAAAGGATATTCTGCTTGCATCCATTGTCCGACCTTAATTAATAATGGCTAGGAACATCGACTGACAGATTTATCTCTGCAGATTAACCCAACAGGTTCTGCAAATACGTGTGTGTGTGCCTCCGCCGTTTTTAAAGCCGAATAAATATAAAAACGTACAATGTAACAGCCAAAATTGGTAATAAAACATACCCTAAGTCTAAAAAATGATGAAGAAATCGTCCATTAAAAAAATCATTAAAATCAGCTTCTTTTTCCTCGCCTAAAGGTATCTTTCCCCTAAATTCGCACAATTTAACGAAGGGATCAGAAGTAGACAGTTCAAAGTCCTGTAGAGGAGGGTGGAAGGTCGATTTATTCATCTTCGCCATGAACCCTATCGACCTGTTACCAACTAATTATACCTCATTAGTTATTATAATGAGAAACGTTCAGTATATGGGTAGAGAGGGCACAGGGAGCGGCTCAAGGATTCTCCAGACGGCCTGTTACTCCAATATAGACGAGATCGATCAGATGTCAATTACTTGAAAGCCCGAAGCTCCCTTCTGCGTTTGCCGATTGAATCCCTCGGCCCTCCTATATACCGAGATCGACTTTTTTTTCAACGTTTAATTAAAAATGGTCATTTTCGTCATTCTCCCCGTGGCCTACACACACGCACACCCTCACACCTATTCAGCTCCCGGTTCGATCGTGTTCCCTGCTTAGCTTCACAACGGCTCCTATACGTGGATTCCGATCCATAATCCGTCCGGCTCCCGGGCAAACGGGAAAACATTTCATCCCGCCGTTAAATTGCAGTCCACAAGGATAATGCAATTTCTGAAACTGCCGACACGTACGGCAACAGATTCTCAAAGGGTGCATTAAGCAGTTCGAGGATACCGAATCATGAAAGCAGCGTTTGACATGCTGTCATCGCTATCTCAGGTTCTGGGGTATCGAGCAATGGACCTTAATCACGAAGACTACCAACCTAACCATCTAGTCCAAAACTCGTATTCTGATCAATCCGGAAAATCAACGAAATTAAGGGGGTATCCCTCCCTGGAAACTTAAGGAGAGGGGCAGATAGGGGCTCTCTGGGAATACTCTTTTTTGGCACAAAATTTGTCATGTTTAACACTATAAAAAAAAAGTTGTTCACACTTCAGCAACATACACTGAATTTCAAGCTTGCTTATAGTACTTCTTTATAGATACGTTGCTATCTTAAACTATATGCACGCAGTTCTGGTGACCGCGTAAATTAAATAAAGGAGATTATAGTTATAAAGTAAATCGTAGACTGCAGTGAAACACCTATTAGTTGTGGTAGACCAAAGGATTGAGAAAGAAATCATCTGTGCGCTGTCAATTACCAAACTGAAAAGCTTCAAAGCACTTCGTACGATGGAGTGATGGAGACTGGTCGACATCACAACGTGATCAACACTTTTCACTGTACAGTCCATTGGGTGGACTATACCGATAGGATTACTTGCGTCGAAGCGAAGCTAGTGGTGAAATTCAACATTACGGAATCTAACCCATCTATCTGAGCCCTCCAGTCTCCCTAGGGATAGGCTTTTCGAATAATGGAGTCTATCAGTGATTCGATGAAGACATCTCCGACCTTATAGGCCAGCATTCGCAAGAACTGGGCGTGCTGGCATCAACATAAATCGAAGCCAACTCGAACGGTCAAATAAACTCCGTATAGTCGAGCTTACTGGAAAAGGGGGTCAAGTTCATGATGGACTACGGATTAATGTAGGGCTCCAATATAGGTGGCTTATTAGGTGGCCGTACAATGACTATATTGGATTAGTTTCCAGCTATTTTCTTCAAGTTTTCGAATCAATCTGTAGGTATGAATATTAGAACATGTTGAAATTTTACGAATGCATGCAACCGGCCACGACTTTGAAGAGGAATTATTGATTGATGCACGTTTTAGCCCACTTCGTGATGAATGGTTTTAGGATTCAGTTGAACAGAGACTTCATTGGTTCTCAATTTGACCGATAAGCTAAAGCAATGCAAGCTTCATCTATCCAGAGGCTACGCAATTCTTTTTTGTCTTCGTCGTATTAATTCAGTCGCGTAAATGTCATTATCCAACGTCCGAAAAGCCAAAGTAAACCCTACATACTTCTTCGCTCTGCTTGACACGAAAAAAGACCCTGAGCATGAGATTGAGGTCTTTACTTTTTTGTTGGAGGCACATCAGCCCAGCCATATGCAAATGTCTAGTACATCGGCCTCTTCTTTATTGATCTTTGATAGCGACCATAATCGAAGCTCGATATAGTGAGAGACTAATTTACGGGGTAGCCTGATCGCGTCGCGGCTCTACAAGGCTGCAGTTAAGCGGCCACCTCTATCGGATTGGACAGATGGCAGGCCCGAAATAGCGCATATCGGCGGGAGGCAAGTTTACCTTCTCAATAACGTGTTAAAAGCGATAAAATTTTGAAGGTTATTTGTCTACGCGCTTGAGCCGACGGTGTTTCCTTCTTTTTCACGCCAACAGCCCACACTCCGTTACGCATGGATCACTGAATTTAACGACAGGATTAGGTTTGAGAAGTCTTTGACTCACGGCGAAATGCTGATTCTTCGAAAACTAAACGAACCGTTTTATCGACGATTGCAAAACGTACGGGGGCGTGAGATTTCACATCGAAGAAACTAGAACCCAGTTAGAGCGTTGAAAAATTCTATCGAAAGGTGAAGGCGAAGGGAAATCCCCCTATCGGATTTTTTTTAGATTCAATGAGATTGTGGGCCCCTCAATATTGAGGAGTAGTCAATGTTTTAGGGGTCGCCGACTCGACGGACGCGATGCGATCGAGTATTTCTCGTTCAAGGGCTCTTCGGACAGAATTTACCAAAATTTCTAGGGGGTGGAAATAATCTTAATTTAATGTTCAACTGCTCGTGTTTTAAGGACATTGAACGTTTCTAGCTTGAGATATTTGATGTCACAGATAGCAATTTTTGCACATAGTGCCTGAGTATCTAATTGTAGAATTGTCATGGATGAAAGGCTGCAGAGGCTTGCTGCAGTGGCCTACGGATGGTAAAGCTGGCTAGATTTTCCCACTTTTCTCATAAACGGATGGACCAAACGACTTGAATTTTTCACAGTTGATGCCTAATTGCTAGAGTAAGGAGCTAAGACTCACCGATATTCGTAATTTTGGAAAATACTTTACGTATTGGCTCGCTACCGAATACTGCATTTGAAACAGATCCGAAAATGATCTTTAGGCTCACACAGAGTACTTGTGCCGTAAAAATGTTTGGACATTGGGCACATACAAGCTGCAAAGCAAGTACAGGAGGCACATCAGGGTGACTATGATAACGAACAAGCCTAGTTACGTTTGCATGGGTGTAGGGTTCCTGCTTCAGCTCGTAATGCAGGTCAAGATACGAGATGCAAGTTTCCGATCTGAACTGCGCACACTTTCCTCATAAAAACTTGATAACGGCGTCGCCTTGTGTACTTTCTGTGTATTCACAGTTTCCACTTTTCTTATAAAATTTAACGACTTTCTCCGCCATCGGGGCGAAGTTGTGCTTTACTCTTATAGCATCTTTCATGATGGTTCTCAAAACGTCGTCCCTGATGATCTCCCTTTTTTACAGCGCATGTTACTTCTCGGCACAAAGAACTGGGGCTTCGAGTTTCCCGATTGAAAAAATCCCGGGTTCAATTGGCAAAACGAGAGATTAAAAGTCGTATAAATAACAACGAAAAAAAAAAAACGAATAAAAGTCTAGATAGCTTTATGAAAACCATTATTCGCGTGTATGATGGATTTGAATCATAATTAAATTATTCAGCTTAGAATTATCAACTTAGAATATTTCACGAAAGTATCGAATCGTTCAGCTGATCGGAGTATTTAGAACTGAAGGCTGCCACATAACAGCCAACGCTAGGTAGCGGCGGTTTCAAGAACTAAAAAGCCGGGTCAAAACGCCTTTTCGTTTATCGTATAGGAATAGTAGGCCAGTGTCAGGGGGCTGGTGCAGCCACACGTTTTCCCCAAACACAATATTTCTTCTTTTCAAAACGTTCTGAGCACATATCCATTAAAATGTCAGGAAACACAGTTGTCCACAAAGACAAAGCTTGATGAGTGAGGAGGCAACAAGTGGCGGATGACATACCTGCTTGAATTCTTTGCGAAAATTGTCGTTGAGCCAAGCGTAGAGAAAGGGATTGTAGCAGGTGCTGCTCATGGCTAGACAGTGGGAGATGAAGAAGCACAGCCTGTAATAAGACCAGTCATTGGCGGCAACGTAAAAATCGTCGACGACATTGGCGATATTGAGGGGTAGCCAGGAGACTCCGAATATAGTGACCATCGCTATGAGCATCCTGTTGGTGCGTCTCTTTCTCTCGCGATCGGCCTCCTCCCTCCGATTTGTTTTTCGTCCAAGTTTCAATTTAGCCCGATCGTTGAGTTTTATCGAGACGCAAACGTAGCAAAAAGCAATTACGAAGAAGGGCACGACGAACTGTAGTATGGTCGTCATAGAGCTGAACGCCATACGAAAATGGGCGCTCGGCCAATTCTCCTCGCAAAAAGTGTTGGACTCCTCGAGTTGCATATAAATGCCGTAAGGTAGCGTCACGAGCAGCGCCACTATCCATATGCCGATTATTATCCATTGGCAGATCTCGATCTTGATACGCGGATGAAACGGATAGATTATCACGAGAAAACGATCGAGGGCTATGCCGGTCAAGGTCAGCGTGCTGATGTAAATACTGACGCCCTGGGCGTAGGGTACCAAGTGGCAAAGTGTCTCCCCAAACACCCAACCACCCAGGAACGTGTAAAGCGGCGTGAAGGGCACCGCGAGTAGACACAAGAGTATGTCGCTTAGGGCTAGATTCGTTATGAACAGATTCGTGACCGTTTGCATCTGACGATTACGGGCTACGACGTAGCACACTAGCATATTGCCGAAAACCCCGAGAACGAATATGTTGCCGTAAAAAATGCAAAACAACATTTGCACGACGAAGTGCGAGGTGAAGTCGGGATTCATCGTACCGTTCGTCGAAGAATTGAACGTCGCGTCGGTCATGTTGTTTTTTTTGTCTTTTCTTCCTTGTCAAACAACTGGTAGTGATGGCTGCGTTATGACGGGTGGAATTCGTTGAAGGTGTTAGTTTTTTCGCTGTGTCGCGTCCTTGACGTTTACTCGAGTTCTCGATGTTTTGGTATTTTCGTGGGTGCCGAAGAATTTTTGTCCCCCCATGGTGTGCGCGCGCCCTCTTGCGGTTCTCAACGCGTTTGCGGCGTGATTAATGTTCTCGCTGTTTGTTTCTTCTCGCCTTTCTGCGCTTAGTTTGGGCGAACGAACGCCAGGAGCGCCATCACGGTTTCGATTCTTTTTTCCCCGTTTAAGATGCGATAAGAAAGGTGTCACGTGTCCTATGCGATGAAGCGTAATCGTATCCGTAATGGTATCAGTCCATCACGGTGTGAGGAATTTGGTGAATCTACTGGATCGACAGCTCACGTTCCTAGCCTTCATTTATTGAGGTTAGGTGACACATATCAGTCGCATGTCTTTCAGTGATATATTAGGTTACTATATTATTATTACTATATATTAGGTTACAAATACTTTTGAAATTAGGAAAGGATTTTTAGTTTTCTTATTTTACGAGCGACGCTTAGTTGCAAAGTTATGAAGTCCCGCAGCTTCGCGGACTCATTTTCTAGCACTTGTTGAAGAATCCTAGCTCTGGTATTCCCGACACAGATCACGAAACGCCGATAGGGGTGTTCTGCTTACAGTTTTGGATTCTAGTTCTGATGAGAACCGCTAGTTGCGTGCCGATAGGGTGACGTCGCTCGTCGAACAAAGATGGAAGCCGTCTCCTTTTTTATGTTTGTCGATAGCTGTGCTTGCGTCTTGGGAGTCTATTTTTCCCCTCATAATTAGATACACATCGTTAAGGATACGCGACACGCGTAAAAGATGAATACATATTTGAGTCAACGTAGAGTAATTGCTCGTAATTAAATTGCTGCGTGATTGCAGTTTCGCGAACGAAAATAAAGCGGTGACCGAATGGAGGTTATGTTTTGAAAGCAGCACCCGATCGCAGCAACATCTAGTGATACGTGAAAAGAATCTCATTCGCGGACGCAACCCCCCACCATTGAAGCTAAACGTCGTTTCGAGATCTGTGGGTAAAATTTTGTCTCAGTTTGGCCGATAAACTAATTTCAATTGCTTTAGTTTGTTTTAATTACTTTAGTTGGTTGGTTTTGAACGGAAACGAGGTGACGATTTAACGAAACGGACTGATGTTAATTCGTAACGTGAACATTTTCATATAACCTCACAAACTTTTGCCGAGTGTGATAAAGTAATATCGTGCAACAGTTTGACGCGCCGCAGACTTCGGTGGTACGGAGCATTATATTCGCACACGGTTTTCAGCCACCTGTTGCCAAAGTTCGCGATGCAGCACGAGCGTGAGCGAGAGTTAGTTGGATATTGAAACTTCAACGGTCGCAGATTTCATGCATTCAGGATAACGCCGAATAATTAAAGGGCTCAGAAAGTCGGGACAGTCACAGAGTTCGTCGTGACGTTTGATTTTTTCGCAGGTTCATTCGATTCGAGTCTCTTCCACAGGGCTCAAAATTGATCTGTTTGCGAAGTAATCAACCGGACAGTTGCAACAATCTTCGTGGATAAAAAGTTTGTCTTTTCTCAATAAATCAGAACTTCTATCATCTTCAATGGAGTATTTTTTGTTATGATCCAGATATAGTACAAACTTCAGACGATTCAGTCGCGCAATTCACTTTTCATTCTTCCAACTTCAGGGCCTTCGGTCGCGCGAATTTCGATAAGTTCGATCAGTGGCTCAATTCACGATTAACAAACTTGTCCATGCTATTAATTTTTTGATCGCGCACGGGTCATTTTAAAGAGTCGTTAAAAAAATCGTCTACCTCACCGAACGATTAAATTGCGGTCAATGCGATCAAATTAAACATAAGAGTGAAATGTTGATGTGATTTTTCACTGTTGATCGGGGTGTGTTATTCTCACAATAGGCGGTCGGAGTCAATCACGGCAGGTATTATTACAACCAGCATGTTTGATGTGCGAAGGGATGTGTGTTCAGCGGGGTGGAAAACGCGCGCCAACCAGACTCGCTGATTTCGGTCCGGCGACTGAGCGAGAGCGATGAATTTTGATGGAGAAATAAAACTCCCGGCACGTTGCGCGAAGAATTTTCGCGGCGCATGCGCAAAAGTCGTGCCAATCGTTGCCCTCTCGCGGTACATAGTACATATTTGACTCCCCCACTCGCCCCACTAAGCGAGCCTCACTTTCAACGTTCCGTATTTTACTTTATTCGCGGGCTATCATTCCGAGGCGTCACGTCCCTTGCGTACCTGTACTGGAATCTCCGGAATGGAATTCAATAAAGTAACCTCTCACACTAACCTGATGAAGGCAGAAAAAAAAGCAAAGACACGTATGTGCTGTGAATTATATAGGTGAACTACACCCCGCTTCTTTGTCTCGAATTCCTATGCAGGGAGACAACAATACGAGTACTCGAACTCTTTATTGAAGATGCCAGAAAAAACGTTCGTCAACTTGTGAGATTTCGTTGCTTTACGTTTCACCACTAGCGTCGCTTTAATGCAATTATATAGATCGATCCAATGCATAAAATTATAGGGTAGGTCGGTATTGTGGAGGTTAGAGTACACGAGTCTAAACGTACGTCGGAGCCTCCACAAAATTGTGAAAATGAGTGTCTACTGACACGGCGCTGGTGCAGATTGAGCTCAGCATGTGATACATACGCGTATGTTATTTTGACACGAACATAACCTTAATTTGTTTTCGATATTAATCGAAAGTATACAATATACGTACGGGTATAATGTCAATTATAAAGAGGGCGGAACAATGAAAAGTTATTGATATGCTCTTAAAGACACTTCGAACAATGTCCACACAGGGTGATTCAGTAGAAGTTAGTCAATCGAAAGCAGCTATAAATATTGATTTTAGACGAAAAAGTCAGAGACGACATTTGAATGCTTCATCATTGTCTACATTTTGGTAGCCTCAGATTTTTTTAAGTGGACATATCAGCTTGACTTCCAGGTCACCTCTACTTTTTCCAAGGAGAACCTTTTTTGTTTATTGGCCTTCAATGTAGAGCACACAGAAACAAAATCATTGACCTATGATAGCATGACCTTGGGACGACCTTGAAATACAAAAAAACTGCAAACCGGTAATTAAATTAAGGCAAGCAATAGGCGGTGGTTCCAAATGCTAATGATGTATTGCATGAAATGTTTAATTTTTTTGATTAATCCCGATACATTTTACGATACGATTTCTGTGATTCCGTGATAATGTAAACATCACGATTCCGTGATAATGTAAACAGCAGTTGTTTACATTAATTGACGAAATAATGTCTCAACGTCTTATTGGGATTCCAATCAGTCTCGGTGGACATGAAAACAAAGGAACGTTAGAGAATCATTCATTTGAAAACCACATCGTTAAATGTATCGCGGTTAATGGACAAAGTTTGAACATTTCGTGCAATAAAAAGACCATTTGCATCTGAAACCATCGGCTTGATTCTAGTAACGTTTTGCAATTTTTGTGGTATTTCATTGTCACCTTAAGGTCATTATATTGCAGGTCCTTAATTGAGTTTTCGGGCCGTAACGTTTTGAGGATTTTTTTTAAAGATCGATTAGTCCTTTTACTTCTTCGTCTCAATTTTTACCTATAACTGTATTGGTCGATCAGTTGTTACCGCAGCGACGCTCGTGGTGAAATTCGGTACCTGAACTTTGTACATTTTCGCGGACGATTTTCGTACCATTTTCTCTGTGAAGTTTGGGCCACTGTATTCCGACCATATTCGCTATCCCCAAAAATCCTGGAGCCTCTCGCGGCCTAAGGCAGAAGCCTGCTAGTGTAGTATACTTTGTCAAAATACATTGATACGAACGCAAAATTACTCAAGAATCTGCTGTACTCCCAAGGGTGCAAGGCGGACAATAAAAGTGAATTGTTGTTCCATAAGCCACCTAAAGATGAAATCTTTGTGAAAAAAGTAGTTGGCTCTAAAAATGACTTCTCAGGCCATCAAGGCGCGTTTGTAGTCACTCCCCATTTGTGTTTCCAAATTAGTATCTTTATAAATAATAAATCGAGCAGGATTAAAAGTTGTTTCTGTTATATAAAATGAATAAATATAATTGCAGATGTCCCTTGTAAAAAGTATGCTCTGAAAAATAGAATGACTACTCGAAATCTGCGAGTGACTCCCATAACCTTAAAAAATCTAAATCCAGAGCTGACAGAGCTAAAAAAGAGGGAAAATAAATTATTCACTGCAGTAGCATCTTGACAATGTACCATGGAGGTAAATGCAAAAGCCAACTCGCGGGAAACCAAGAACGAAGTAATTGTTTACACTTGAGGCTATAATTTGACCGGCAATATTGAAATATCGCTGCGCCATCTCTAGGACGTGAAAGCGATTTAGCGATGTAGATTTTTCAGAGTGCGCTCGCTAAACATACACGAAGACGGAAACCTTTTCTTTTTTCGAAAGTTCGATAACTGTTTTACATCAATTTGCGAAAAATTATCAGTTTTTTTTTATTTTCCAAATTTTTTTTCTTTGCGTTTATTTGAGTTACTTCTGGTATGGAAGGATTCGGTCGCCTTTGCGATAAGCCATAAGCTGCCGCCTAGTGGCATAACGATCAACTTTTATTGACTTCAACATGCGTTTCGACCGCAACTTGACAGAAAAATATTCCGATGATGAGAGAAATATGACCGGAGATCACGAGATTATAATATTGGAAGCGACTCGAGCGCGGTAATGGAATACGTGACGGGTTTGCTTGGATTCGTGGGCCTGGGTAGTCGAACGTGTGGAGTTTGCAAACAGTAACGAGTTTATCATGTATGTCGGTAGGAGCCAGATGGCACCTCATGGACCTCTAGCGGCCAAAGTTGAAGGTAACCGTAGGTGATTTGTTTACGAGAGGTATCGGACGTACGCGTCATTTTCGAATAAGTGATAAAGAATACAAAAGAATTAAAAAAATTGCGAAAAATAATTAACCTGTATAATTATTCCGATATATTTTTTAACCCTCGGTTTCGTAGAAAAGATACGGAATATTATTTATTAAAAGTCACTCGAAAGAAGCCGCTAACAGTAGTGTGACGTGTAAAGGTTTTTCGACGAGTTTGAATGGCTCCAGATCTGATTAAAATCGGTTTAAGACATGAGGTCGAAAGAAGTGACCTCCGTCACCTTAACGTACAACGTTTACCGTTGAAATGTACGAAACTCATCATCCGTCGGTAATAAAGAATTCAGCGTGTAGATAAACATTATTGGCCGATGGTACTTACCACGGTCGGTAACAACTGCCACTGTCGTTCCAAAAAAAAGTCGTGTGGTTTTTACGTAATTTGAATTTCGTTACCGTTCATTTCGCATGGGCATAGAAAAAGCTACATACCGACGGCAATAGGCAGAGGCCAAGCCTAGTTTCTTCCTACTCGGTAGCATCCAAAACTGTAATTGATTTTCGGAATTCGACGAGTAATTTCTTATTTCAATCGCTGTTTTTCTGCAGAATGTCTGGCTATCGGGTTACATTTCTAGCCTGCATTACGTGCAGCAGTTCAGTTTGTTTTCGATCGTCAAATTCTTCTCAAATAAGTGCTTGGCGAACAATTTGGTCCGCCCATGCGAAAAATAATAGCACAAAACCACCGAGTACTTTACTTCTTTGCAAATGTGCCAACAGCTTCGAGGAAAGCGGGAATAAGAGGTTGCACCCATCACGATAACCTAAAAAAAAACAGAGCGCCATTCTTGGTTGAGCGCCGATACGCCTAACGCAGAAAAAAGCACACACGAGACGAATAAATAATTTCAATTATAAAATACAATAGTTTATTGATAGTTCACGAATCTCGATATAATTATATATTTTTAACTTATTTTTCTTCGTCCCCTCTTACACAATATAATTCAATATGTATATATTACACGCTATAATGTAAATTTCCGCACTAGCCGCAATTTCTCGCATTGTCTTCACCTTACAATGTACAGTTATAGTGTCGATATCTCTCTAAATTCGTACATCACAATAATAATATACTTTTTATCTCTCATCTATACGAACACAGTCGTAAAATTACAATCACTCTGTCACTCGAGAGATGACGCGAAACGTGCCTCTTTTTCACTATTATGCTCCGTATCTATATCTATCCTCATCGTATATCAATTTTTCATTTTTCGTCACGAAGGCTCGGCAAAGCGTGAAACTGACACCACGACAATATTGTTGGTATATTTTTTCTTTAAACAGTCGCATGAAAATCAATAATGGCGAGAAAGTAACGGGATATTGAAAAATTTGGAAAGTTAACCTCAAATTTGCCGTGCGAACTTGCCCGAAGCTACGCACACGAATGAATGAAAGTTCTGCGCAAGGTAGTCGAAGGACATTTCAGCCGATAAGTACGATCGCTTCCTTATCGACGAACAACTTTTCTTCTAATTGTTCTTTCGAAGTGTATTTTTGAGACGATAAGTGCTCATTCGTTTGAATTTATTTACGCGTAGGGAATCGTGAGGGAAAAAAAGTAAGTGACTTGGCATTTTTGCTCGTGGCATCGTTAGCGATCGTAATCGCAATCTGCGGCGCTGCGATCGCTTGTGCCACTACTCGTATGGGTGATCGCTCAGTGGCGCCGACTACCGAGCGAGACGAAATTTCGTTCGTTTTCAGCCGATAAGCTGCCGAACGAGCGAAAACAGTTGCCTGTATTGACGGAGGTTTTCCCCAGTTTCCTGTGCCCTCGTGCAAACGCAATTCTAGCGAAATGACTAGCCAAGAAACGTTGGGATATGACAAAAGATAACCCTCATTATATTATATGTAAAATTTTCAAGAATCAATAATTAATTAAACAAAAAATGGACTTTACGAATTACGCCGCATGGTCTACCAGAAGTCTTCTGACAAATTTGACATTTGATTTTTTTTAATCACGATTTTTTTCACCTCCGAGGCGTTTTTTTTTTAACAAAAAATGCGATTTTTTACCAAAAAATTCGACTTTTTACCAAAAATTCGATATTAAACATTTTTTTCAACGATTTCAACAATCAATAAAGGATCAATTCATTGATTCATTCATTATTCGCCAATGAAACAATCGATCCATGGATTAATCCAAACACGTTTAATCCGTAAATGTGAACTTCTCGCATTATTGATATTTTTCAATTGTTTGACAAAGTGACACATTTTCTTCATTGATATTCGCTCCGAAATGACCAACGAAAAAAAATCGACGAGCTTGGATAAATCATATTAAAAAAAAAAGCGTATATTACTATCACCAACATCTTAAAACGGAATTATCATCACTCGTGGAAATAAATAACGATCGCACTTACGCATTTCTCATTATTGTACAATAGTGGTACGAAAAAAACAACTATCGCAAGTCTCGGAGACACGAGATAAGAAATTATTTAATAAAAATTATCATTTCATTTTCTTAAATTAATATTCCCCTTCGGTAGTGTTAAGCTTTTCGTTTACTAAAAAAAAATCATTATCCAACGCTCTCTGTTTCGTAATATTATTGAATTAAAATCGTGAAGAAAAATTACCTCTCATGGTTTGCAAGAAATAAATATTATCGCATTGTTCACTCGCATATTCATACGCATTATGTTGTAGCATCAATATTCTTTTCATTCAAAATCTTTCCGATAACCTCGTCCAACTTTTCCTTGCACCAAAAATCGTCGAGCACATCGAGAATTCGTAAAAAAAAAAAATAGTGTGCGAACGAGAAAAGGGCGATGCAATAAAAATTGTCACTTTTTCTTTTAAATCGATCGATTGGTACTTTGTCGAAGCTAACACGATCGTGTCCATTCGGCGTGTTAGTTTTGCGAGAGAGCTTAATTATTTCGATTAAAAAACAACCAACTTAGATCTTACGTCGAAAGGAAAAAAAACTCAAAGTTCCGTAACCATATGAGCTGTTTCGACAGCGAATGACGAAAAAAAAAAAAAATTCACAGTCCTGACTCGGTTTCGTCAAATAAATATACACATATCTAATTATCGAGTACATTGTAGTGTCAGAATTACGAAAACAAAGAAAAGTTTGCTTTTCATTTCGATGAACGTTTCCAACGACTCGCAAGCAAAAAAAACGAACAAAAATCACAGTCGACATATTTTGCGATACGGCTCCTCGGTGAAATTCAAACCTAACCAAAAAAAAAAAGGAACAAATCTTCCGTAGTTCCTCAAGTTCGGATACATTTTATTCAAAAACGTAAAAATTCGTGATGAATCTTCGTGACTTTTCCAGCTGATCGAAACAACTTTCTTTCTTCTTCGTCACGAACGAAACACTTTATTTCTTCTATTTATTCATCACGAAATCGTTCACTCGTAATTCCACTGAAACAATTTGACGATTTTCTCAATAAAGAAAAAAACGCAATTCAAACGTTTGAACTCACGCACACTTGACGTTCAAGTCTATATTAAGTGGAGGATTGAAAATTCGACGAACTAAAATCGCAACGTGCGACTGTCGCAGAAGGATAAAGAGCGATAGAAAAACAATAAGTATACAATACGTTCCCATTACCAATGAGTTTGCAGATTTCACAATCTCTCGCTCGATCTGAGAATAAAAACGACGAAAATGATTTATCGTCCGAAACATAACAAGCGAAATTTCCTCAACAGGGTTGTTACGCATTATTGAGTCAGAAATTTCCTGACTTTTCCATACAGGTTTTGCAAAAATTCCAGGCTTTGCAGACTAGCCAGTTCAGGGTCAAATAAATTGATATTTTTTTTTTCAACTCAAATTCGAAACATAATTTAAACATTATAAAGTAAAAAAAAGACATCAAACGCAAATGAAGAACCTGTTCTTCATTATAAACAAAAGTTTGTACTCCGGTGAAAATAAACAAAAAATAAATATAAATGAGGCGATCCATGTCACTTCAGTCAGTAAAAAAAAACTCCACAAATAATTTTGAAAAATCGGGTTAGTTAATTGAAAAATATTTACCGAGCGTCGAAATTTTTTGAAAAATTTCTGACGTTTTTTCTCGTTGATTGACATTTTTTAACGTTTTTTCCATTCAAATGGCTGTATCTTTTGAAGCATTTGACGTATTTACATTCGTAAAAAACGAAAATGTGCGTTTTTTTATGGCCTTCCAGAAAAAAATTAATTTAGACATTATTGAGCAAGTCGAACGTCCGTTTCAGGGCAAAATATGCAAAAAATATTTTTTTTCTCAAGGAAAGACACTCGTTATTTTAATTTTCAAAATTTCCCCGAACTGTGAATACGAAAAACGGATTTTTGGTATTTTTTATGTTATGGGATTCCTAAAACCTGAACTAAAAAATTTTTTTTTTAATTAAATAGCTGTTACTTCACGGTGCTTAGGAATCCCATAATATAAAAAATACCAAAAATCTGTTTTTCGTATTCACAATTCGGGAAAATTTTGAAAGATAAAATAACGAGTGTCTTTCCTTGAGAAAAAAAATCTTTTTGCATATTTTGCCCCGAAACGGACGTTCGACTCGCTCAATAAGATCTAAATTAGTTTCTTTCTGAAAGTCCATAAAAAGACGCACATTTTCGTTTTTTGCGAATGTAAATACGTCAAATCCCGCCAAAGATACAGCCATTTGAATGGAAAAATGTTTAAAAAAATGACAATCAACGAGAAAAACGTCAGAATTTTTTTCTCCAAATTTCGCCACTTGGTGAATATTTTTCAATAAAGTAACTCGACTTTTCAAAATTATATGTGGAATTGTCGTTTTTTACTGGCTGAAGTGACGTGGATCGCCTCAAATACTTATCTATAATGATAATGATGTGGTTTCGTATCGACAGATCGACTAAAAATGTATTTTTGTAGCATTTATCAATTTACTTTAATTTACAAATGTAGCTTTACAGTAAATTAGTTTTCAGTTTTTTTAATCCTCAACGCTTGGCACTGACGTAACTTTCTTTTGTGTATGAGGAATAACACAAATATCAAAGATATACAAAAATATTAATTTTCATACTGTTCAGTTTTTTTTTCGTCAAGTCGGTTTCATTTTTCGTATCTCTTTAAAAAAGTAAATTGTGAGAAAATTCCAGAAAATTTCCAAAATTCCCTGATTATTCCGGGAGAAACGAAATTCCCTGAGTCTTCCCGCTTTTCCATATGCGCAACAACCCTGCTCAATTACCGCGCGCTGCTTCTTTTTTCATACGAGAATGTCAATGCGACCGAAGGTTTATTTTTTTTTCTCCAAATACTACGAAAATTCGTAACGAAATTGACGAACTCTCTCAGCGTGACAAAAGGAAAGATCGCCAGTTCAATAATTGACACGCTCGTATCGTTTAGTATGTTGGCGAAATCGCGAAAATCTCGAGTCGTAATTCGACAAACCATAGGGAAAAAAAAACATCGAAGAACGATGCAATTTTTACGTAACCATTTTCTTTCGATCGAGAGGGAAAAGAATGAGCTCGAAATAATAATAATAATAATAATAATAATAATAATAATAATAATAATAATAATAATAATAAGCGACGATCGATCTACGTGCCACCTACAGCCAAAAATCCTGCCCTCCGCGAATCGCCGCTCGCCGGACGTTGGTGTAAAATACAGGGGGAAACCAACGTTCACGTTTATTTGTACTAACCAGTTGAGACGTATGCATCAGGCCTTCGCGTAAATGACTCACATGCAACGTAGTAACGACGGGACTGTCGTATTGGAGGATTTCGTGGGGTTGGTCGAAGTGCCAATTTGAAGAAACGAGAAGATACGAAAGCGTCGGGAAAAATAAGCAACACGAGAGATCGTGGAAAAACGACAGAAAAACAAATCCGGCAAAAAAGAAATCGTGGAAGAAGATAAAAACGAAAAAAAAAAAGAAGATAAAGAGAAAACGCCGTAAGGACTGGAAAAAACGAAAAATCAAAGTAAAAAATCGCAAAAAAAGCGCGAGAAAATAAATGAGACGAAAAAAAAGAAAACGGAAGAAAACATACGATGAAGAGCGAAGAAAATGAAAAAAATAAATCGAAGAGGACGAACGAAATAAAAAAAACGAACTTAACGAGGCGAGGCGAAAATGAACAATGAAAAATAATGAAAATCGAAGGAAAACAAAATCGGGAGAGATAATAAAGACGAAAGAAGAATAAAAACGAAGAAAATGAAAGAAGAAAAAAAATCAGCAAAACGAAATAACGGATAGAAATTAAAGACGAAAAAATGAAGGACAAGCCGAAACGGAATTTGGAAAAACGTCGTTAACGAAGCGAAATAAAAATGAATAAAATAAAAAGCGACAACTGAAAAAAGGAAGCTAAAGACGGAAAAAAAAGCAACCAGCGAGGAAAGTATAATGAAAAAACGAAGAAAAGATAAATAGCGAAAAAATAAATCAGCCGGAAAAGTGAAGGAGCCAAACGGCGTGAAGGAAAAACGACGCGGAAGTAACGAAAAGAAGCTTCCAAAGAAGAAACAATGGAAAAAGGAGATGACGAAACAAAAAAGGAAAAACCAAACGTAAAACCCAAAGAGAAATATTCAAACGTAAAACCCACGAAAAAATATCGCTGGATTGAAGTGAAATAGAAGGAAAAAAATCGGGAACGAGCAAAACTATAATTTCGAAGCGTGAATGACGAAAAAAAAAAAATGAGAACAAATAAATTCACAGAAACGAAGGAGAAAGCACTTTAGAGGGAGGGGGGGGGGGGGGAGAAAAAAATGATGGAGAAATGAGTGGAAAGTTTTATTGGGAGAGAGCTTCTTTGATGAGTTTTTTCATGGTGTTGCCCATGGTGGTGGTGGGTGGTCCGGTGGTGGTGTACGACAACTTGAACAGATAAGGCTGTATGTCGGTGAAGGAAGTGTCGAAGACGAGATCGACTTCGGCCTGACTGGGCATTTTTGGTAGATAATCATGGCGATTCATGATTTCCGTGATGTGCAAGATTTTGTCGGTCAGCAGATCGCCGACTTTTTCGCGGCATATTTGTCGCTCGTGTTCGGTGGCGAGTTTTATAAGCTCGAGGCGTACCGTCCACACCTCCCATGGTATGCACTCGGATGGGAATGGCCAACGGTTCTTTTTCTTCTGAAAGAACTCGAGGGACATTTGTCCGGAGCCGGGGCTGTCGTTCGAGCGCAGAGCCTCCGAGAATTTCGATATCTCGCGTTTCAACAAGTCGTCGAGACGAAACGAGGAACAGCAGACGTACGTGAAGTCGATAAAGTCGCAATCTACGTCCTGGTAGCCGATCATACCGACCGAGTAGCTGCCCTCCTGCTTGTACTTGAATTTACCGAGGCTACGGTGAAACAGGACCGTGTGAAATATACTCGCCACCGCCTCGTCCACCTGACGGCCCTCCATGCTCAGCTCGAACAGCTGCGTTCGCGCGTTCATCCTCGTGTCTGCAAATTTATTCGTACATTCTTCATTTTCGTTCGATCTTTCTATCGATCTTTATTTTTTTTTTTTTTTCTTGACAATTACTTTGACATTTCGCGTACCCGTGTGTTTCGACTCGCCGATCACGATTGTGACAGTGAAAATATCCGCAAATTTGTTTTTCAAGGTCAAATCTCACGAAAACTGACTTGTAAAACAGTTTTTCTATTTTATTTTGATAAATGTTGCCTTCGGAGGAGAATGTTTCCTGCATAAGTTGTAGCCTATAAAAAGATTGACCTTTTATGATTCGTACGGGTTTTGTCTAAAACCCTTCTGTTTCGAGAAAAACGGGATAATGTTCGAATAAGTACATTTTGCTTAACTGCATTAGTTTCGATATTATGTACGTATGCACTTTACCGCGGGATGGTTCGGAGTTTGTGCGGGTATAATTAAGATTAGTTGGCATAAGTTGGTTGAGTTAATATTCGTTGGCTTAAGTTGGTTAAGTTAAGATTCGTTGAGATTAAGTTAAGCTAATGCTGAGTTAATGTTGAGTTAATGTTAAGTTAATGTTGAGTTAATGTTAAGTTAATGTTGAGTTAATGTTGAGTTAATACTGAGTCAATGTTAACTTAATGCTGAGTCAATGTTGAGTTAATGCTAAGTTGATGTTGAGTTAATGTTCAATTAATGTTAAATTAAGGTTGAGTTAATGTTCAGTCAAAGCTGAGTTAAGGTTAACTCAATCTCAAGACTAATTTAAGGTTACCGTTAAGTTGAGGTTAAGTTGATTTCTTCGGTTCGTTTGGGTTTGGTTGGGTTCGGGAGCCGATTTTTGTGTGTTTGTTTGGGTTTGATTAAGATTTGTCAAGCCAAAAGTAGTAACAAAACATAACCCGAGTCTCAAAATTGGTGGAGCGATCTTAATTTTTTTTAGTCATGAAAAATCAGCAACTTTTTCCTCGCCTAAAGGCATCTCTCCACTCTTAAATTCGGTACAGAGTTTATAACATTCCCCATTGTACGTCCGGATGGTTTTTTTTCACATCTGTGCATCCATTTGTAAATAACAAATTATTAAAGTTTTTTTTCTGGTCGAAAATCGAAATTTATTTTACAGCTGGCGATTTCGGTCATTTACAAAATAAAAAAACGATCCGTTTGCATAAAACTTGTATTATTATACGAAAAGTACACTTTTTTATTTTCCACTTCGGATCAGCCTACTCGTCAGAACAACCTACACCGATTCGTTTAAAAAACAATAGTTTCATTGTCTATTAACATTGTTCAAGGAAAAGTAGGCGACAATTTGGCAAGGCTACGTACCAATTGTGTGTAAAATCGTCACCTCGTCATTCCAATACCCTGCACGCACATAAACATTGAAAATCCATCTGCTTTTCGCGACCTAAGTTTACGCAGAACCCCCGTCGATGAAATTCGAACGAATAAAGCCCGCGATCCTTTTTACCAACAGAAGATAATTGAACTATCGAAAAGCTTGTCCAAATGTGTCCAGTCACCAGTAAAAAAAAAGGAAAAAGCGCATCCATTGTGCGGCTAATCGTGATTCGAAATTTTTAAAAGATTCATTTACGTAACGTCTTTCCGCCGAGACGCGGGAGAAAATTATGGGGGGGGGGGGGGGAATACCTTCCGGCGAGGAAACAACGGCTGATTTTCATGTTTTTTCAAAGTAAATATTTCTTTACCATTTTTGAAACTTAAGATATGTTCTATTACTATTTTAGGCCGTTAAAGGGTATGTTTTTTTTTTTATTAATCTTTAAAAATGGCGTCGCCGTGACACGATCTTCCAAACGGGTTGCGGCGGATGTTGACAGATGGCGTGACACGTAGCGTCGGCGGGATTACGCCGAAAAAAAAAACGAATGAAGATTTTTCTTTCGTTAACACTCGTACGCAGAATATGAACCAAGAAAAAGTGAAAAACGTTGAAAATCGATAAAATAGTAAGCTTTGAAACCAGAATATTGAATTTTCCGAAAAACGACTACATTTTGCAACAAAAGAATACTTTTTTTTCTTTAATTTTCAAAAACATTTAGGTTCATATTTTGGACACCACAGTGAGAAAGATTTGTACTAAATTTCATCAGAATCGGTTGATTATTTTTTTAGCGATACTTCACGCCACTTTGAAGAATGCAGAGAAGAAGACCATGCCATATCTCCGCCATTTGTAAAACTTAATAAATAAATAAAAATATACCATGCAACAGCTAGAAGTAGGGTTAAGTGACCGTATTTCGGCACCCCACCAATTATCGACCTACACAGTGGTCCTGAAAGTGCGAATAATTGGGCCCTTAAAGTCCCAGCAATTGGGCACCTTACCCTAGTAATAAAACATACCCGTCTAAAAAATGTTGAAGAAGTTACTCCTCAACAAAAATCACGAAAATCTGCGAATTTTTTTCTTGCCTAAAGGTATCTCCCCCATTGACGAGCGATTCGCAAGTTTTTAGGAGCGAAAAATCTGAAAACGTTGACCATAGAGGGGGGGGGGGGGGTATTTACCTCGATTCCCGTGGTCCCGACTTCTTTCTCACTCGTCCGTCGCCTGGCGCGCACATACGCGAAGAAAATTCGTATTTCCGGTGCGTAGCGAGAGCTCGCGACGCGAAGCGAACAAAAGAAAATAGCGTTTTTTAAAGGTCATCGAGGGTCAACGCAGCGCGTCGCGATTAGCGATCCGTGCGACGAGACGAATTTCCCGACATTTTTCCTCGTATCGTCGACTTCCGGAATGTTCTTTTTTTCCTTATCCCCCCCTTTTTTCAAAAATGTTTATTTTGATTATACACTCGTGCGAGGACAGAGGAAACAGCGTGAAAACGATTTTTGCGCATCAGTATTCGACGCTTCGCGCGTTCATAACCTCAAAAGCGAGACGAACGGGGCCTCGATCGGCCCACGCTGCCGCGCGACTAATTCCTCGACGATAGGCGACGAAACGTGTCGTTCATTGGTGACGATTGGCCAAAAGTTGCCCCGAGACGGATTTTTGTCGGTAAACAACAGCTGTGCACCAGGCCGGCGCCATTTTGAAGCTTTCGTAATTCGCCACCTACGCCGAGACTTCCCCAAACAACGGAGCCTCGTCAGCTGCGCTAAACTCACTTTTTCCGATGTTTTCACCTTCTCCCTCTCGCTCGACGCGTCCAAACGCAACGAAAAGAACGGAAGTGGGCCGAGTTTTACGATTTTCTTGTTTTCGAGGAAAAAACTTCGTGAACACGCGAAAGGAAAAAGCGAAGGGAAAAAAACACGCAATCGAGACTGGGGGTCAGGCACACACACACAGACACTCGCGCACGCACACACGCACAGAGTCACGTGATTTCTACATCTTGGAAACACTCGTTAAACGATTAGTTCCGGAAAGATTCAGAGTTCCTTTTTCCTCGACGACTTTCCACGACTTGCACGTACGCTTCGATTGAGTCGCGTCATGTAGAGCGCGATGGAAGGATTTCAGAACGTCCGAGAGAATGATAATCGCTACGCGCAAATGTTTTTTTTTATTTTTTTTTCACCTCCCACAGTCGCAGAGAAACTTCAAACTCGGACCTTAACCCTTCGAGATCTCGAAGGGTAATGTGGTGTTGCGCTGCGCCTGCTACGCGTGCTCTCGATCTCGATATTCTTCGTGGTCGCGACGGGACGGATGCGCGCGCACGCGAGACTCCTCATTGGCTGGCGCAACGCGGACGGGCGAACGGCGGGAAAATTGAATGGCTCCTTGCGACGGAAAATGAGATTTAACATTTCGGGAAGATAGCGACGATGTCGCGATGGTTATTTTTCTTCCCGAATTATAGGGGACAGTTTTGAAATGATAAATACCGTGTTGAGGGTTTATACTTTTTTTTAAATCACTTTCCGTCAAGATTTTAAGAGACGATAAATTAATCAGCTCTTTTATTAATTCTCCATTAAATCGGATGCTTTATTAGTTAAATTTAATATATTGTGATGCCATATAAATTAAATTTAATGAATCAAGTCGCTTGTTAATTCATTCCAATTCATTTAGATGCTGAATAAAGAAAATTAAACATGAATATACGTTTTTCGTGAATCAAAAAACAATATCATTTTTCGATCGTAACATTTCGTAATATTTTTCACCGGATAAAATTGCCTTTCGCATATACGAACAAAAAAAAGTGAACAAAAAAAGCGACAAGCCGAACCGACGTCAAAATTCGCTTCTCAGTCAACCGTGAAATATTTTAGTGAATCAGTCTGAAGAATAAAATCAAACATGTACGGTCTGATGCTTTCGACAAAACCGGATTTGAAAATAATCGACAAAAATAAACTATGCATATCTCGGGGGCCCAGTCTCGTCTCGTGGTTCTTACTCTTTCGTAAGGATATTCAAACTATCTTAACCTAAATATTGCTTTCTTTCTGCATGGTGTAAAAATCAAACTACGACATTTGGCGCACTTTTAATCGGGCGAGGAAACTTTTAGCCCTTGTTTTAGTTAATCTGAAAATTAATTTCAACTAATTCAACTAAAACTCCATTAAATTGCAATCAAACGTAATTTTTTATCTTGATCGCTCATTGTCCAAATACTCCGCCCGCAGTGAAAAAATTTACTCGCATTTGATTCTAAAATATAATCGATTCGCTTTCGGTCTATTTTTTCGTTAATCGCGAGTGCAGTTAAATTAGCGGAGTTTCATTCGATGTTAAATTAACGTTGTTTGATCGTATTTCTTTAAAACTCTCTTGGTAAGCCAGTATTGATTTATTATTTTGTTCGAAGTTTCCGAACTTTTGCTATTTTTTTTACGAGGAATTTATTCAAATCCAATTTTGCAAAAGTGTAATTTTCTTTTCTACCTTATTAGCATTTATGGCATTCCAAGTGTTTTCGAACAACCTAAAAGCCAGACCTGAAAAAAGCGGCTAACGCATTATCTCGTTCGTTTTTTACTTTAGGGCATATACGAATATGAACAATTTTGTTAAGAATGAAATTCTCGACAATTTTGGTCTCTACCATTTTTTTAACCCTTGGCGTGCGACCTTAAATGTTGATTCTAGAAAGAAAAAGAAAAGTACAGACCAAAATTGTCAAAAATTTCATCCTCTACAAGTTTGTTTCTTATCGTTTGTGCCCTAAACTAAAAAATAAACGAGATAATGCAACAGCCGCTTTTTTCAGGTTTAATTAAAAAAATATCGATCATAGAGAAAAAACTGTAATAACCAAAGTTGCAAAGCACTCGATTTCCTACAAGTTTAATCCCTACCATTTTTTCTTTAAAATTGTAAATCACCGAGCTATTCACCAAAAACAGTTTCCCATTAAATTTAAGACGACGATATTAACTGAACGCAAGTCCAGCCCACACTGAAACTTGCACATGTTGTTTTACACTAATAAAAGAAAATTCGGTGCAAATTTCAGTAGGAACAACCTTGTCGTTGGGGTTAAAAAATTGAAAAATGAAAGATTTTTCGTTTTTTTCAGTGTTGTCGTACTTGGAAAATTTTGAATTTTTTTGTTCAATATAGTTAATAGAAAAACGCATCTTTTTTGTAGAGGACATTTTTTCCTACGACGAGAACATCACTACGATACGATCGTTTGAAATTTTATCACCTGTCAAATCTTATCTCCGAGTTAATTTCTGTTAAGTTCTGAATAAATGCCACGTACTCAAAACGTATGACACAAAAACATCACCAACTTATATATATATATATATATATATATATATATAATTTATGTTTTAATGCCCGCAGTATCGGTAATGGTGTCTTTCCAAATTTTTCGTCGTTTAACGGGCAACGTGTATCTGACGATAGTCTCGACACTGGGTGAAATATTGTTCGGGCTGGACAGCCTCGGCGATTGGGGCGAGTTGTGTCTCGACAAGTCCGCGAGAAAGGCGACGATATCCCGCTCGAGCTGGAGCGACAAATTGACATTGGCAGCCTCGACGAGCAAAAGAATCGAGATGAGACTCGACGAGATATGCCACGTCGGGGTGTCGATGAACATGGGATTATTCGTGTTGTGCCGAGACGGAAAAATAATACGTCTCGACACTCGCGGCTTGAATCGCCAGGAGATACAAAATTGTCGCCTCGAGATCAATCGTTTTCTCAACGCGCCGCAACGCGAAAGCAGCGAGAAAAATATGGTCGAAAATCGCTTCGGTTCCGAGGCTCGAGGATATTTATCGAAGGCGAACGTTCCCAGAGCGAAGATATCAATTGCGAGCCTGCAAAGCAACGGTCACGGGTCACTCGTGAAAAAACGTTTTCTCGATCGACGCCCGAGCGTTTCGCGGCTCGGCAACGAGCCGGAGGGCCGAAGAAACGAGCGGCGGGGCTCGAGGCGAGGACGCTTCACGGATAAATATCTCGTTGAGGATGTTGCCTTCTAGCCGGATGACTGTCGCACCGCAACTGTGGAAAGAAATACGGTAAGTACGATTTTTCACGAATGCCACTCTGGGATTTTGGAAAAATCGTTTTTTTGGATTTCAAAATACTTTGGAGTCGTAATAAAAATGTGCAATTGGTCGTGTGGCGAAATGTTTTTCAACTTGTCTGGAACGCAAAAATCACAATTATTTTTAATTGACGCATATTTCTATTGTCGATGAACTAAAAAAAAACCGTGAAACCATAATTATCAAGCTTGAACCTAAAAGTGACGATTTTTATCATTTTTTTTCTTTCTTCGTAAAATAAAAATAGTATAAAGCGACTTTTCAAATGGTTTATCGATCAGCGCTCCGAGGCGCTGAGGCGAAACTTTTTTCAAACTGGCAGGACTCGAACACCTTTGCATGGATCGATTTGACATTTTGTTAGTAGCTTCGCAATTACATTCTCTATGGGTGTACATGAATGTTTTTTTTTTTTCAAATTGAATGTAAACTTTTTTTTTATAAACAATTCACTGCTTATTTTTCGTATACGAAATACAAAAAATGGTCCTTTCGAAGTATCGTCCCTCGCTATTTACACATTTTTGCCATCTCTCTGGCAACCCATAAATACCGCGACGACAAAAAGACGCGTCTCTGGACTGAAAGCATTCGTCCAAGCAATATTGTACTGCATCGTAATTGGCCAAGTGTAGCCCACCGAAGCAACGCGCCATCGACCGGAACAAGTGATAGTCTTGAGGGGCCAGGTCTGGCGAATACGGCGGGTGCGGTAGCAGATCCCGTTTCAGTGTTTTTATGGTGTCCCGGACGATGGAACTGCGATGGCACGGAGCGTTGTCGTGCTGCAATATCACACGTTCGTGTCTCGCGTCCCATTCTGGCCGTTTTTCGAGCAATGCGTGGTTCAAATTGATTAGTTGTTGTCGGTAGCGATGCCCATTGACAGTTTCGCCCGGTTTCAGCAGCTCATAGTACACGATTCCTTTCTGGTCCCACCAAACGCAGAGCATTGTCTTTTTTCCGAAGCGATTTGGCCGTGCCGTCGATGTTGACGCTTCGCCAAGTGAAAGCCACGATTTTCCGCGTTTCGGATTCTCGAAATATATCCATTTTTCATCGCCAGTAACAATTCGATGCAGGAAACTCTTTCTGTTCTGCCGCAAAAGCAACATTTCGGAAGTGGCTTCCCGCTTCCCGCAAATGCTGTTTATTTGGCACAAACTTTGACATTTTCGAGGTTAGGAAAAAGGTCGTTGTGTTGCGATATTTGTTTACATCACGACTGGGGGTTCTTAACAGATGTCCAAGCTATAAAGACACGCAATTTCAGACCTGTATGCCGACTACATGTGTCGCTGGCGCCATCCATGCGTGAAACCCGGGAACTTAGTTGCGCGCCAAGTAGATCGATAACCGACCGTTATATTATACACAGGCGATTATTAGTATATTTAGTGAAGCTCAAAGAAAAAAGTACGAAAATCCTCTGGTTCGGAGCCTGGCGATGGGACTACCCCGAATAACCCGTAAATCGCCACCCGACCACAAAATAAATCGCGAGTACACGGTTTTCCTACGCTTTTATTCGAAAACATTGAGAGGCGACAGAATTCACGCGACCGGTGGTCCCTTCGACGAGACAACGGGATCGATAAAGCGCACTCTTCCGCATAGGCTAACGGACGCTAATTGTTTCGACGTTACGTTTCCGTCAGATAGGATCGACGTAGAAGAATTTCGCGAATTGCGCGCAGGCTTTCTCGATGTTCGGATATTCGTACTCGAATCCCGATTCCAAAACCCTCTTGGGCACGACCCTTTGCCCTTCGGTCACAATCTGAAGAAAAAGGGAAACAAAAAGCAAAGAAAGTTTCACTCGCGGAACTTCGCATCGCGTTATCCAAACAATTTTTATCGCTTTTTGGTTTTATTTTTTCGGCACTCACTTTTGCTCGTTCCTCGTTGAAGAGGATATTCAGTATCGCCTTCGGCATGGGCATTACGGCCGGTCGCCACATCGCGCGCGCAAATGCTTTCGCGAATTCTCGGTTCTTTACAAGCTGCGAGAAAAACAAAAGCGTCGTTTCATTGTGTGTACTTCGGCGCGAAATTTCGGGCGAAAAATTCGGAAATGAGCAATAAAAAGATAATAAAGAATAATAATAGATAGTAACGGTATGGGGGATACAATAAAGAGCGAGGAAAGTGATCTGGGTTTAGTTACGAAAAGCTTATTGTTCAATATTTCGAGACAAAAAAGTACAATCATCGCGTTCCTAAAGTTAAAAACTTTCATCGTAAAAGAAAAAACATATTTGCGTTATAAATAATAATATTTTACATCGTTTGTGTTATATTCGTTGACAAATAAAAGTGTCGGTTAATTCGTAACTAATGAAAAACTTTGTTCGATTAAAAATTACTTCCAAATGAAAATGTGTGGTGCGGCATTATTTTTGAAACGCCGCGCAAACTAGCGTAATGGGATAGTTAGAAAATTAGAAAAGCGTAGAAAATTATTCCGTCTAAATTTCAATGCAGACGCTGCAGTGTCAAAAGTTGCAATCTCAATGAAAAAAGCTCAATGAAGTAACCTGCGGTGCGACGCCGTTCAGCACGGGATGCACCTCGTTCTGCAGCGCGTAGATGAACAAATAGACGAGATCCTCGGCGTGTATCCACGGCATGTACTGTTCGCCGGAGGCAATGGGCCCGCCGAGACCGAGGAAAAACGGCCAGAAGGCTTGAGCGATCATTCCTCCGTTTCTGCTCAACACGACGCCCGATCTGATCGTAACTTGTTTCGCTTTGCAGCTCTCCGGAAGCTTAGCCGCGTCTTCCCACGCGTGGCACAATTCTGCAGGTAATCCATTTTTTCTTATCATCATTATTGTCGAATCGGGATTCGACCTTGAGTTGAGCGCCAAATTCAATTGAGTTACGACGTATCTGAGGATTTTTATTCCATGCTCGTCGACACGTACGCGGCGACGAAAAAGAAAAAAAATATATACCGGGTGGCCGATTTTCATTTATCCAGGCGAATATCTCGAAAAATACGAAAGATACGAAAAAAAGTTTCGGACAAAAGCTGCAAGGTTTTGCGGGCCCGGCAACCCAGTGATCTTGAAAAATTCCCACGTGGCGTTCTTCAAGGTCATTCGAAGGTCATTTCCGTTTTTTCAATGGAAACCTACGTTCCGCCGCGCGGCATCTTCTGCAACGGGAGAAAACGAAAAACGTTTGTCCGAAGTATTTTCGCGTCCGACGTTTACTTTTCGAAGTGCACATGGGGATTCCTTCCCGGATGAACAACCTTTGAAGTAACCACTTGCCGGAAAGCAAGTATAACGAGCAAAAAATATGACACCAAGGCGAATGACCTCGTTTTTCGTTTGACCCTGCGATGACCTTGAAAAAGCTCGCAGATGATTCCGTCCTCATAGCTCAAGAAGTAAACGTCGGATGGGAAAAATATTCGGACAAAAGTAATTTCTTTTTTCAAGTACAACAAAATGCCGCTAACGGAAATGTAGGTCTCCATTTAAAAAACGAAGTTGACCTTGAAATGACCTTGAAATGCGCTATTCACGCATCGTTTGAGGTCACCGCATTCTGGTACCGTGAAAACCCTCCGACTTTTGTTCGAAACTTTTTTCAATATCTTTCATAGTTTACGAGATATTCGCCTGGAGGCACTCAAATCGGCCACCCGGTATATAACAATAATAATTATAATTATTATTATGTATACGCGAGTCAATTTGTTTTCCATTCTTTCGTACATTGCGTGTAGTATCTATATATATGTAAATTGGGATCCCATTTGGTAGCTGCGGCAAAAAATGAGACTCACCCGACAAATAATCGTAAGGAGCGCAAACGTCGTCTTCGCTGTACTCCTTTTCATCGGGCTTGTAATAAGCTACGCCGGATATGGTGGCAAAGACTTTGGCGTCCGTGAACGGAACGGCTTTGGCCAACGCCTTGGTCGTCTCTACGCGACTGTTCCAGACGTTCTGCCTGAAGCCGGCGGTCCATCTTCGCGTCGGGTCGAGGATGTTCTGACCGGCTACGTTTATCACTGCGGTGGTTTCCCTCGGCAGGCCGCACCTCGCCAGTTCCGTCTAAATAATCGGTAGCACGTCTATATGATTCTAACAAAAATCAAGCGCGACAAAATAACTCGTGTAAAAATGATGACTAAAGAAATTGAAAATTCGATTGTTTTTTTTTTCGAGTTTGGTCGAAAAGTAAAAAATTGCCTTTTTTGCGGTAGACAAGTTCGATTTAGTGAGTTTTTTTTTCAAATTTGTTTGGGTTGTTGATTCGGAGAGTGATAAATGGCGAGGTTTTGCTTTTTTAATGTGTAGAAAAGGCATGGAAGAAGCGAACGTAACCTCTAAAATTTTCGGACGAGATTGCTGACGGTTGAGTGGTTCGAGGAAAACAAAGCCTCAGATTCTGTAGAATTTAACGGCGTAGAGCTTGGAGCTTTTCTTTTGCCGTGAATATTGTTTACCTCGGAGAAATTTGTGTTCGAAAACTTTATCTGTCTTTCTCGCTCTCATTCGTCACGTGGTGAAGCTTCTATTTCGCTCTGGGGCATGTGCAAGGTGAACGTAACCTCACAAATAAATCGTTAAGCTTTATTGCGTTTGTGAATTCTATCGAGCCCAGCTCTCCTTTTTTGCGGAAAAGAAAACCTTCAACGGGCTACATCTACCTAGGTGGGTCGAAAAATTGCATTTTCCGGAAAAACTTTCATCCAATGGTATCACCTTTCACTTATATTCGTCATCAAATATTTAACACCATAAAAACGCGTTTTTCGCAAAACAACTTTGTTTAATCTTTTTTTATTCAATGTGAACTTTGTTTTTTTATTGTAAACAATTTGCTACTTTTTTCCAGAGAAAATCAATTTTTTTGTCAAAAGGGCGCTATTTTTGGAAAGTTTGATTAAATAAAAAATCTCTACGTACGTATATACCCAATAGAATATAGTTTAAAAAAAATTTGTTTGTTTTGCGTTCCAGTTCTTATATTTCCCGAAAAATGCGTCCGCTACTGAAGAAATTTTTGTAAAAAGATCGTTTCGAAAATTGGCTCTCGCTGCCACTTTTTACAACAATAATAATACAATTAAGAATAAAAATGTCTATACGTAAATACATGCTGAATAATCTCTCTAAAGAGAATTCCCATTCGTTTTTTTTTTAAAGATCGTCAGTTAGGCCTTTTCGGCCGCGAAGTGGTGGTACCCGTGAAAAGTCGTTGGCGATCGCACTTTTTTAAAAATCGATTTTCATTTTTTTAAAGTTACGTAAAAATGACGACTTTTCCATCGATTTTGTATGCTCGACTTTTAACTCGTAGCTACGTTGTTAAAAGAATGATTTTAAAAATCGCCGATCGTCAACGACTCGTATTTATTGTTTGGTTTTTACATTTCGAATGGACCGTTTAAATTGGCGAGTGTCCACCGTCAAACGTTGCGATAAAAATGTCATCTGCCGGCGGCCATGTTTTTGTTTTTCTGTATTTTTTCTCAATGTATGTGCACTATTGTGCTTAAAAAAAAGTTCCTTTTTCGACAAACGTTTTCCAGAAGAAAAAAAGTCTGAATCTGGAAACTTTTTTGCGCCCTCGGGTGGATGTAGCCCCTTAAGGACCTATGAGAAAGCGCTGTTCGAAAATTTGTGAGGTTATGTCGTCCTTGTACGTAGGTAAATATTACGTTGGGTATATTTACCCAGGTCAGGTGCGAGGGTCCGGGCATTCGCGAGACCACGGTGACACTCGCGCCTGCGTGCTGGAGCGCCTTGATGAGGCAGGAGCCTATATAGCCGGTTCCGCCTCCTGCGAAACGTTACATAACCTCTCAGGGTGCTAACGATAATACGGATTAGCCGAATGAAAAAATTGTAGAGAACCGAAGGTATACCTGTTCTCACCTATAACAACGTGACGTAGCGCCATCGTTTCCCGATTCACGGCCTCATTAACAACGATTTCGTTTGCGTAATATTTTACGCGAAATATGTTTTTACCGTCTGCCTTTTAGCCGTGAGGTGACGTGAGGTTGGTAAGCTCGGAACTCTGCGAGATCGGAGCTAAAGAAGGATGAATTCCGTAAAATTTGTCATTCGAACGGTTAATTAACCGGTATTTGCGGTTATTTAACCCGCGCCCGGCCGACGGTTATTTATGCAGCTTCTTTGGATTGAATTAATTAAGTTAATTATTTTAGTTATTCACCTAATTGAAGTGGTTATTCTGAAGGCTGAAAATAGGTTATGTTGTCAGGTAATGGTAAAAGTTCGGCCGAAATGAACAGCCTAAAATTAACCTAAAATTCTACGAATCTTCCCGTTATTGATTATTATTGGTTTTGTGCGCAACCCTATCGCCGCGGAGCTTCGTAGGATTGCGAACTCAAAATTAAATTAAGTAACCGGTTAAATAACTGATTAAATAAGCGAGTTACAAGAATTCGACGGAAATTATCTTAAAATTCAAAGCCACTTATCGCCCAAATAAACTACCCTGGAACCTGCCCTCAAACCCCAAACAATGAGCTGTTATGATCAATGTTATGATGATTTTCAAATTATAAATTTCCTTCTTACAAGTGATAATAAATATAAATACAAGCACAATTGAAAAATTACCAACTGGTCAAATGACCGCTCCGTAAAAAAAGGTTTTAGGCTGTCGAGTGAAGTAACTGTTTAAAGAACGGATTAAATAATCGAATCGGAAGAATTCACCGGAAATTATCTCAAAGCTAATGACCGATCAATTATTGCGGAAAAAAGTACTTCGGAAGCTATTCTTAAACCCTAAAGAATGAGCAGTTATAATCTGTTATATAACCGCCATTTCAATGTCCGATTATTTCCTCAAATGATAGACAACACAATTTCGTAATTGCTTGCCGTGTCGGAGAAAAAATTTCAACGTTATTTTATGAATGATAAAATGATACGTTTTCCGCTTATAAATTAAAATAAATTCAAAACGCGTATTTCGCAAAACGATAAAGTATGCCATCTTCGGTCGGTACGAGCGTGGTACTTTCCGCGTGGAGTACGAGCTGCGCGCTAGTGTCGGCGGCGACGCAGAGGCGCTGAAGTCCGCGAGACGTAAATTGTAAACATTCAAGATGGCCGCTCCGTTAGAAAACTTGGAAACTCAGCTCGAATTATTTATCGAAAACGTAAGACAGATTCGTATCATCGTGAGTGATTTTCAACCCCAAGGACAGAACGTTCTCAATCAAAAAATGTGAGTAATCAATGTTTTCCGTAACCCTAAAAAGCGTTGGCCATTCTTGACGCTTTTCATTACGGGTGTTTGACCGCCCATGAAACACGTTCTTCGTTCCTCAAAATTCTGAAACAGCGGCATTTATTTCGGCTCTTTTTTTCCAATTCAAAATGTGAATATCCAACTTTGAATGTGATCATCTTTTTTCTTTGCGTTTGCCCTACCGGATCGGAAGTGTTTCAAGTCGATCTCAGTTTTTGAGGTTATGTTGCTATTCGTATTTTTTCTCTCGAATTGCTACCAGCAAATCCTTGTAATCGAGAATAAATATTGGTGCGCATTTCGTCAATTGGTTATCGAAACTCTTGGCTCGAATTTGCGCAAATTCGTTTTCGACAATAATTTATTTTAAAAAATGTCGATATCTTAATCGCTCATGGCTGTTGCGTATATGAAAACGAGAAAACTCGAGGAAGTTTTTTCGAAAGAAAGTGATGTCAGTGCCAAACATTGAGGATTTAAAAAACTGAAAACGAATTTACCGTAAAGCTACATTTGTAAATTAAAGTAAATTAAAAGTAAAGCTACAAAAATACATTTGTATTCGATCTGTCGATACACAACCGCGTCATTATCATTATAGATAAGCATTTACATTTATTTTTTGTTTACTTTCACCGGCGTACAAACTTTTGTTTATAACGAAGAACAAGTTACGTATTTGCTTTTAATGTCTTTTTTTTACTTTATAATGTTTAAATTATGTTTTGAATTTCAGTTACAAAAAAATAAATATCAATTTTATCAAATTTCCATATATTTCGTCTTAAAAAAATTATGTTATCCTGTTCAACATAATTCTTCAATCGAAGGATCGAGTTGAGAATTTCCTTTGTTCCTTCGAGTCGGTTAAAAATGTTGTTTTTTTTTTCACAAAAATTAGTCATTGCTATTTTTATGTATATAATTTTCCCGTACAGTTTGTAACGTTTACAAAGCCTAATATCTCTCTGAAATAACGAGTTGAATCGACTTTACACCGTTCGGAAGACATTCAGGGGTCTTCTCACTTCAGACGCTAAAAAGGATATTTTCATGAATTTTTTTGATAGGTTTATATTATAGATATTGATATAATAGTTGTTACACTTGATAAATACCCTTTCGAAATACATTTAAAAAAAAAACAAGATTTTTCATTCAAGTCACCATTTATAGACGAAAGTGGTACAAAAAAAAACGTTCAAAAAAAATTGTAGGTCCGCGCTGTTGATGAAATCTCGGAAATGGATCAACCGAAACAAAAAAACCAAACAGTTTCAGATTCCGTATGTTAATCGCTCTAGCGTATATCATACGATTTTTGATATATGCGAAAATAACAAACTGGCGGATTTTACGAAAAAACAAAAAAAACGTTTTTTTCACCGTTTTTGGCAAAAAAATTGGTAAATATCAAAATTCAAAAAAATCCTTGACATGCGCCAGAGCTATAGTTGCAAAGAATATGTGGTTAGAATTTCATAAGGATCGGTTCATTAGTTGCGAAGATTTTATCAACAAGCCGCCGAAAAACGTTGTTTCGAGAAAAACGCCCTTAAAGTTTGTTCAGGTTTCATAAGTACATAAAAAATTTTTAACGCATTTCGAAAGTGTCGAACTTTCATATAAATATCTGTAATATAAACTTATCAAAAAAGTTCACGAAAAAAGTCTCATTTTAGCGTCTGAAGTAAAAAGTTCAAATACGATTTACACAAAGAAAACGTTCACTCGATTCGTGCAAAAACATTTTTTTCCCCGATTTTTTGGTCCTGTCACACCGCCTCGAAACTTTTGTCCGAGACGTTTTATCGTAGGACATCTTTGCGAATTATTCCAATGTCGAAAAAAAACGACACAGACCCGGCAGGAAATAAGTAACTAAATAGCCGAATAAATATGAATAAACAAACGAATATATGTATAACAGAAATGGACCTTACTTTTAGCCAAGGTCTCGTGAACGGATTACAGGAGATAGACAAGCTGAAGGGACAGGTGCAAGACGTCCACGTACCTTTGGAGGTATTCGAGTGAGTACAGACGAGGCTTTCGGCGGTTTTTTCCCCTCGTTCTTGGGTTCTGTCTTTTTTTTGTCGCGATCTTCGATTCACGCTCGTTCCCACAGAACCGGTTTTTCCGAACAATAAATCGCACGGTGCGCGACATCAACTTGCTAATTTTTAATTGAATTTTACTGTTCCACGTTTTTACGTACAGCTACATCGACCAGGGCAGGAATCCTCAGCTCTACACGAAGGATTGCATCGAGAAGGCATTGACCAAGAACGAGCAAGTCAAGGGCAAAATCGACGCTTACAGAAAATTCAAGGCGAACATGCTCGTAGAACTGAACCGGGTCTTCCCGAACGAACTGACGAAATACCGGGCTATTCGGGGGGACGAATAATCGTACACTTCTTTTTTCTTTCTTCAATCTTATCCTTTCATTTGTTTCTTCTTTCTCGGTGATTCGTATATTTATTCCTCGTTGAGGTGTCGAAAGGGGGCGAAAAAAAATACACGAACGTTGACCGAAGATCCTTTTATTTTTACTTCGAGGGTTTCAGAGGTTCGAGGCGACTGAGAATCACGCTGAAGATTTCAGGAAAGTTCGTTCATCGATAATAATCACGCTGTAAATCTTTCGGTGAATAAAAAAGAAAATGTTTTTTTTTTAATGAATATGTCGATGTTTCCAAACACGTTTGAGTGTTTCGAGGAATTGTTGCTTCGAGCTGGTGGTCGAAGCTTATAAAACGAATACAAACGGCGATTTTTTTGTATCGGGAACGGAAGTAAGTTCTTGCTGTTTTCAGAATAATGACGCCGGTGGTCCTAGGTCCGTATTACTAGGTGCGCAAGTAAGTTTCCGGGTTTTGTTTGACCGATAAAAAATCGAAAATTTCAAGACAAATACAAAAAATGGTTCATTCGAAGTATCGTCCCTCGCTATTTACACATTTTGGCCATCTCTCTGGCAATACACAAATACCGCGACGATAAAAAGACGCGTCTTTGGACTGAAAGCATTCGTCCAAGCAATTTTGTACTGCATCGTAATTGGCCAAGTGCAGCCCACCCAAGCCATGCGCCATCGACCGGAACAAGCGATAGTCTTGAGGGGCCAGGTCTGGCGAATACGGCGGGTGCGGTAGCAGATCCCGTTTCAGTGTTTTTATGGTGTCCCGGACGATGGAACTGCGATGGCACGGAGCGTTGTCGTGCTGCAATATCACACGTTCGTGTCTCGCGTCCCATTCTGGCCGTTTTTCGAGCAATGCGTGGTTCAAATTGATTAGTTGTTGTCGGTAGCGATGCCCATTGACAGTTTCGCCCGGTTTCAGCAGCTCATAGTACACGATTCCTTTCTGGTCCCACCAAACGCAGAGCATTGTCTTTTTTCCGAAGCGATTTGGCCGTGCCGTCGATGTTGACGCTTCGCCAAGTGAAAGCCACGATTTTCCGCGTTTCGGATTCTCGAAATATATCCATTTTTCATCGCCAGTAACAATTCGATGCAGGGAACTCTTTCTGTTCTGCCGCAAAAGCAACATTTCGGAAGTGGCTTCCCGCTTCCCGCAAATGCTGTTTATTTGGCAAAAACTTTGACATTTTCGAGGTTAGGAAAAAGGTCGTTGTGTTGCGATATTTGTTTACATCACGACTGGGCATTCTTAACAGATGTCCAAGCTATAAAGACACCCAATTTCAGACCTGTATGCCGTCTACATGTGTCGCTAGCGCCATCCATGTGTGAAACCCGGGAACTTAGTTGCGCACTTCCAATTGGACTCTTTTTTGACCCCGTGGAAGTGATCGTACCTCCTTAGGTATGCAAATCTGATTACTTTGAAGAATCTGACGGATTCCCATTATATACACTTTTGTAGAGACTGGAAATTGGGTTTTTGTACGTAGTCCCAGAATTCCTTCACAAAATACGCAATTAACATTTTTTTTCTATATTATTAGGTCGATAACCGACCATGAAATTTTACGGAGACGATTATTAATATATTTAGTGAAGCTCAAAAAAACGGTATGAAAATCGAAACCACTTTTTTCAAAGTGGGAGGACGGATTACTCTGACACCTTTGCATGGATCGATTTGAAATTTTGATAGTAGCTTTACAATTACATTCTCTACAAGAGTACGTAGCCTTCGTTTGATTAGATGTAAACTTTTTTTTCTTATGAACAATTTAC
This sequence comes from Ophion costatus, assembly GCA_951751655.1. Lineage (NCBI taxonomy): Eukaryota > Metazoa > Arthropoda > Insecta > Hymenoptera > Ichneumonidae > Ophion > Ophion costatus. The sequence continues at coordinate 16,840,708 of OX632368.1, read as the reverse complement.
TGCTTATTTTTTGCGTAAAATCGATTTATTCCTTTCAAAGTGCGCTATTTTTACAAAATTTGATAAAAAAAAATGCCTACGTAGTCCCATGGCTCATAATATATAGATTATAATTTTTTTTTGGTTTTTCTTTCAGGTCTTATACTTCACAAGAAAACCTTCCTCCCACGAAGCTATTTGTAAAAAACACATTTTTCAAAATGGGCTCTGTCGCCGCCATTTTTTATGTTATGCAAAATAAACATTTAATAATGTATTTTCTGTTCTTCATGGGTGCTTTGATTTTACATGAAAAAATCAGACTGATTAACTTATTTTTATAATAAGAAAAGTACTTTTCTCGCGATACCGAAGATCGGAAACTTTTTTAATAATCGAAGTGACCTTGAGAACGTAAGACGGGATCTTTGAAACGGCGGGAGGAGGGGGGGGGGGGTATTCAGGCAGTCGATAATTGTTTTGCGAATTATTTGATCGCCCATCACTCAACGAATCACCTGCCAGCGAGACCGGATATGGCTTTTTCTCACATGTGCATACTCTTTGTTATTCCGCTAATCGAATTATTCGTGTACATTTGTCGATAATCAATAATTGCCAAAAAAGTAAGCTCCGGTACAGTCGCAACAAAAACTCCATCGATCGAACATTTTTTCGCAAAAAGTCCGAAAGTCGATGATGTTTTTTTTACATTTCGCGTATCTCGTGCAGTGACGAACGAATTTGGGCGAAAAAATAATAGCATCAATGCTGGGGAATGTTTTGTTTTTCCAAGGCGTATCAATTTTCACGATCGAAAAAAGTGAAAAATCAAAAAGATGATAACAATTAAAAAAAAACAACAATGTCTGATAAATAAAACAATAAATTTCGAATTAAATATTTTTCTTGTAAATAAAACATTTAAAAAAGTTCCATATATAGATACATAGATAATTGAATTATTATTGCCGCTGGAACGATCGTGCGATTTGAGGTTACGAATCGGCCTTGAGAAAAATACCACTCGATATTGATGTTTGCTATTTTTAATCGTGTTGAGGTTGTTTTCTTTTTATCACACTTTGAGCGATCGAAGTGTTGCTTCCCGTGCTGTTAATATTATTGATTGCACGCGGAAATGAATTCTATGCACTCAAGCGGGTTTTGGTCGGGAAGACCGTGAGTCACATGAGCGTCTACGTACGCAGGAGAAAATAGAAAAATGTCATTTCTGCATTTATTACACCATGGAATATGATGGCATTGCGAAAAATGACGGCGGAATAGTTGCACGCCCTTTTTTTTTGGGTTAACACGAATAAATTCGCTCAGGAAAAATAGAAGGCAAAGGTAAAGGAACAGGGAAAATGATGAATTGAGGAAACAAGGAAAATGAAGGAAAAAAACTCAAATATCTGGAAAGCTTGAAGAAAAAAAACGAATCAATATGTGAAAAAGTATAAAGCGCTTATGAAAAAAAAGGAAAAAAATTATTTTTCACTCGTCTCGGTTAAATAAAATAAGAAAATAAGTGAAGGAAAAGCGCCAAAATCTGGAAAAATAATTTATTTCGGGAATAAAAAAATCTGGAAACGTCAAAATCGTGAAAAATTATTAATTTTCACAATAATAAAATCTGAAACCGCAGTAATCTTGAAAAATAATTAATTTCGACAGTAAAGAAATCTGGAAACGCCAAAATCTTGAAAAATCATTAAGTTCGACAATAAAAAAAGTCTGGAAACGCCAAAATCTTGAAAAATCATTAAGTTCGACAATAAAAAAAGTCTGGAAACGTGAAAAATGTCGAAAAATCATTTATTTCGACAATAAAAAAATACATATAAAAATACAAATAAGAAAACCTGAAACATACATATGAAAAAAATTCACACAAAAATAAGAAAAATACTGAAAAAATACGTACAAAAGCACATAAAAAAATCTGAAACCTCAGTAATCTTTAAAAATAATTGATTTCGACGATAAGAAAATCTGCCGACTCCAAAATCTTGAAAAATCATTTATTTCGAGAATAAAAAAATCTGCAAACGCCAAAATCTTGAAAAATCATCAAGTTCGACAATTAAAAAAATCTGGAAACGCGAAAAATCTTTAAAAATCGTTCATTTCGACAATAAAAAATATCTAAAAATACATACAAATAAAAAATACATATAAAAAAAAATCTGAAACATACATACGAAAAAAAAAACATATAAAAATAAAAAATAGGTATAAAATCACACATAAAAAAATCGGAAAGCGCAGTAATCTCGAAAAAATAATTTATTTCGACAATAAGAAAATCTGCCCACGCCAAAATCTTGAAAAATCATTTATTTCGACAATAAAAAAATCTGCAAACGCCAAAATCTTGAAAAAATGTTTATTTTGACAATGAAAAATCCGCTTTTCATAAAACCGAACACACTCACCAAGATCAATTATAGAAGATTAATATTTTCGATGCGGCTGTACGACGAATTGATTATGAAAAAAAAATACTCCGATTACGATCGATTACGTTGAGGGAAGAGATTATTCACGGCTCACCTGTGTCAGCGGCTGATAAATTTGATCTTCGGTCTCAACAAACATGCGGCGTATGTCACCACGTTGATTTAAACGTTGGACACGTTCGAAGCCCCCCTGCCTCTCGTTCCCTGCCGCTTCCCTTTCCTTCAGCCTTATCCCACTTGGGATCGTCGTACCCGCGCGCGGGCGAGCATACAATCATATTGTGGAAGGTGAACGCGGAGACTTAGTCAGTCGATCGCCTTGGCGATAGTTTAGGTGTCATGTTCGCCATTTTAATAACAATCTTCGCTCTCCAAGGCTTCCTTTGCCATGCTCAGGATTCCAAGTAAGTCCACCCTTTTTTTCATCCCTTAATTTTTTACCTAATTTAAAAAAAACCAATATAATTGTGAAAATGGAGAAAAAAAATCAGTATCGGTGAAATTTTTGCTTTAAAATAATAAACGAATATACTCGCTCGCCGAAGAATTTTGGAATTCGATTTACCGTAGCCAAAAATGGTCTGTGCGATCGTAAATTTGGAGAATATTTTTTGAAATACGTAAAATCGACTTTTTCGAACTCCGAAAACGCAGCATTTTTGCACGCTTCTTTTTTGTAGAAGAATTTTTAGTCTCGCAAGTTGCGATGGGGAATTGTCATAGAAATATTTTTTTTCAAAATCCCGTTCAACGTTTCGACGAAAGTTCATAAATTGCCGAGCGAAAAAAAAATAAATGTTGGCGAATTATCGATACGTTTTGACGCGAAAAAAATGTTTTTGCTTCGTAAAGAACAACGCGATACTTTTGTTTTTGCAAAAAAAACTAGAATGTAGCAACTAAATTAGTCATTGTTTTAATGTAATTAGAAAGTAAAGAATCGTTTCAACCAATTACGCGGAGTTTCAACTCCCTGCGATAAAACGTCAAGACAGTATCGAGTAAGTGTGAGCTCGGAAAACATTGTTAAATCTGAGTGGAGCGTACGCAGGGAAAAAATGATTAGAGTGCACGTGTCGATTCCGCGACCTTTCTTCTACTTTCACTTCGGTACGAGCTGATGTTTAATCCATTTTCTCCATTTTGCATCGTTCGACATTTCGTTCTCACGAAGGACGGAGTAAGTGAAAAAAGTAGTTGGACTGTGCTCGGGCTGTGTATTGAAAAATTGCATTTTGGGTTGCTCGATAATGTTCAATTTTGAAGCCCTCTGACGGGAGGAATAAAATATTTGAACTCGTCAATTTCTTCCCGGCGGACAATATCAAAAAAAAATTCAGACGAATTTTTATCATCATTGAATGAATTATCGAAAAAAATTGGCACGTAACTCTGCTCAATTAATTAATTAATTATTCGGAATAATTTAATACGCTGTGAATAATGATTTTTGAAAAAAAGGTCACCTATCGAAAGTGATGGTCGAAATTTCGGTGAAAAAAACATTCTATTTCCCTCCATATAAAAAAAAGTATGCATTGAAAAGTAAAAATCTTTCGATTAAGGACTGCCTTTTGATATACAAAAAGAGTCTGTGAAATTTGTAGCAGATCGGTTCAGTTGTTTTCGAGATATTTTGATCACCGATTTTGAAAACGTCATTCCGAGAAAAACGCGTTTGAAGTTTTACGTCTGGTGAATACGTAGGTTCGCCGGACCTACCTGTAAACGCTCATAACTCCTCCAATTTTCGACGGACCGACTAGAAATTTTTAAGGAAGCTTTCCAGTGTGACAGCCCGAAAAATCGCTGTTTTTCGCGATTTTTTTTTTTAAAGAAAAAATAATCTAATCGGTCTGGTTTTTTTTTGTATATTAATTGGGTATTGAAGAATACAAAACAATTTTTTAAAGATCGATTTATTTATTAATTAATATCTATAAAAATGATGAAACAATTGTTGCAGAAAATGCACTTGGATGTGGTGTCCACGTTGGGGGTCACAATTTTGATCTGAAACAAAAAACACAAAAAGATTATTGATCGGTATATAATTGGCTTTCGTGCTATGGAGGCTTTTTTTTTTTTTTTTGCAAAAATGGCGCCGGTTTGAACAAAAAGTATCGATTTTAGCATTTTTTTTGGCAGTTTTTTTTACAAAAAAATAGGAAGCTGTCAAAAAAAAAAAAAGCTTCCATAGCACGATAAACAATGACGTTAAGAATATTGTGTAAAAAATTCAACTCGATAGCTTTAAAACTCTGCCCTCCAAGTTGGACACCGTTTTGAAAGATGCTGTTTCGAGAAAAACGCGTTCAAAGTTTCGCTGTAGCTGTAGCGCTCCGTTGCCTTCTTCCAAGAAATGCTGTACAGTAACCGAAATAATCTGAATTTCGGCATGAAAATTTCAGGGAATATTCGGAAGAGTGTATACTATTCGATAAAGCAAAAAAAAAAATCGATTTTTCGAAAATTTCACACTGGAAAGCTCCCTTAAAGAATACTTTTGAGCGGTTATATTACAATAATCCGTCGAAACCGAAAAATCGATTTTTTCAAAAATTCCAACTACGTGTAACCCCTTAAAGAAATGTAACCAACCGATTTCTACGCCGGGCCCTTGGAAAAATCCTACGTGTCAAATATCGACAATTATTGGTATTCCCAAAGAACCGTTGTTAGATAAGAATATATCAATTAAAAACCTTCAACCGCAGTAATCGCGTTAGGGCACGAGGGCACAGGGAAACTGTCAAAAACCCGTATATTTTCACTCCGTTATCCGTTGTATCACCGATCGGCTGAAACCCAAACAAACCCAGTAAAGCTGTCCCTGTCCGGTAGGCGGCGTGAGTAGGTAGCTAAGCGGTCACCCATCCGAGTATCGGCCCAGGCCGCTTGACGCGGTGAATCGCCAAAGCGGTCGACCGACCGTTCTATCTTGTCCAACGTGATTTCATTTCGCAGCAGTTCGCCGTGGCATTACAAATGCGCGGGGGGTCTGTGCAAAAAGGAGTTGATAACTCCGGACGTAAGAGGGCCCTTGTCATTGGGCGTTTGTCAATTGTTCTGCGGCGAGGCAGGCGCGCTATGGCCGAAACCAACCGGCCACTTGTCCCTCGGCCATTCCGTCGATCATCTGGATCCTGGCAAGGTCACGTTGAGGGGCATAATTACGCGAACGAGCGTTGGTGGACTTCTGCAGAGGAACGTTGATCTTTTGAAGAGAAACGTGGCCAACGCGGCAGGCCGGAAGTTACGCCCAGGTGGCAAGAGCTTGGAAATCTACTTCAGTGGCATCAAGAATTTAAATGACGCGCAGATAACGTTGGACACCAAGGAAAATTACTCCCTCAAGATCTTCCAAACGGAAGGAAACGTGGTGAGTTTTCCTTTTTAACACTTTCTTTTTTCTTTGTTCGTTCGTTTGTTCGCGCACTCACCTGCCTCGTTTACTCATCAATGCACTCGACTACTCGTTTGCACATTCGCTGATTTACTCAGTTGCTGATTTACCAATTCACTCAATCATTGACAGGAACATTCATTCGGTCATTCACTGACTCACTCAGCCATAAATGGACTCATTGATATTTAGTAAATTAGCTAATACTTATGCCATGAATTATCCACTCGCGGATTAATTTTTCTATTCGTTGACCTGCGCACTGCGGTTCGATCGCGTACTAATTTATTTGCTCCTTCGTTGGAACCGTTGCTCATGAGTTCAAAAATTTACGCAATCAATCAATCATGAATTCACAGGTTCACTTGATTATTCATCCACTCACTTAAGGCGTTACCCCCACTCGTAGCGCAAAAAAGGCCTTTTTCATGAATTTTTTAAAAGAAAACTACAAAACTTTTTTAATCGATCAACATGCCATCTTAAAGAACACATCTTGAAGAACTTTCAGTAATTTTTTTATTGAAAAATATTACATTGTTTAGTGGCAAATGGCCGTCAATGAAATAATGTTTTTATATACACGGTTTGCGGTGACCAACATTGCGGCGAAGTGGATCATCCGAAAAAAAAATGCGGATGGATTTAGTCAAATATAAGTATAAACTAGTCTTTAATCGAAGGATTTGAAAAAATATTCATTTTTCACAAAATGGCGGACAGTCAAAGTTAATGGTTCGATTTCAACGAAAAAAAACGGCAGTTTTTTGGCTATGAAACGGCCATTTTTTTTTCGAAAAAAAAAATCGAACGATTAAAGACTACATTTTTATGTATCAAATAAGCCTGCAAAATTTCAAGAAGATCGGTACATTAGTGTTCGAGTGATCTTGGTCACCGACTTCAGAAATGCCATTTTGAGAAAAACGCGTTTAAAGTTTCAATTTCAGTTTACGCGAAGAACGGATTCTTCTCTTTCAACGCTCATTTCTCAGTCAATTTTGTTCGGATCGACTTGAAATTTTCTGGACATATTCTCAGATACCTATACTTCGAAAAAATGCAATAAAAAAAGAAACGATTTTTTCAAAATCGCAAGTGGGGGTAACCCCTTAAGGATGTTGAGTCCCTATGAAACATGTTAATGTTAATTGTTCAATAAATACCTTCTTAATCATCATGAAATTTTTACACGACCTCCTGAATACTTCATGTAAAAACATACCAAATTTTCAGAATTCCATTATCATTGCTTCAACCTCCTTAAGGGTTGAAATAAAAAATGATGAGAAAATTCGGAAAATTTGGTATGTTTTTGTATGAAGTATTTAAGAGGTCGTGTTAAAATTTCACGACGATTAGGAAGCTCGTTATTAAAAAATTAACATTTTGTTAAGAACAATTTTTAAAAGAAATAAAAAAACATTTATCAATAAACTTCGTTTTGTTTCCGTTGCTTTCAGTATATTGTAGATATTATAAAATTGAGAGGTCAAAAAAAAACTTATTGCAAAGTTACATCAGTTTCCATAAAACAACATTTAATTTGTGAATGTTAATTGTTCAATAACGAGCTTCCTAATTGTCGTGAAATTTTTACACGACCTCTGAAATACTTTATACAAAAACATACCAAATTTTCAGAATGTTATCATCATTTGCGATTTGGGACTCAACATCCTTAAGGAAGCTTTCCAGTGTGACAGCCCGAAAAATCGCTGTTTTTCGCGATTTTTTTTTTTAAAGAAAAAATAATCTAATCGGTCTGGTTTTTTTTGTATATTAATTGGGTATTGAAGAATACAAAACAATTTTTTAAAGATCGATTTATTTATCAATTAATATCTATAAAAATGATGAAACAATTCTTGCAGAAAATGCACTCGGATGTGGTGTCCACGTTGGGGGTCACAATTTTGATCTGAAACAAAAAACACAAAAAGATTATTGATCGGTATATAATTGGCTTTCGTGCTATGGAGGCTTTTTTATTTTTTTTTTGCAAAAATGGCGCCGGTTTGAACAAAAAGTATCGATTTTAGCATTTTTTTTGGCAGTTTTTTTTACAAAAAAATAGGAAGATGTCAAAAAAAAAAAAAAAGCTTCCATAGCACGATAAACAATGACGTTAAGAATATTGTGTAAAAAATTCAACTCGATAGCTTTAAAACTCTGCCCTCCAAGTTGGACACCGTTTTGAAAAATGCTGTTTCGAGAAAAACGCGTTCAAAGTTTCGCTGTAGCTGTAGCGCTCCGTTGCCTTCTTCCAAGAAATGCTGTACAGTAACCGAAATAATCTGAATTTCGGCATGAAAATTTCAGGGAATATTCGGAAGAGTGTATACTATTCGATAAAGCAAAGAAAAACAAATCGATTTTTTGAAAATTTCACACTGGAAAGCTCCCTTAAAGTTTCAATTTCAGTTCTTCAATTCACGGATTCTTCTCTTTCGACGCACATATCTCAGTCAATTTTGTTCGGATCGACTTGAAATTTTCCGGACATATTCTCAGATACCTATACTTCGAAAGAATGCAATAAAAAAAAAACGATTTTTTCAAAATCGCAAGTGGGGTTAACCCCTTAAACCGCCATTTTCCTCGTTGCGGTCTAGATAAACGCGACGATCGTAGCCGCGAGTTACTTCGGCGCTCGTCACGGTGTCGAGACACTGGGCCAACTCATAGTCTACAATGACCTACGCGATGAGGTACAAGTGGTCCGCGATGCCTACATAGTCGACGGTCCCGTGTATCCTTATCGCGGTATCCTCCTCGACACCTCGCGCAACTTCATCGACAAAGCCTCGATCCTCCGCACCATAGAGGCCATGGGAATGTCAAAGATGAACACGTTCCATTGGCACATAACGGACTCCCAGAGTTTCCCGTACGTCAGCCGAACGTTTCCCGAATTTTCCCAATACGGGGCTTACGCACCGCGAAAAGTTTACACCGAGATGGACGTCAAGGAGGTCATCGAGTTCGGGCTCGTGCACGGGGTTCGCGTGCTCCCCGAGTACGACGCGCCGGCTCACGTGGGCGAGGGTTGGCAATGGGTGGGCGACAACGCGACCGTTTGCTTCGGTGCCGAGCCCTGGCAATCATACTGCGTCGAGCCACCCTGCGGCCAATTGAATCCGGGAAGCGAGAGGGTCTACGAGATTCTCGAAGGAATTTACAAGGACATGGTGCGAGATTTCAAGCCTGACATCTTCCACATGGGCGGTGACGAGGTGAACATCGAGTGTTGGCGCTCGTCCCCTGCTGTCACCGAATGGATGACCAAGAGAGGATGGAATCTTTCGGAATCCAGCTTCTACGAACTCTGGAACGTCTTCCAAGAGCGGGCCTACGAGAAGCTCAAGATCGCCAACGGTGGCAAGGACATACCCGTTGTTCTGTGGACGAGTGGATTGACGAGTGCCGAAAACATTCATCATCTCGACCCCGCCAAGTATATCGTTCAGATATGGACAACCGGCAAAGATCCCACCATCGCCAGGCTCGTCAAAAACAACTTCAAGATGATCTTCTCCAACTACGACGCTCTGTACTTCGACTGCGGGTAAGCAGGACAATCAACGATCGTCGATTCCGAGTAGTCCGGAAATCCAAGCTTCCCGTTTAGGTCATCCTTGCGGGACAGCCGGTGACCATAGGTCGATCAATCCTACCTGACTCCCGTCTGGTATCCTTGTCCACCAAAGCCGCAGTAACCTCCACGGCATACCGATCAGTCGCTCATGGCAACTTTGCAGATTCGGCGCCTGGGTAGGCGCGGGTAACAACTGGTGTTCACCCTACAAGAGCTGGCAGACCGTCTACGACAATTCCCCACTCGCCATGATCAAGCAGCAAGGATTCACCGAAGCCAAGAAACACCTCATACTGGGTAAGTAACCATCGTTTTGTCGTCTGCTTTCGACAACTCGTCACGGACCTTCGGACTACCGAGTGACACCGTTGACTTTGCTGCACAGGCGGCGAGGCCACTCTGTGGTCGGAACAAGTCGACGGTACTTCGGTGGACTCAAGATTGTGGCCAAGGTCAGCCGCCCTTGCCGAGAGACTCTGGGCAGAGCCTCGGTCGACCTGGATCCACGCCGAGCAAAGGATTCTCAGACAACGCGAGAGATTGGTCCAGCGAGGTGTCCTTGCCGACAGCCTCGAGCCTGAATGGTGTCTGCAGAATCAAGGTTCGTGCTACCTGTGAAGGAGCGGACCGTTGGACCAATTTCGTCTCAGGGACTTTGTAGCGAGAGGAAACTCTGTTTACATTATAAGGATATCTGTATCTGCGTTTTTTTTTTACAATAAAGATAGTCCGGTCATCTTGGATCGGCACACATTGGAAGTGAATAGGAATCTGTGAATCGAATCCTCGGAATCTTACGGTCGATCTTGAATCGTAGTTGCTTTCCATGAGCCAATGTCGTGCTTGAATCCGAACACGAGGTTCGGTCTAGAAATCGCATGGTCCGGCACTGCCTTGGCACGAATGGTGCGAACTTGAGTGCCAATGTGAGTCTTCTGAACACGGATAGCCTGAAATTTTGTCAGGAACGGATCCGCCTGACATTAGGTTTGAAGTCAAGTCATGAACTGGACTTGGGTTATGAACTCATGACATCTGAAATTAAGTCGCCTGAACTTGAGTTTGAACTCGCGTCACGAACTCGGCGACTTATGAACCCGAATCCAAACGACAATCTTCTTAATTTGATCAAGTTGATTCGTCGGAAATGACTCCCCATGAGGTTGAGTTCCTTGGACGTTGAATCTGTAGCTTCTTCATACATGTTGTACTCTCGAAATAATATGATGTCAAATAAGTTCCCGCTGTTTTGTTGCAAAAATTAATGCTTGATTAAAAAAAAATCATTCCTGCTGCTTTTAAACGTTTCAAAATTGTTTTGTGGTCACGAATCGTCAAACCTCAAACATGGAGGTTATGTGTGGAACACAATATCCGATAAACGGGCCCCTCGTCCCTGTTTGCAAACGTTCAATCTTTTGACGAAATTTTCAATAACATTTTGGCATAATCGCGGACTAGTTTCGTTAATGGTGCGTCCAATTAGTTCCGTGAGCTCCGAATTGGTCTGTGGATCATTGGCATACACTTTTCCTTTCCGCAAACCCCGAACAAAGAAGTCCAATGGCGTCAAATCGTACGATCTTGCAGGTTTCCTCATTCTTCCAACAAGATGGCGGAACCTGCCATCTTGTTGAGAGAGTATGTCTTCCAAGTCCATGCCGTTTATGCCATTTATCGGATATTGAGTTCCCCACATAACCTCCATCTTTGCACTTTACATCAAAGTAAAAATATTCGTACTTTTCGAATAAATAATACGTTTTGTTAATAAAAATGTCACTTTGAGACAGCCTAGTGCTTCTTTACAGACGCGTCGCCATTTTAAACTACACGCAGGCAGTTCGGGTAGCGCCATCTGTTGGAGAACAGCGAGAACTTATTCGACGTCGCAATACGAACAGCGCGCCCTGGCGTTCCATATCTCAACTAGACTTTGGGTTTTCGTAACGCAAGCGAATTCGTGACGTAGGTGGGGAAAGAAGACTATTTTATGCGTGAGAACGAAGGTCATTGTTACAAGGTTGATACATTGGTGGTAGGCTTTAGGCTTTTAATTGGATCACGTGGAACTTTTCGCGAGCTAAGGTCCGCCGATTTGCCAAGTTTACGGGTCGGCAGGGCGAAGGACTCGGCGCCGTGTCGCGATCTCTGTGCTCTCCAGGCTCTGCGGACTTCGGCTCGCACTTCGCCGTTCAGCAGACAATACAGGAAGGCGACGAAGCAACCCTGGAAAAATCGTTCACTCGCGTATTCCATGAGGAACTTGCCGCGTACGCACTGAGGACCTTACGGAACGGGAAATGGCGGGTGGCAATTAGGATCTTCGGATGAATTGGAGAATATAGGTTAGGGATTAGGAGCTTGGGATTCAGGCGATCGGGCAATTCGGGAATCAGGCAATGTATAGCAGGAATGAAAATCCTACGAGACATTTGGGATTATAAAACGGGTATCAGGAGCTTGCAAGGTCCGAAAGAAAAACCCAAAAAGGGTCCCTGATACTCTGAGGATTCCAGGGGGTTTCAGGATCCAGGGAGGACTCTTCAAGCATCTACGGATAAAATATTATCCCAATTGGGGGAAAATGGTTCACCTGGAAGGAAGCAAAAAACTGATCGCACAAGAGCCATATGAGTTCCACAAGATGGTCCGTGTGGTAGGACAGACCAAGGAACAGCGTGTAGTGGGCTCCGAAAAGAGGCACCAGAATTAGGGTCGATTTGGCCCATCGCCTGCAACAAACGGATCACTTGCAGCACTATCTTTTCGGCCTCAGTCTCACTATTTGATTATCGGGCTGCGTGTACCGCGGTGGCTCAAAAAACGGCATTTCCCAAATATATATATATATATATATTTTTCGATAGTATCACCTTTTAGCTATATTTCCAAAAAATGCCATTGGAATATTCGTAAGGTTGAATGAGCTTCCGACAGCACCATACTTCAAACTTTAAGGCGGTCATCCCATTTGACAGGTCCAAAAAACCGAAAAAAAAATAATATTTTTGAACAAATCGCAAAAAAAGTGTACGCGTTATATGGACCCGGCATAGCATCTTGGTGTTGATAAAAATGCCCTTCTTTTTAACCAACAGTTTCCCAGAATTTTTTTTTGGGAATATGGCCATTTTTTTCGGCCTCTAGGTAAACGCAGAGCCCCTTAAATTGTTGAAAAATAAATTAGCGCACATCCAGCACATCGGGATACGACGAAAAATTCGTAAAAATCGGGCTCTTTGGAAATGATGAAGAAATTGATTTTAAATTTCGAACCTACAGGCTTCAAAAAACTTCGAAAAAAGCAAATTCTTCAGCAAATTTACGGAACCCTTCATTTTCCATTGTGCGAAATGAATTTCTCCATGTCTTTATCTCCTTCGAATTATCTACAAATACTCTTTTCAATAGCTTTTGTAAACTTGGAAAAATTGATAAACTGTCAAAGATTAATTTATATTTTTCTTTCCCGAAAAGTACGATTTTCGAAATATCCGCCGAATTCGTTCGAATTTCTCCCTAAAAGCGAGTCTGCTCACCCGTACTGCATCTTTTTCCGCTGGAGGTGCACCGATGTCTTCATTTTCACGAGGAGCACTCGAACGATATTAATGAACAGGACAAAGTTGACCTGAAACCACGTCAAGACGACGTGAAATTTGTATTTTCTGATAATCATTTTAGCGGAAGTAATTATTACGAGAATTGCAAAGTGTCAATATAGGGTGCAAGCATCGGGAGAATATTTGTTAGGTCAATCAAACCATATTATAACTGCAATCAATGAAAAAAATGTTGTCGATTGCCGATATTCAATATCTCTTACATATTTAATTCAATATTCTCATTGTAAACTTTTATTAACGTCAAATGTATTCGGTTAATTGAATTAAGATACTTGAGATATTGATGGGATTTTTTTTTATTGAATCGAAATCGTAACGTCAATGAAATTAAAATGATTAAAAATTTTGTATACATTTTTCTCGTGACTGAGATTTGAACAAATATTTCTCATGCTCCATTAGAGGGTTGTTCGAGATACTTAAAAAAATCAATATCAATAAAAATATCAATAAGTATCACAAATGTCGATATATTTTTTTAAATATCAATGAATATCACGTATATCGACAAAAATGACAATGTATTTTTATTTTTGTCGATATTTGTGATAGTTATTGATATTTTTTAAAAATTTGTGTCGATATTTTTATTGATATTAATTTTTTATCACAAATATTGACGAAATTCAATAAATATTACAAATATCGACACAAATTTTTTAAAAAATATCAATAAATATCACAAATATCGACATAATTAAAAATATATTTTTATGATTGTAGATATTTGTGACATTTAATGATATTTTTTTTAAATTTGTGTCGATATTTGTAATATTTATTAAATTTCGTCGATATTTGTGATACTTATTGATATTTTTAGAACATTTTGTCGATATTTGTGATATTTATTGAATTTCGTCGATATTTGTGATACATATCGATATTTTTATTTATATATTTTTTTTTAATATCTCGAACAACCCGCTAATGGTGTATGAGAAATATTTTTTCAAATCTCAGTCACGAAAAAAATGTCTACGAAATTTTTAATCACCTTAATTTCAACGACGTTACGGTTTCAATTCGATAAAAAAAATTCCACCAATATCTCAAGTATCTTAATTCAATTAATCGAATACATTAATGACGTTGATAAAAGTTTACAATGAAAATATTGAATTGAATATGAAAGAGATATTGAATATTGGAAATCGACAACATTTTTTTCATTAATTGCAATAATAATATACAAATTTAAAAAAAATCAAATCTGGATTATTGAGTATTGACGAATTCATTCATTTCGCGTATTATATCACTATAGCTTTGCCCGCAGAAATAATTGTAACGAAAGCCTCACCAGGATCGAAATCATTATTGGTATTCGAATAATGAGAAAGAGCGAGGGGTTGTTGTGGGTCGTCCAGCACAGTGTATCCTCCATCGCCACTCGTACTGAGATCCAAACTATTACGACCAGAGCTGGCAAACCTTCACAATAAAGTGAAACGATACTCGAATTACTCAAAATAATTCTACGAAAAGTGTTATAAAAACCAAAGAACGATAATTCGATGAATAATCGTCTAAAATCGAAAGAAATTAGTGAACAATGTTTTCAAAAATAAACGAAAAAGAAAACAATGAAAAATATATAACGAGCAAAAAATACGTTAATTGGAAATTATTTATAAATACATTAGTCAAATAAAAGAAGTATTAATTATAACTAATAACCATTATTATAAATTATTTAAATGTCATAAATATGCTTATATATATATATATATATATATAATGAATTATACATAATTAATAAATGATATACATTATATAATTATTGGTCCAACTATTATTATTATTTATTTAATATACTAGTTATTGCAATCGAAAGAAATCGAAAGAATTTAGTCAAAAATATTTTCAAAAATACACGAAAGAGAAGACAACGAAAAATATATAACAAGCAAAAAATACGTTATTTGGAAATTATTTATAAATCCATTAGTCAAATAAAAGTAGTATTAATTATTATTAATAACGATTATTATGAATTATTTAAATGTAATAAATATACTTATCTATATATTTAATGAATTATATAAATATAATTATACATAATTAATAAATTATATACATTGTTTAATTATTGGTATAACTTTTATTGTTATTATTATTTATTATTTATTTAATATACTAGTTATTGCAATACTGGTGCACTGCTATACTTTTTATTGAGTACTAAAAAATGGTAGTGTGTTGTGATATCGCCAAGTCTTACCCCAGCCCAACAGCACGTATGTGGTAATAGCATACGTGTCGGCGCACATGGCCAGAAATACGAGGTTGTGAAGATAGAGTCCTTCCATGAGTATCCAGGCATAGTTTGCGGCTATAAAGTATTGCCAGAGGCTCGTGATTGCTTTGCACACCCAGATCTGTCGACGAATCACATCACATCACATCACATCACATCACATCACAACACATCACACTACATCTCATCCCGAGTGTCAAAATCAACCATGGTGAGGACGCCAAGCGCGTCCATTTTAAATAATATAAATGTCGGAAAGCTACGAAAAAATTGTTCGAAAAAAGTAGTTCAACAAGTAAAGGGTGTCTCAAAATAAACTGACATTTTGATTGATTAATGAAACGTGCTATTCATTTGAAAAGTACGAATATTTTTGCATTTTAATATAAGGTACAAAAATGGAGGTTATGTGTGGAACACGATATCGGATGAATGGCGTAAACGGCATGGACTTGTAAGACATATTCTTTCAACAAGATGGCGCAACCTGCCACACTGCGGACGAGGCGGCCATTTATCGGATATTGTGTTCCACACATAACCTCCATGGTTGTACCTTATATTAAAATTAAAATATTCGTACTTTTCAAATAAATAATACGTTTTATTTATAAATTAAAATTTCGTGTCATTTTTGGACACCCTATGTATAGAAAACTTCACTTATCTCCATTCGATGTGAATTTGTTTATTTTTTCGAATTCATATGTGCTGCCTGAATATCTTGGAACATCGGCAGCTCAATTTTTTTCCAAACGGCAATCATAAAATTGCTCGTCCAACAGCTGGGACAATTCTCAAGTGTGATGAGAACCTTTTTGCGAAAGCGTATAAAGAATGTTTCAGTTTCCACTTATTTTTCAAAATAAGCAACATATAGTTTCGAAAAAAAGGATAAAATTAAAATGCCCTTGGAACAATGGACAATTTTGTTTCTAACGATAACAATCTTGTTCTGGTTATTTATTGAACGGTTTCTTCAAAAAAGTTTTCAAAAACTTTTGGACTTTAGAGAGTTAATGTGTTGAGCAAACTTTGTATTGCCGAGCACGAAGTTTCGGTACCGTAAAAGGGGATGGAAACGAAAGGGAACTTTGCTTTTCTGTCCTGGGAACTTTCCCTGTCACCTCTGATTAATATTATTATTCAGATTCATCCTCACGTTTCGCTCTTTGATGAAAGTGTTCCGGCCGTCAACGGTGACGACGTCCCAAGGGAGTCCAATGCCATCAACGAAAAGCCAATCCTTCAACAGAGCCATGAAAGCTCTCATGATAAATGACGCGAACAAATGCATGTGCAGGCGATTTCTCGAATTCCTGAGCTTTCTGAAACATTTCCAAATAAACGACTCCTCGTATGCGTGTGTTGCGCAAAAGTTTTGGCAAAAACAATTGAATTCAAAAATATTATCTAAACAATCTTATCTAAAATCTAATAGTTTTATCCAAAATCTCATAATCTCATCCAAATAATCTTATCTAAAAGCTAATAGCTATATCCAAACAATCTTATCTAAAATCTGATACTTTTATCTTAACAATCTTATCTAAAATCCAATAGTTTAATCCTAACAATCTCATCTAAAATCTAATAGTTTTACCGAAACAATCTTATCTAAAAGCTAATACTTTTATCTAAACAATCTTATCTAAAATCAAATATTTTTATCTGAACAATCTTATCTAAAATCTAATAGTTTTACCGAAACAATCTTATCTAAAAGCTAATACTTTTATCTAAACAATCTTATCTAAAATCAAATATTTTTATCTGAACAATCTTATCTAAAATCTAATAGTTTTATCCAAACAATCTTATCTAAAATCTTATACTTTTATCTAAACAATCTTATCTAAAATTCAATACTTAAATCCAAACTATCTTATCTAAAATCCAATACTTTAATCCGAACAATCTTATCTTAAAGCTAATACTTTTATCTAAACAATCTTATCTAAACTCCAATACTTTTATCTAAACAATCTTATCTATCCAAACCAAATCCAAACAATCTTATCTAAAATCCAATACTTTAATCCCAACAATTTGATCTGAAATATAATAGTTTTATCCAAAACATCTTTTCTAAAAATCTCTAAAAATAATTCTAATCTCTAATTCTAAATTCTTCTAATCTCTAAAAAGTTTCTAAAATCGAATACTTTCATCTAAACAGTCTTATGTAAAATGTAATACTTTTACCCACACGATCTTATCTAGAACCTAATACTTTTATCCAAACAATCTTATCTGAAATCTAATACTTTTATCTAAACAAACTTATCCAAAATCTAATACTTTTATCGAAATAATCTTATCTAAAATCTACTACTTTTATCGAGTTAATCTTATCTTAAATGCAATACATTTATCCGTACAATCCCATTTAAAATCTCATTCTCTTATCTAAACAATCATATCTATAAATCTAACAATTTCATGTTAGTAATTCATCGAACAATCTTAGCTACAATCAAATAGTTTTATTTTAAGAATTTATCTCAATAATCTTATTTATAAATTAACAATAAAAAAAAAATGTTGCCTAAAACAATTGTATCTAAAAAAACTTCCCCATGGAACGGAATAATTATTCTGTGGAAATTATTCAATCAAGATACACGAAATAAAAAAATGTGTCCTCCCACAGTTCAAAAAAATAGTTGATGATTACAAAAAAATCGAACAGCTTAGGGGTTGAATTTCGAAAAACGCTGTAATGCGTGTTTTATCAATTGTGTTGAAGAGGTTTAATACTAAGGTTCAAGTAAATTTTCTGACCAGATTTCTTCAAATTTCCATACAAACTTTGCCACCCCTTTTCTCCTCTTAAGGGTTGAGTTTCGAAAAAACCCTTTTTAGTGGGTGCTTCCGTCACGAAAGCACCCTACTCCCCAAATTTCATATTAGCTTCAGCCGTTTTGGCCCCGCATTGACGAATCAGTCAGGACATGTTCTTTTTTTTGTTGTTTAACACGAATGAGGAAAAAAAAATGACTGAATTTTTTCTGCCACAATAAAATAATGTCCGCGATTGAGTACGTTTTTCTGGCACGTATGTTTTCACGTCGTAACTTTTACCTGAGCAACGAGAAAACGACCATGGCGATGACGAGTGCGGTGAACGAGGTGGCGTAACCGATCTGCGAGACCGTTTTGACGATCGGTAGCCATTTCTTCAGCCAATTTTCACGACGTCAAAACAAAAATAAGTTACGCAATGATTCCCGAGTAAAAAAGTTTCGCGAACATTTCATTTTCACGGGTTTTTTTCTTTTCAATTCACATTTTACTCACGATCAGGAGCGCAGAATTGCTCGCTTTCTCGTACTCCAAGTGGGATATCTTGAGATCGGTGACCGCGGTCACGTAATGTCCCGCGGGCGGTGTGCAAAGTGTGTAATTGCTCCACGTCACTTCGTCGTCGTTTTTGTACCATTGGCCCTTTTCGAGACAATTTTTCGCAGCCGTAGCGTTCGCGGGACTTCTGTAGCCGAGTATGAATTGCGGCGGACAGGGGAGGGTAGCGGTTCCGGGTGCGAGCTGACGGGGCCAACACAAGATACCGTCGAAGGACGGTGGGCATCGCAGTTTTGTGAAATTACCTCGAATATCTGAAGCAGACGTTGTATTTTTTGTCATTTTCTCACCGAAGAAATATCGTTTTGTCAGTGTTCATTTTCGTGATTTTAATGGACATGTGTTGCGAATTTTTGAAAATAGGATAAACCCAAGTAAACCCAAACTTCGATGAACTTTGATATATAAGAATGATTTTTTTACATGTTTCATAATATAGTGTATGACGATGGGTGAAGTATAGTAGAAATTGCACATTGTGTAGGTATAATTGTATTTTGTATAGGTATAGTTGTATATTGTGTACGTATAGTTGTATATTGTATAGGTATAGTTGTTTATTGTACATGTATTTTACTGAATAGTCATAGTTGTCTATTGTATAGGTACAGTTGTACATTGTATAGTTATAGTTGCATATTGTATAGTTTTAGTTGTTTATTGTACAGTTGTAGCTGTATAATGAATTATCAGAGTTGTATATTGTAGAGGTATAGTTGAATAGTGTACATGTATTGTATTGAATACAAATAGCTGTCTATTGGATAGGTCTAGTTTTATATTGTACAGGTATAGTTGTTTATTGAACATGTATTTTACTGAACAGACATAGTTGTCTATTGTATAGGTATAGTTGTGTATTGTATAGTTATAGTTGTATATTGTAAAGTTTCCGTTCTTTACTATATACTTATAGCTGTATAATGAATGATCAGAGTTGTGTATTGTAGAGGTATAGTTGTACAGTGTAGATGTATTGTATTGAGTAGACATAGCTGTCTATTGGATAAGTCTAGTTGTATATTGTATATGTAATCCATTAAATGGACGTTGTTGTCTGTTGTATAGGTCTAGTTGTATATTGTGTACGTATAGTTGTATATTGTATAGGTATAGTTGTTTACTGTACATATATTTTACTGGATAGTCATAGTTGTCTATTGTATAGGTACAGTTGTATATTGTATAGTTATAGTTGCATATTGTACAGTTTTAGTTGTTTATTGTACAGTTGTAGCTGTATAATGAATTATCAGAGTTGTGTATTGTAGAGGTATAGTTTAATAGTGTACATGTATTGTATTCAATACACATAGCTGTCTATTGGGTAGGTTTAGTTGTATATTGTGTAGGTATAGTTGTATAGTGTATAGGTATAGTTGTTTATTGTACATGTATTTTACCGAATAGACATAGTTGTATATTGTATAGGTATAGTTGTATATTGTATACGTATAGTTGTATATTGTATAGTTATAGTTGTATATTGTATAGGTATAGTTGTATATTGTATACGTATAGTTGTATATTGTATAGTTATAGTTGCATATTGTTTCAGTTGTTTACTGTATAGTTGTAGCTGTATAATAAATTATCACAGTTGTGTATTGTAGGGGTATAGTTGTATAGTGTGCATGTATTGTATTCAGTAGGCATAGCTGTCTATTGGATAGGTCTAGTTGTATGTTGTATATGTAGTCTATTAAATGGACGTCGTTTTCTGTTGTATATATATATATATAGTTGTATATTCTATAGTTTTAGTTGTTTATTGTATAGCTGTAGCTGTGTAATGAATTATCACAGTTGTGTAATGTAGAGGTATAGTTGTTTATTGTACATGTATTGTATTGAATAGTCATAGTTGTCTATTGTATAAGTACAGCTGTCTACGGTATACGTTTAGTTGTATATTGTATAGATAGTTTTATATTGTACAAATACAGATTTATATCGTATAGTTATGGATGCAAATTGTATAGTTTTAGTTCATTATTGTATAGGTGTAGTTTTTTATTGTACATATATTGTATTCAACGGTCATAGTTAAATATTGTATAGTTGCAACTGTATATAAAATAGTGATAGTTGTAAATTGTATCGGTATAGTTGTATATCGCGCAGTTGCAGTCTTATATGAAATAGTCCGAGTTATATATTGTATAGGTGTAGGTTTTTTCATTCATTGTATAGTAGCTGTATATTGAACAGCCATAGTTGTATATGTTACATGGCTGTCGTTGAATTGATGTATTCTATGATTACGTTTCAACATTGTACGGTTATAGTTGTATACTGTATAGTTGTAGTTACACAATGAATAGCGGTAGCTGTTTACCATATCTCAGCCGAAAAAATCATCGTGGACATCTTATCTTAGGGTTGACAAATGCTAACAATTTGTTTTGTCACTGGGAAATGGGATTAATTGGGTGGAAATGTAAAGAGGATTAGGTTACTTAATTTTGTTACGGGTTATTTGTTATAAAAAAAAGAATGAGGGTGACCTATGGGTGCTGAAGTGGTCATGTTGGGTCACCCTTACCAACATGACCACTTCAGCACTCATAGGTTCATAACTCGTTCTCAATCGTTCATAACTCGTGGATGTATTTTTAAATAGTTGGTCACACTGCAAGTCGACGGAATAGCGTGGTGGCTCGCTTCACAACATGGCGTCGGTTCCACATAAGAATGCACATCTAAAACATTCCAAGGTCCAATTCCAGCATTTTCCGAGTCGTAGGTTTTGAAGTCGTTGTAGGTACTGGAGTTGTCGTAGGTGTTGGAGTTGTCGTAGCTACTGGAGTTGTCGTAGGTGTTGGAGTTGTCGATGTTGGTGGTGCCTTCGTCGGTTCGTGGCCTGGACAAGGCAAACCCGAGTGGTGATCTTTGGACTTGCAATCCACATTGTACGGCCAATCACAATATTGTGCATCGTTGTTCTAGTAGAGTCTACCACCGTCGTTCATACAAGGACAATTCATGAGAACTTTGGTGCCAAAGGCACACGTGTAGAACTTCGTGCAGTCGGACTCGTGCGCAAGGTGTACAGTAAACGTGACAGATTCGTGTTGCGGACACTCAGTCGGTAACGGAAGCTTTTTCCGTAGCTCCTTTTCAAATATTTTCCTGACTCGTATGCTAGTGTGAACACCCATTTGCAAGGTGATTTGTTGGCAATTAACGTTCGAGGAAGGGTCAAATCTACAGTGTTAGTATTTCACAGTTATACATGTTTCAAGACCTTCATTTTTTTTAAAGCTTTTTATTCGAAATTCGGCCGCGAGAATTGTAACTTTTTTTTGTAAAAATCAGCGTACTCTTTTTCAAACGTCGCGATTTCGTAAGTTTTTTATTAGAAGGCCGAACGATAACGGCATTCGTAAAGGATAGACTGAAAAAAAGTCGTTCGTTCCAGATGAAAAGAGCGGCCTCGATCACAACGCCCGGGGATAAAAAAAACTTCGCGACATCGATAATCAAGTGCAATTTCGAAAAAAGTGCTTAAAAAAATATTTAAGGAGGTACGATCACTTCCACGGGGTCAAAAAAGAGTCTACATTTGTTTTACCCGCAGCTGCTCTGATTGATGTTTACTTACGTTGATTATTCGTGTTATCGATTATAGTTGCCAAGTGTCGTGGTAAATGATGAATTTATTGCACGTAAACAAAGAAAAACTGAAAAATTAGATTGTCAACGACTCGGTAGTAATCTTCGTAACAACAATATTAACATATCCACCATAAAAACGGACTAAGAAGACAAAAAAAAAATCAGCCGGAAACCTATTAAAATAGGCTTGAATTACCTCGGCGGAATTAACACGATAGGCAGAATATAATTATACGTATTATCGATACGTGATAAATGATAAAAGTCCATAAATTGTTGTTTGCATATTTTGTGGCGGCTTCTATTCAAATTAATTTCAAAACAAAGCTGGGTTATGTTCGCCAAACGCATCAGCTGTTACTCGTGACGTTGCTAACAAGGAACACCCTTCGATTTTGTTGAAATTTGGATATGTTGTAAAGCACCGAAAAGTAAGCGATACGTATTTTTTTTTATCGGCGGAAAAACGGTTTTAAGGGGTGAAACCACCCCTCGAAAATAGGGGTGTTTTTCGTTTTTCCTCGATAACGTTGTCGTTCTCATATCCAATGTATGGTACACGAACAAATAAACATTGTTGCAATTTGACATTTTTTTATATCTCGTACCGTTAAAACGTTATCGACGAAAAACCAAAAACATCCCCATTTTTGAGGGTGCGTTTCACCCCTTAAAACCGTGTTTCCGCCGATAAAAAAAAATACGTATCGCTTATTTTTCGGTGCTTTATAACATATCCAAATTTCAACAAAATCGAAAGGTGGTCAACTGAGGGATGTTCCTTGTCAGTCTGTGGGTGCTATTTCGTCGTTTTGACCATTTTCAACCGGAAATTGAAACTTTCTTGTAATGTAGCGCTTTAACTACACGGTGAAGATTGATTTTCTTATTTTTTACGATATCTATTATACCCGATCTCGACTCGCCTTTCTTTGAGCGGTGGTTTTTTCGCCGTAAAATCGTTTTTCTGCCGATAACGAAGCAACGGGTCTCAATTATCAATGCCGTATCACGTATATGAGTTACAACGAAATCGGAGGCGAAAGCTTAAGTGACGTTCCTTGTTAGTCGCAGCAAATTATTCAGAAGCACGTTCCTAAGAACAATGCCTAACCGATACACCGTCTGCATTGCAGCCTGCACTGAGAAAACAGTTTATTTAGTAAAGAAATACATTTATTTGGAACTTTTATTCAAATATTCATTAACTGTTGCGAAATTTGTTAGTCGTTAAGAAATATTTGTGTTCTCATGACGACATTTTACAGCCATAGTATTTCTTTGAAAATAATGATTTATTTGATCACTTTTATTTCTCTGAACTCAGTCGATGTTTGTGGTGATCGAATAACGAGTTGAAGTTGTGATATGATAATATAGTTCAAAGGAGTAGAGAGTTGTTCGCAAAGAGAAATAAATATTAAAAATTTAATAATTATTGAAAATAATTATTAAAAAAAAACAATTTCAACAAAAATGAAAATCCTCCGTTTAAGGACTAGTTTTTAATGCACCAAATTTCATCAAAATCCATCGAGTGGTTTTTTAATTATAGTGGTCACCGACTCGAAAAACATAGTTGCGAGAAAAACGCGTTTAAAGTCTTTCGATGTGGATACCGCTTGATCCGGTGAATCCGAATATCACAATTTTTGCCGAAAAGTTGAGCATTCAATTGTTTATAGCCAATTGTTGAAAAAAAAAGTTCCAAAAATTAAATTTTTTCGGCATCACTTATTTAAAAAAAATATTTTGGGCAATTTTAAAACGAAAGTATTCTTGATAAATCTTCGCTAAAGTTCATAGTTTTTGAGTAATACATTTTTGAAAATTTCTGAAAGTTTTCCAATTTTACACTTGATGTACGTATAGAAATACTAATTAAAAAATTACCTACATCGAATCATCAATTCCTGGCCCATACGATAGGACTTGTACCGATGTGGAAGCTTCCAAAATATCAATTTCTTGTTGTCTTCGAAGCCTTCTGCGATCCCGGGTATCATCGTTAATAATGGAGGGGGGTCGAAATCGGTTGCTCGAGGCTGCCGTCCGCCACCTGCCTTGGGAGACCTGACCCCCCTGCACTAATTGTGGGATATCCCGGCAACTATTCGTCGGATTGACTTGAAATTTTCAGGGAATATTTTCGAAACACCATACTTCGAGAAAATGTGAAAAAATCGTTTTTTTGAAAATTCCAACCAGCTTGCCATAAACCAAATTACACTATATATGTATATCTTTCGAATAAACTCAACGATAAACACATTGCACCCGGATAAATTCATTTCGTTCTATTTTCTCCTACAATCAAACATTTAAGAAACACAAGAGTTAAAAATAAGAGAATTTAAACCGCGAATGTGAAAAATCATCTTTATCACGTTCAGCCACGTGGTAGTATCAGCAGATTTGGATATCGTATCGACTTTTCGCCGAACCATTCGCCACTCGTTTTTCGCGACGAGGCGCGATTATTTTCGATAGCCCAAATCTAGCGGTGCTCTAGCCGGAAGAGCGATAGAGCAAAAACGTCGATTCTGCGTAAAGCCCGGAGAATGCGAACACAAGACGATTTGAAAGAAATCAATGCGGCGCAACTTGATAATTCTAGAGCATATATGTCATTGCGGAGCTTCGAACAGACCATTCGAGATTTTTTTCCTCCAAGCTCGTCTCCGTTCCGGGTACCAAACACTTCGAGGCAGGAATCTTCTCGTGAATAGACTTTGGTCTTCTGTTGTACGTATTCATCACTTCTTTCTATTCCCGTTTCACGATTGTCTTTCGTTATCCGTGAGAAACTTTACGAATCTTCGTAACAACGAAAAATTGAGCGTCGATCGATTCGCCCGACGCGCGTTCGAATATCCTTGTGGGGAAAAGTATCTCGCGGTTTGTTTGGAAATTTCACCAAGTATACATGAGGCGTTCCATACCATTTCGAACGGTCGAAAAATTGTCCACTCTCAAAAAAATTGAAATTTCGTCAAATTATTTAATTATATGAAAAAAAAAACAGTGTAAATTTTTTCAAAATTTTTGGATCGCATTTTGCCGTGTTTTTCAAAATTTCAAAATTTTCTACATACCGTTATATCTCGTGAGCATTTGATTTAAAATAAAAATGTTTAAGACAAAAAAGTTGCAATTTTACACGAACTTTGTGAAAAAATATTGTTTTGAATTTTTTTAGTTTAAAAAATGCCCATTTTCACCAAAATTCTACAAAAGTATTTTTTTTCGCTCGGTATATCACTTTTGATTTCTCTCAAAAAATTCCAGAAAATACTCAGAAGCGTGTAGAGTAACACCTATTTTTTTCAGCGTGGTTCGATTCGTTGTTCAGGCTGTGCTTTGTTTTATTATTGTGATATTTTTTTTTTTTTGATAAATCAATTATTATTAAAAATTATTCTCTCCCAAATTTTTCTCAGGTTTTTCAGGTAATAAAAATCCATAACAGTAATGATTTTTTTGAGCTTAATCATAAATTATCGGTAAGGTATACAAAATTAACCTTGCCATACAAAGTAACGTTCGTCGTCCAACAAGACAATTGTGATACAAAGTATTACTGATATTAAGTATCATAAAAATGGAGTAAAAATAATAACAGAAATGATAATAATAAGAATTATAGAAAAATGAAATAAAGGTAATTGTGAGTAATAATAATGATGATGATAGTTACAACTATTTTTAGTATAAAGAATGAAAGGAATATCTTCTTTTTAACAATAACAATAGTCAAAATAAAAGTAATAAAGTATGGGAACGGTGCTTGACGAACTTGGTAAATCCTGTGCAGAAATGAACGTATAGAGGTAGCATTGGATTCCCATACTCGTCCCAACTTCATGATAGGGTTTCAATAGGGTCGAAAATTAGGCAATTCGGCGTTTCGTAATTTGTGTACGCCCCGTAGGATCTGGGGAGTCTGTAATAAATGTCTGCACAGGACATGTGTTGGTGCAATTTGATACAATTGGTTTGGGTTTGTTCGGGTTTGCTCGGGTTTGTGATAGAACCGTCGTACGAATGAGAAATGGGGTTAGGTGCAATATTTTCATCGTTGCTTTCAGCAAGTAATTCGCAAGGATGAAGACAATCACGGTCATCTTCGCAATTGGGGCCCTGTACGTGCGCAACACTGTTTCCACGACCTACAACACGGTTCGTATCAACACTGTTGTATTTACGTGTGAAAAGGCAAAAAATAATTGGCAATGCCGAGTGTTGGATGAGCGATAAGATCGCCGCCTCCGGCAATCGCGCGAACTATATTCCTCGACGTTCCGTACTTTTCCGTTGAGGAAAAAAAACATCCAAGACATTTGTTTGTGTCAGACCAAGGGCTTCGCAAAGCTGATGCGTGCGGACGGGAGCGGTGATGTTGGAACAGTCTTTTTCAGCATGGAGCAACCGAGTAATATAACGATAACCGGCACATTCACGTATCCCGAATCGGGGTGGTTTAGTGCGGTGCTGTATGCGATCGGGAATGCTGACTCGAAGTGCAAAACGCTCGGACCACCGGTATTGGTCGCCAAGAAGGCAAGTATCAATTATTATTGCGCATCCCAAAATGGTCTCTCGTCAGCTCCGCTTTGCTTTGAGAGAAGTATTTTTTCTCTCATTCACATTTCATTTAAAAACGTGCATATTATTATTACCGTTATCTTCGATAAGTGTTGTTATTGATTGTCATCCGTTCGGGTGTTCCCCATGTTTACAAAAAATAGCCCTGGTTTCTTTTTTCGACTGAATCCGGAAAAAGCATTTACCACCAATGGTATACGACTCAGTTCGAGAACAACGGGCAATACAGCCTTCTCAATGCGAGCGTTCTCATTTATGCCATGCCATCGTCCGACCAGTCCACTTTGGACGTCCTCGCCAATAAGAATAACACCATGGAACCTGTCGCATGCGGAGTAATGTGAGTCACGTGTGTATCGTTAGAAGGTGTTGCTTCGAAAGGCGCTCTGGATGTTGAGTCCCCAATCGCAAATGATAATAAAATTCTGAAAATTTTGTAAATTTTTGTATGAAGTATTTCAGAGGTCGTATAAAAATTTCACGACAATTTGGAAGCTCGTTATTGAACAATTAACATTCACAAATCAAATGTTGTCTTATGGAAACTGATGTAACTTTGCAAAAAGTTTTTTTTGACCTCTCAATTTTGTAATATCCACAATATACTGAAAGCAACGGAAACAAAACGAAGTTTATCGATAAATTTTTTTAAATTTCTTTTAAAAATTGTTTTTAACAAAATGTTAATTTTATTTCAATCCTCGTTGATTGACATTTAATATCAATCCTCGATATCATAGACAGCTTTAGTACACACTTTTTCTTTCCGGTGGAATTTTTTTTACTCGGACCGATATTCTTTTTTGACAGCCCCTCCGAGGTTACGAACGGGGCGAAATTTGATTTTACTATACGTATAGCATGAATCTTCGTGCATGTATAGACTTTACTATACGCATAGCATTAATCTTCGGCGTATAGCGAAAAATATTACGAACTTATTAGTAAAATGTGACTCTTTATACCGTACTTTTTGTAGAACGCTGGAAACTAATTGTTCCAATCACGTGGGCAAAATTTTTTTTGAATACCACAAAAAATCACAATGTGCCGAATAAAATGTATTATTTGTACCAGTTTACGTGCCATGTCGTAGGTTAACATTTACATTTCGTTATTACTATACCGTAATTACAATTTTTATCTTCCATTCGATACTTTTCGATACTTAATGATATTTTTTTAGAAGCATAGTATTAATTCGAAACTTCGAGGCCCCTGTTTTCTCCGTGTGTCGAGGATGCTCAAAGTTTTGTTTGCTCGCAGCCGCGATATTAGAGACAAAGTGGACGATCCTCCGGTGACAAAGAATACTACAACGAGTACTACAACGAGTACTACAACGACTACTACACCGCCTACTACGAGTACTACAACGATAGTGCCCCCCGGTAAGGTCAAGATTCGGAGGGATATGGGAGCATTGCATTTACGACGCGTCATACAATGTCATCGTTTTAGTGGATCCTTCGACGGATCTTCCGGTGATAAAGAATGCTACAACGAGTACTACAACGACTGCTACACCGCCTACTACATCGACTACTACGTTAAAACCCCCCGGTAAGGTCAAGATTCCGAGGAATATGGGAGCATTGCATTTACGATGCGTCATACAATGTCATCTTTTTAGTGGTTTCTCCCGAAACGCCAGCACCCCCACCGCCAGTCGTTGGGAAAATCGAACCGCGAGTCGATCCATCAACCACACCGCGATTCGTTTCAAAAACCACACCTCTAGTCGGCCCGACAACCTCGCCAACCGTACCGGATGATGACAATTCATTTTACCAAAGTACCACGAAATCGCTTACTTTTAGAATTATTGGCGTCGGTTTTTCTGTTATTGTTTTCTTATTCTGCTTCTTCTTCTTCTGTTAGTTTTCCCGTTCCCATCGTGCTTATTATGCACGAATCATCATAATCAAATCTAATCTCTATTTTGGAGCACGCGTAAAAACACGTACACGTATATCTTAGAAAAAGTATATATATAATTCTCCATATGAGAGATTAGATTAGGGTTATTCGTGCATAATAAGCATGATGCAAACGGGAAAAGTTTCTCATATGAAGAATCATATATATATATATATAATTCTCCATTGAGGTTATAATAAAGCACCGTTCGTGAACTGTTCAAGAAATACAAAGGTGACCCTTACTTTTACAAAATTACATCACCATATATACTCGTATATCTTAGAAAAAAAAAAAAATATATATATATATATATTATATATTATATAATATATAATAATTATTATCTAATAATTATATTATAAATATTATATAACATAATATAATAATAACAACAACAACAACAACAATAATAATAATAATAATAATAATAATAATAATACTAATGCTAATAATAATAACAATATTATTATTATTATATATTATATAATATTACAATGTTATTATCATTATATATTATAATATATATTATATATAATATTATATATATATATATATATATATATATATATATATATTATATATTATATAATATAATAATATACATAATTTATTATATAATATATAATAATTATTATCTAATAATTATATTATAAATATTATATAACATAATATAATAATAATAATAATAATAATAATAATACTAATAATAATAATAATAATACTAATACTAATAATAATAATAATAATACTAATACTAATAATAATAACAATATTATTATTATTATATATTATATAATATTACAATGTTATTATCATTATATATTATAATATATCAATTATATATTATTATATATATTATATATAATATTATATATATATATATATATATATATATATATATAATTCTCCATATGAGAAACTTTTTCTAAGATGTACGAGTACATATGGTGATGTGATTTTGTAAAAGTAAGGGTCACCTTTGTATTTCTTGAACAGTTCACGAACGGTGCTTCGTTATAACCTCAAGACTTCACGCGTCTTGTTTCTACTTGTTTACCTTTTAGATGTGACCGTCTCTCCCGGGAGATTGGAAAAGATAGCCACGTACAGTCGGTGTATGATGGCCGTAGTATTAGTTGTAATGCGTTTGGGCAACTCATTTTTTCTACCCTTGGTTTGGACCAAATGACACTATATATGTATATGTTTCGAATAAACTCAACGATAAACACATTACGACCGGATAAATTCGACTCGTTATACTTTCTCCTTTTCGCAAACGTTTAAGAAACTCAGGAGTTAAAAATAAGAACATTTGAACGGCGAATGTGAAAAATCATTATTATCACGTTCGGCCACGTGGCAGTATCGACAGATTTGGATCTCGTATCGACTTTTCGCCGAACCATTCGCAACACGTTTTTCGCGCGGCGAGGCGCGATTATTTTCGATAGGGCAAACTTTTCCGTGCTCGAGCGCGAATAGCGATAGAGCAGGAGAGTTGATACCGACGAGGAAACCGTTTCCGGCACCCCGTCCGATTTCGTTCAGTTTTTCATATATTTTTTTTTCATCGAAACCGAGGAGACTTAATTTACACACGTTATTTTCATCGTCGAGACTTTTTTTATTCAATCGTCGGAAAAACGTTTTTAAGCGCTGACAGTTACCCTTGAAGTTGGATACCCCCAGAGTGACTTTTGCAGTTTCACATATTTCCAATCGAGATATTTTATTGACGCCAATTGAACGAATACTTTATATTCATAGTTGCATCTTACGGAATTATAGTTGTATATTGTACGTCGTATTTGTGTATTGTAGATCCATAGTTGCATATTGCATGTTGTTTTTGCACAATCTACACGAATAGTTGTATGTTCTATAGTTATACTTGTATATTTCGTAAATATAGTTTGTGGGTTATATATTCATAGTTGTATGTTGGCTAGTCATAGTTACATAGTTGTATGTTGTACGTCGTACTTGTATATTGCAGATTCATAGCCGTATATTGTACGTTGTTTGTGCATAATCTACATGAATAGGTGTACGTCATATAGCTATATCTATAGTCGTATATTTCGTAAAGATAGTTTTGTGGGTTATATATTCATAGTTGTATGTTGGATAGTCATAGCTATATAGTTGTATACTTACACTTATCTTCAGATACTTTATATTCATAGTTGCATCTTACGGAATTATAGTTGTATATTGTACGTCGTATTTGTGTATTGTAGGTCCATAGTTGTATATTGCACGTTGTTTTTGCACAATCTACACGACTAGTTGTATATTTCGTAAATATAGTTTGTGGGTTATATATTCATAGTTGTATGTTGGATAGTCATAGTTGTATAGTTGTATATTGTACGTCGTATATACCTATTGTAGATTCATAGTTGTATATTGCACGTTGTTTTCGCATAATCTACATGAATAGTTGTATGTTACATAGGCTATAGCTATAGTTGTATATTTCGTAAGGATAGTTCGTGGGTTATATATTAATAGTTGTATATTGTACGTCATATTTGTGTATTGTAGCTCCATAGTTGTATATTGCATGTTGTTGTTGCACAATCTACATGAATAGTTGTATGTTATTCAGCTATAGTTGTATATTGTACGTCGTATTTGTGTATTGTAGCTGCATAGTTGTGTATTGCGTGTTGTTGTTGCACAATCTACATGAATAGTTGTATGTTATTCATCTATAGTTGTATATTTCGTAAATATAGTTGTGTGTTGGATAGTCATAGTTATATAGTTGTATATTGTACGTTGTATTTGTATATTGTAGATTCATAGCCGTACATTGCACGTTGTTTTTGCATAATCTACATGAATAGTTGTACGTTATGTAGCGATAGCCATAGTTGTATATTTCGTAAAGATAGTTTGTGGGTTGTATATTCATAGTTGTGTATTGTTGCATATGTATATATGCGGATAAGCGTATGTTCCAGCTATATACAAACATAGTTGTACGTGTGTGGTCATAGTTATAAAATTGTACACGGACACGTACAGTTGTTTGTTGTAGAGGTGTAGTCGTGTGTTGTGTATCAATAGTTGGCTCTTTTATTGACAGCTTTGGCAACCGTGTAATTATGTTCAGCTCGTGTCAATGTACTCACGCTCGTTGAACAAACGCTCGCAGTGCTTCTTCTGATTCTGCAGGAAACGTTCGATTTCCGGTATCTCCATACCGGAAGTCCTATACGGATTGTGGCCACTGGATTATCGCGCGTCTCACAAATTTTCAGACTCAAAATAATTCGAGTTACGCGTCGTTCGGGCGGGCAATACGGATCTTGTTGTTTTTTGCCCGGTAAACATGATGACCCTCTGACACACCATTCGATAAGGAGCCTCCGGAGACTTTACCAATTTTAATAGCAAACGCCGTAGTGCCGCCACCCATGTATCGCCCCAGTTTGAGGTTTCATAGACGCGAGGCCCCTCGAAGTTTTGGATTTTTCGGAAAACTCCCCGGTTAAACAATGACGATTTGATTGTGAAGAGATTTCGATGGATTATTGTTTATCAAGAAACCGTTTGGTCTGTGATTCGGAGTAAATATCGCCCGTGAGGTAATGCTCAGGGAATGAGTGATGATCTTGGTCCCCTCGCGATCAGAGAGCTTCTGAATCAGTTCATTCGAAAACCGATATCCTATATATCGCGGAAGAACCTCCGCGCGGCCGCTCACGTAGCGCAAGCGCAGCTTTTTTAATTGAACCCACGACGGACACCCTTTCCGCGATAACGATAAATTTGTAAATGAATAAATAAATAAATAAATAAATAAATAAATAAATAGATAGATAGATAGATAAATAAATAAATAAATAAATATATAAATAAATAAATAAATGAATAAATAAATAAATAAATAAATAAATAAATAAATAGATAAATAAATAAATAAATAAATAAATAAATGTTGTCAATGTTTTTCCACGTATGTGGGAAATGGCGATGAAAAAAAATACTTTTCCTCAAAAGTCCATAATAATTCGTCAAATGGCGTTTAGTAAGCACCTTCGGTTAAAATTTTAGTCATGATAGTAAAACGCTTGTTAATAGTTATAATAGTTATAATTATACTAGTTAATAGTTAAAAGTTATGATAATTAATAGTTACTAGTTAATAGTTAAAAGTTATGATAGTTAATAGTTACTAGTTAATATAATAATTAGCAGTTATAATAGTTAATACTTATAATAGTTAATAGTTAGAATAGTTAATAGTTATAATAGTTAATAGTTATAATAGTTAATAGTTAATAGTTATAATATTCAATAGTTATAATAGTTAATAGTTATAATAGTTTATAGTTATAATAGTTATATTAGTTAATAGTTATGATAGTTAATAGTTATAATAATTAATAGTTATAATAGTTAATAGTCAATAGTTAATATTGTGTGTTAATGTATATTATGTTAATTTATATTATATATTTTTGTACGAACAAATAACACGATATACACAATATTAATGTATATTAATAACTTTATACTTTATATTAATAACTTTAATAATTTTATACGATAAAATAACATAATATACATAATATTAATGTATATTATGTTAAAAGTTAATGTTATGTGTTAATGTATATCAATGTGTTATTGTATATTATATGTTAACATAATAGTTATAATAGTTAATAGTTAAAAGTTATAATAGTTAATAGTTACAGTTAATTTCTTATACTTGTAAAACGTTAATAGTTGTAACAATAATAGGATTTTGTTTAATCTATTTGAAAGTTTCTCTCCGTCGTGCATTCGACAATATTTCGAAAAAAATTGTATCGCAACTGAGTAATCGAGGCTCAATTAAATGTTGTGAGTATAGAACCGCACGTGACACGTCCTGGACTCTTTTTTTAATCGTAATTGTAGCCCATCAAATTCAACGGTACGTCTAAGAGGATAGCAGCACGGTTGAGCGAGGAAGTTTCTTCGCTTTGTCCCGGAAAAATTAATGCTGCCTAAGCGATTTTTTGCATGAATACTTTGCTCTGAATGACTTTTTCTACGTTTAAAATTTTTCTGAAAAAAAATCTTACCTGCAACGAAATATTTCGCAGGACAAATTCCCCGAACAAAAAACAGCAAGATGTACGTTATACTTAGATTGCATTGGAGGAAAAGACGATCAGTTAGACACGAATAATTCGTTCAATTATTATTAGACTGGACAATAATTTTTTAATTAAAATACATCATGGAATATAACAAGGTACATTCGTAATAGTTTTCGAACAATCATCACTCTGTTCGTATTGAAAGAGTCGACAATTTTTTTTCGGCTGTCAAATTCCGCAACACTTACATTGCCGGACGTTTATTTTTATCACATTTTTAGAGAAACTTTTTTCCGAAATATTTCATCCAACGAGACCTCGTGCTTCAAATAATCTCGAATAAATTAACGGGGTCAACCAGGGTGACAGCTATTTTTTTCGGTTAAAAAAAAATTTATGTACCATTGAAACAGATTATCTTTGAACTTTTACCACGCATTTATTAACATTTTTACAGTTTCTCGGAATTTTTATCAAACAAAAATAACGAGTTAAATCGACTTTCCACCGTTCGGAAGACACTCATTTGTAAAAAAAAAGTTGGTTGACGGCTGCCATGATTCCGGATGTTTTGCTCATCTGACATAAAATAATCAAAGGGCATTTTAATTTGTAAACCTGAGGCTATCGCCGGACCTAGAGTAAAGTAAAAATACGGAAAATTGAATTTTTGGCACGGTTTTAAAAGTGACGTAGGATATTTTTGATTAGATAAAAATTGACGATTTAGCATTGAAAAAAACGACCATTTTATGGGCAATAAAACAGACGTGTTTTTTTCATAACTACGCCATTTTGTTAGATTTTAATATTTTTCGAAAATCCTACGTCATTGCACAGAAAATACCTTCCAGTTTAACGACATTTTTTTCTTTTTCGGTTTCGGCTACTCAATCGGCCGGAATCATGTCAGCAGTGGAGGAACTTTTTTTGGCGCCTCCGAAGGCACCGCATAAGTCGCTTGGATCTCAATATTTTTCGATGAAAAAATTATGTAATATAGGTCAAATATAGCCAAATATATTCTTAATTCACCGAAACATTTGATTGAGTACTTTTCTTCCAAAAAATTCACGAAAATCACACAAATTTTCGGCGTTCACACTGCTATAGCCCCTTAAGTATATTGCAGTGAAATATGAAGCAACGCGTGCACCGAGCAACAAATATACTTTAAGCGAGTGTGTCTCTTTTGTTTTGATGAATTGCTCTCCGAGATATATTTTGACGGGGTTGTAATACACGACTTGTGGACAAAGCTATCTATCAAGTGGCAATCCCATCAAGTATGTGCAGAGTAAACATCGATCACAAAAGAGTGGCTATGCTTTTCCGACGCATTGCCTCAATGAGACATCAAAAAAAGTGGAGTACAGTTTAGGGAGAGGGGAAGACAAAACGAGAGAGAGAGAGAGAGAGAGAGAGAGAGAGAGAGAGAGAGAGAGAGAGAGAGAGAGAGAGAGAGAGCGTGGTAAACTCTCACGGTACGATAACACGAACTTAAATATTTTTTTTTCATTTTTTTATCCACTCGATCGTATTTACGTTTCCCTATTGTTTCGAACAGGCACTTCCCATCGAATGCCATAATTGTTGTTTTGTTTTTTATTAGCGCGTTGTTCGTAATGTCGTTTATTCCTGGGAATATATATATGAAACCAACTTGAACGACGACGAATTATTCCCTACCACTCATCGACCACCATACGGGTTGGGCGTAGTGAAAAATAAGTTCACTAATTGCAGCCTGCTGGAATCGAAGATAAAAGTCGAAATAATTCACGTTTTATTTTTGAACGCAAATTAAATAATTTGAAATTTCATTTTTTTTTCGTCCTTTCCTTTTAAAACGACTGCAACGAAGTAATGTGTAAATTTGAATTTATCCTTTGCTCGTTCAATTTTTTCTTGCGATTTGTTAAGAATTTTAATACCTCAATTGCGAACTGAAAATCAGCGGTGTTCCGGATTTAAAATTCCACGTGGTTGTGAAAAATGAGCGGTTTTTCACCCTGGAAATGCCAAAAGATCGGAGCCCACCAACATGGTAATATATATATATATATATATTGAATTTATCATGGACACAATTATATCGACGTATTGTGTGCGAAATTGTTTTATTTAGAAACAAACTATTGGACACGTCGGCGCTGTCGGAGGCGAATTTCGATGTGTTCAATGAGAAAATTGCGTCACGACCTGCAGGAATATTGCGAGAGTACAACACTCCATGGATTTCGCTATATAACATCCGACGAAGTTACGAGTGCCGGAAAGTTGACGTGGTTGACGGTAAGGCTAAAAAGCTGTGATTATTATTCTATTTTTGTTTTTATTGGCAGTGGCTTATTTCGCTTTGAACTCTATCAACGCAACCCGCATTAACCTCACCGTCGTTAACTCAACCTGCGTTGATTCCACCATCTGTGAACTAACTGCACTTATTCAACCATCTGTGAACTAACCTGCATTTATTCAACCATCTGTGAATCAACCTGCGTTCACTCAAACTTTTGTGAATCAATCTGCGTTGACTCAGCCTTCAGTGAATCAACGTGTATTGATTCAACCCTCTGTGAATCAACCTTCGTTGACTTAGCCTTCGGTGAAAGAACCTGCATTGATTTAACCTTCTTTAAATCAACGTGTGTTGGCTCAGCTGTCAGTGAACGAACCTGCGTTGACTAAGCCTTGAGTCAATCGATCTGCATTGATTCAACCTTCTGTGAATCAACCTGCATTCACTCAACCTTTAGTGGAAATAGCTTGCATTGATTTAACCATCTGTAAATCGACCTGCGTTCGCTCAGTCTGCAGTGAATCAAGCTACCTTGATTCAACCATCTGTGAATCAACCTCCGTTGATTTAACCATCTGTGAATCAACCTGCATTGATTCAACCTTCTGTGAAATAACCTGCATTTACTCAACCTTTATTGAATCAGCCTGCATTGATTAAACCTTCTGTAAATCAACCTGCTTTCGTTCAGCCTTCAGTGAATCAACCTGCCTTGATTCAACCTTCTGTGAATCAACCTCCGTTGATTTAACCTTCTGTAAATCAACCTGCGTTGATTCAACCTTCTGTGAATCAACCTCCGTTGATTTAACCTTCTGTAAATCAACCTGCGTTGATTCAACCTTCTGTGAAATTACCTGCATTTATTCAACCTATAGTGAAGCAGCCTGCATTGATTAAACCTTCTGTAAATCAACCTGCATTCGCTCAGCCTTCAGTGAATCAACCTGCCTTGATTCAACCTTCTGTGAATCAACCTCCGTTGATTTAACCTTCTGTAAATCAACCTACGTTGATTCAACCTTCTGTGAATCAACCTCCGTTGATTTAACCTTCTGTAAATCAACCTGCCTTGATTCAACCTTCTGTGAATCAACCTGCATTTACTCAACCTTCAGTGAATCAGCCTGCGTTGACTCAGCCTTCACTCAATCAACCTGCATTGAATCAACCTGCGTTGATTCAACCCTCTGTGAATCAACCTGCGTTGATTCAACCCTCTGTGAATCAACCGTCTGTGAATGAAGCTGCGTTGATTCAACCGTCTGTGAATCAACCTGCGTTGATTCAACCCTCTGCGAATCAACCTGCGTTGATTCAACCCTCTGCGAATCAACCTGCGTTGGTTCAACCCTCTGCGAATCAACCCGCGTTGATTCAACCCTCTGCGAATCAACCTGCGTTGATTCAACCCTCTGCGAATCAACCTGCGTTGATTCAACCCTCCGTGAATGAACTTCCGTTGACTCAGTCTTCAGTGAATCAACCTGCGTTGATTCAACCTGCATTGACTCAACCTTTAGCGAAACAACCTGCATTGATTCAACCTTCTGTAAATCAACCTGTGTTGGCTCAGCCTTCAGCGAATGGACCTGCATTGATTCAATCTTCACCGGCTGCATTTTAACTGAGCGAACATTTATCAAGTCATCGTTGGTTGCTAAACGACTTTGAATCACGCTCATCAGTCTCATGTCTCCTGAGTTAATTCGCATCAAGTCAATTGCCTAGCCCAAATCCCTTCAGGAAATAACACGCCAGCAATTGGTGATCCCGCAGAACGAGGCGCGTGGAGCCTCGTTGCTCCTGTGACTTTAACCCACCAACGAATCGTGATCATCATCCTCAGATTTGCCTGATGAGTTTAAGCCTGAGTATCTATTTGATGCTGAGCGTCTGGGACAAGTACAGGGTGACACCTGCGGACATCAGAGTTGAGTCGACCGCGTATCCTATTTGGGGGCTGCCATTCCCGGGTGTGTCTATTTGTAACATCAACAAAGTCTACCGACCACAGGCTGACAAAATGGCCGAACAAATGTGAGTAGCCTCGTCCTGTCTATTTCGACAAGGAAGATGTGTCAGATACAGAAGAAAATTGAGCCTTTCGTCCCAGGAGGTTGTACGGTATGAACGAGTCGGAAATCCGGTGCTTCTGGGATGCCATGCCCTCCATGATTCATGAAAAGTTCTCAAAGGTCGACAACAACCGCGGTATAAAAACCCTGGCGCGCATTGGTTTCGGGCCTGAATCTTTGATGGCTCACGTAAGTCCAATGCTTAACGGGAATTCGAGAAATAAGAAAATATCTTCAAATTTTCAAAAAATCTTTAAAAAATCTTCAAAAAATCTTCAAAAAGTCTTCAAAAAATCTTCAAAAAATCTTTTTTTTTAACTTCAGTCTGATGCCATAACGAGGTTGATTGTGCTTTCAGTTGATGCAGCCCTGCGATAAGTTGCTCGTCGACTGTCGCTGGCAGGGCACCAAGTACAATTGCTCGAAAATTTTCAAGACCGTCAAAACTTTTCAAGGCTTGTGTTGTGGCTTTAACTATCACGCGCTACATGCCGAATTACCGAAGTAAGTCATTTTTCATTGATACTCAAACCTGAGGGTCAGAATGGGATGTTCTTCTACGTCATCTGATTACAGTTCGATGTATTTCTTACTGCGCATGAAAATTTGGCGAAATGGCGATTGGCCATATGTTTTGACATTTTTTGTGATAATGGCCGACGTTGAGGTTGATATTATAACGTACGAACAGTGAAGACTACCGCATGGCGGACGAAACGGAGCCGTCGGATATCTCAAAGGAACCAGGCGTCCATGAACCGCTGGTGAGATTTCTTTTCTGAGTTCAGATTCCAATTGCACTTGGGCTTAACTAAAACTAAATCCGGACATCAAGTCCTTCTGGGCATGATCTTTGATCGTTTTCGCTTATTTCTTTTCGCGATTTTTGATTTGTTGTTTCTTGATCTTTGATTTGATTTTTCTCAACTTTAATTACATTTTTCTTGATGTTTACTTTTATTTTTCTTAATCTCTGACACGAATTTCTTCGACGTTCGATTTGATTTTTTTTTCATCACGAATTTGATTTCTCATTTTTTGTTTACTTTGATTTTCCTTGATCTCTGATTTTATTTATTTTTCTTCGAACGTTGGTTTTATATCTGTTTTTCCCTTATTTTCTTCGATTTCCGATTTTTCTTGATCTTTGATTTGGTTGTTCTCAATCGTTGATTTTTCATCTTGGTCGTCACCTCGTTTTCTCTTCTTGTTATTTTTTTTCCTTCAAACGTCTAGGCATAACGCTTTGCGCGTTAGTTTTCGTCGTAGGAACACGATAAATAGCAAAAAAGTGATACATTAAACGAAAAAAAGAAAACATGCTGGAAACGTGTGGACGATTGTTTTTCCAGAAGATACCAGGGTCTGGACGAGACGCCGGGCTTTCCCTAGCGATAAACGTGGAGAGTGAGACGTATCGTGCCCCGATAAGGCCATACTTTGGAGCATCCATTGTGATACATGATCCCTTAGTGTTTCCGGAAATCAATGTGCAGACGATCACCGTTCAGCCCGGCCAAGAATTGACAATACACGCGAGAGGTAATTTTTCCAATCACCAATATTTTGAAAAAAATTCAGTCCTTTTTTTCGTCCCAAGCTTTCGTCGAACTTCGTGCCAAGGGAGCCTCGAAAGTATTTTATCCGTTATTACAAGCGTGAAAACATTCCGCGTATTCCGTCAATCGGACGAAAAAATTTCGTTTTATTTACGACAACGCTTCAAAGTTCAATTATTATTGTCATTGGTGCTACATTTTTTAGCCTTCCACTCGGACATTACCGATTTGTGCAAAATGTTAACGCGATTCCCCAGAAAGTTTACTCACTCAACCTTAAGGGGCTATACCGGTGTGACATTTTCAAAAAATCGATTTTTTTGCCTTTTTCGACTGTTTATACTTTCAAGAATATCCTGTAAAAATGTCAAGGCCTTATCTCTGATATTCCGCGAATGGCAGCCTTCCGAAGAGCAACCGCTCGTGGGTATTAAATGACTCAGTTAAATCTTTAAACGCGTTTTTCTCGGAATGAGATTTTTCAAATTTGCTGACATTGTAACTCAATGAGCAATTATCCGATTGACTCGAAATTTGCACTGAGTACTCTTGAATATATTTACTCTACAATGACGTAGGATATTTTCGATTGGATGAAAATTGACGATTTAGCATTGAAAAAAACGACCATTTTATAGGCAATAAAACAGACGTTTTTTTTTCATAACTACGCCATTTTGTTAGATTTTAATATTTTTCGAAAATCCTACGTCATTGTACAGGAAATACCTTCCAGTTTAACGACATTTTTTCCTTTTTCGATTTCGGCTACTCAATCGGCCGGAATCATGTCAGCAGTGGAGGGACTTTTTTTGGCGCCTCCGAAGGCAGCGCACAAGTCGCTTGGATCTCAATATTTTTCTATGAAAAATTTATGTAATATAGGTAAAATATAGCCAAATATATTCTTAATTTTCCGAAACATTTTATTGAGTACTTTCCTTCCAAAAAAATTCCCGAAAATCACCCAAATTTTCAGGATTCACACTGGTATAGCCCCTTAACGCAGATGATTCGATTCAATACGGTTAATTAAAATCGAAAAAGATTCATTGTATATTTAAAAGGTGAAGAATTATAAATATAACGGCAAATGAAATTTCTTCGAAAAGTCAACATTTGATTTTGCGTTGAATATTAAAAAATCAATTCACATTACTCGAGATTCAAGTGAAAAATCGGAATGCTAATAATAAATAATCGATAATAATGGGAATATTGTTACCGATATTATTATTATCACTATAATTGCGAATAAAAATAATGACGATACTTAATATTATTATTATGAATAATAATCACATAAAAAAGTAAAATCGATGATAACAGGGAATATCATTGACACTATTATCATTATGAATAAGTGCTAATAGTTAATAATAATAATTATGGATAATGATAATTTATTATTATTGTCACGAATACTAACAATAATAGAAAAAAGTGAATGCGATAATCATAATAATATTATTACCGTTATTGTGAATAATAATAATAGCGATTGCAATAATCATGAGAATCTATTTCAATCAATAGGTAGTATAATCGAAAGTGAGGAGAGTCT
This sequence comes from Ophion costatus, assembly GCA_951751655.1. Lineage (NCBI taxonomy): Eukaryota > Metazoa > Arthropoda > Insecta > Hymenoptera > Ichneumonidae > Ophion > Ophion costatus. The sequence goes on along the minus strand of OX632368.1, from coordinate 16,799,254 downwards.
TCGTAAGCTCAGTCTGAAGCAACGTAACTGCTGGTTCGAGGACGAAGTTAAATTGAACTCAAGTATGGGGTATAGGTACGAGGCTTGCATAACCGAATGCAGAATGGAGCACATCTATGCTAATTGCGACTGTGTGCCATTTTACTATCCTAAAACTAGTAAGTCGTATGATTCAATGATTCGATCGATTTTATTAGGAATATACGTTTTTCGGTGAACACACAAAAGGTTGTAAAAGCGTCGACGCGAGTACTAACTCAAGTGTCAGTTTGAATACTCAACTCCCCCATAGTAATTTTCGATTCGAGTTTCATCGAAAAATAGATTCATACTTACCTGGAGGCTTGAGTTAAAACTTGAATCCAATGCCTCGATTAAAATGAACAGTCTTAATGTACTGAAGGATTGAAGTGGACTGAACAGCCAAACTACTCATATCTTTATGACTCAACGTCTCGAGTCGGACTTAAGTTATGAGAATCGATGTTGCACTCAAGCTTCGAAGATTTAGCGAATGGAATTTAGTTTCGCGTCGCTACATCTAAGTCTGAACTTGAGTCGAAGTATCAACGACGACTCAAGTCCGAACTCAAGCCCGAATTAACTTGGCTTACTAAAGTTCTGCGATTGGCATCGCCCAACGAAAGAAATTTCGAAAGATTGCAGTTACTTTATAATTCGCGAGTCCGTCAGTGAATCAATTGTGTCAAATGTGCACAATTACTTCCATTTTTCAAATCGCGTCTTAATGTGAGTTAATCGATCGATTTTTTACAGTCGACGGAGCGCGGACATGTGGACTTCTGGACCTTCGATGCCTAGAAAATCACAGACGTAAATTGAGCGGTTTATGATGAGATGTTTCATTAAAAAAAAAAAAAAAAGAACTTATCAATCCGTACGTTTGCATCACAGGTTCCCTGCCACAGCTCGAGGCTCCGAACAATGATAAAGAAACGATCGCTTCAGCGCCTTCGAGCCTCAAGTGTCGCAACGAGTGCTTGCCACAGTGTACCGAAAGAGGTTATACCCTGTCAACAGCGAGAACTCATTTCATGCCCAAGAAAAAAGCCCAAGCGACATTTTCGAACAAAACGTATTTTGAAAACAAACATTTGTCGCACGAGAGTATTATTTCAGATTTGAAACGCCGTTGAATTTATTTCTGAATTGCAATCGACAGCTCGTAGCTGATAAATGATGAAAATACTTTTCTCGTAATGGAAACATTGAATTTATAACGTCGTTTTTCCATATTTTCAGATTCTACTGCGATACGTCGAACGAATCGGTTGTTTCGATTTTTTTCCCCGACATAACGTGCCTGAAATATCGTAGAGAGTCCGTCATGACCTGGGAAAATGTCCTCGGTAAACAGCATTCTAAAAAGAACTATGTTTATTGTACAACCATTTTTGGGTCTCGACTTGAGGCTGCACCGAAGTGGGAACTCAAGTTTTAACTCATGTCCGGACTCAAGTGTAAACTCAAGTTTCAACTCATGCCCGGATTCAAGTCGGATTCAAGTTTCAACTTATAGAGAACTCGAGTCGAAAATCGTATATGAACGCATCTTCGGATTTGTGATGAAGTTTCGATTCATGCCGGAACTAAGTCGAAACTCAGATTTTAACTCATGTCTGAATTCGAGTCGAAACTCGTTTGAGCTCATGCCCGGGTTCAAGTTGAACTCAAGTTTTAACTTATAGAGAATTTCGATTGAAACTCAAGCTTCAATTCATGCCGGGAATTAAGTCGAAACTCAGGTTTGAACTCATGCCTGAATTCGAGTCGAAACTCGTTTGAACTCATGCCCGGGTTCAAGTTGAACTCAACTTTTAACTTGTAGAGAATCTGAATTGAAACTCAAGTCCTAACTCATGCCCGAATTCAATTCGAGACTCGAGTTTTAACTTATGCCCGGAATCTAGTCTAACTCGTGCACGGATTCGAGTTGAAACTCAAGTCTGTACTCACGCCCGGATTCAAGTCAAGGCTCAAGTTTGAACGCATGTCCGGATTCAAGCCGAGACTCAAGTTCTAACTCACTTTCAGATTCAGTTGGAAACTCGAGTTTTAACTCATTCCCGGATTCAAGTCGAACTTGAGTTCGGATTTATGTCCGACTTCAAGTCGAAATGAAGCTTTGACTCGTGGCGAGATTCGGGTGGAACTTAAGTTTGAGTTCGTGCCGGTATTCAAGTCGAAGCTCAACTTTAAACTCATGTCCGGATTCAAGTCGATGCGGAAGTTCGACTCGTGTCTCAAACTTAAAAATTAGCCCGGAATTGAAAAGACGCCAAGCCTGAGTCCACGTTTTAACGAAAATTAAGTTTCAGCCGCCTTTGGAGGAATTTTTGGGTTATGTATCGGTGGATCTTTCGTCAGTGTGGTCGAAATACTTTACTTCCTGATTATTCGGATCTATCGACCTCAGAGAAGTGCACGGTCAAAAAGAGCCTTGCCAGCGAGGTTACAGCACCGGCCAATAAAATTGACAAACGACCATCTGCAGCGGCTATTTCGTTGCAATGAAAGTGCACGAATTATTCCAAGCAATAAATCATTGAATTGCCCTAAGCAAGAGAAGAAAATGCCGTTTACCATTGACATCTGTCATTAGTGGATCTTTCAACCTGAAACAATAACTTATCCGGCGCATGGATTCAACATTGTAAGACACCAGGGACAAAAAATAAACGAAATAAATTCAACATACTTATTTCCGACCCCGAGCACATTTTTTTTTTTGTTATCGATCAAAATTTGAAACTGTAACGAATACAAGCCAGCAACACGGTGGAACTCGAGAAACAAAGATATTTGCGAATAATCGATTTCGTTTACCCACTCGGGCGTATGTGGCCCGTCAAGGGGATCATATCATGCGACAGCTATTTTTTTTTATAGAAACGAGTTTTTTTAAATAACGAGTTGTATCGAGTTCCATCAGAACTCACAAGGAACATCCCTCAGGTGACACCCTTCGATTTTGTTGAAATTTGGATATGTTATAAAGTACCGAAAAGTAAGCGATACGTATTTTTTTTTATCGGCGGAAAAACGGTTTTAAGGGGTGAAACCACCCCTCGAAAAAAGGCAGGGGTAATATAAGAGTTTCACACGCAAGCAGTCCACCGATTTCAATGAAACAAAAACGAAAATTCTTCTAATCCGAAGCAACGAAAAATCCACTATAGTGACATGGCAAAAAAATTCAAGGGGTGAACCACCCTAGAGATGCCTTTTTTCAAGGGGTAGTTTCATCCCTTAAAACCGTTATTCCGCCGATAAAAAAAAATACGTATCGCTTACTTTTCGGTACTTTATAAGATATCCAAATTTCAACAAAATCGAAGGGTGCCACCTGAGGGATGTCCCTTGTCAGACTTTGCTGTTTGTGTAAGCTCTGGAGGCGACAGTTTTCATCGGAAATCAACGCGGTTTGGAGATTACTCGAAGAACACGTTTGCCTTCTATACGAACCTAACTCTGACCACGGAATTGAAAAAAGAATTTTTTTGGAGGTGTTTAAACAACGGTATAATTTTTGCCATTATTTTATAAACTTTTTGCTATAAAAAATTTTACCCTGGCAACATATTCGTGATTTTTTACTATCAATTTAAAGGATTGAAGAAAAGAAAAACGATTTTTTGAGTAATCTCAACTCGCTTCCCGCCTTAAGGTGTCTGCGCGATCTCGAAATTAAAAAACAAAGTTTTTCCCCCGTATTTCGAAGAGTAACAGTTCCTTCCTCTGGAAATTAGCCGACTGTTAATTATTTCGAGTCATTCCGTTCAGGCGTATTTGCGAAAAATTGAAAAAACTCGTTGGGACTTCTTTACCGGCGGAGTCGTCGATCTCCTGGCTTCGATTTTCCCCGCGGGTTCAGGATTCGTCGATGCGACCAATTCTCGTTTGTTCTTCAATTTGTTTTATTTGTTTTATTATTCCGTTGCGGCATACCCAAATATTCTCATCGAATTTGACTTTTGACGGTTTTGCTGTCGTGGAGCAAAAAAAAAACGTTGCCGAGAGATTTGGCGATCTCTCGTCGAGCTTCCTTTAAGTATAAGCCTTTTGTACAGCCACTAAATGTCAATAAAATGTCGATAAGTACAGGTTCGTTCGCTCTCTCTCTCTCTCTCTCTCTTGCGTGTCACCTTCGCTAATTATCTTTACACCCACGTACAGAATATCGCCCGCTGTTGCATAATTTCAAGGGTCACGAAAAAACAAACGAGTACGAAACCGAACGGATCGACGACCGAGGAGGTACGATCACTTCCACGGGGTCAAAAAAGCGTCTAAATTTATTTTACCCACAGCTGCTCTGATCGATGTTTACTTGTGTTGATTATTCGTATTATCGATTACAGTGTGCCAATTGTTGTGGCAAATGATGAATTTATTGCACGTGAACGAATGAAAACTGAAAAATTCGATTGTCAACGACTCGGTAGTGATCCGCGTAATAATAATATTAACATATTCACCATAAAAACGGACTGAAGACACAAAAAAAAATCAGACGCAAACCTATTAAGGGGTTACACCCACTTGCGATTTTGAAAAAATCGATTTTTTTTATTGCATTTTTTCGAAGTATAAGTATCTGAGAATATGTCCTGAAAATGTCAAGTCGATCCGAACAAAATTGACTGAGATATGAGCGTTGAAAGAGAAAAATCTGCGAATCGAAGAACTGAAATTGAAACTTTAAACGCGTTTTTCTCAAAATGGCATTTCTGAAGTCGGTGACCAAGATTACTCGAACACTGATGAACCGATCTTCTTGAAATTTTGCAGGCTTATTTAATACATAAAAATGTAGTCTTTAATCGTTCGATTTTCTTTTTCGAAAAAAAAATGGCCGTTTTGTAGCCAAAAAACGGCCGTTTTTTTTCGTTAAAATCGAACCATTAACTTTGACTGTCCGCCATTTTGTGAAAAATGAATATTTTTTAAAATCCTTCGATTAAAGACTAGTTTATACTTGTATTTGACTAAATCCATCCGCATTTTTTTTTCGGATGATCCACTTCGCCGCAATGTTGGTCACCGCAAACCGTGTATATAAAAACATTATTTCATTGACGGCCATTTGCCACTTGACAATGTAATATTTTTGAATAAAAAAATTACTGAAAGTTCTTCAAGATGTGTTCTTTGAGATGGTATATTGATCGATTAAAAAAGTTTTGTAGTTTTCTTTAAAAAAATTCATGAAAAAGGCCTTTTCTTGCGCTAAAAGTGGGGGTAAAGCGTTAAAAACTTTCTATAGCAGCCGATCCGGCCGATAATTCGATCGACAGCGCGAAAAAAATGAGCCCATTTATTCCCAAATATTCGTCGATCCGTGTACGCGGATGAGCAATTAATTCGACGAAACGAAATCTCGTTCGTTTCTGCTTACGTTTTTTTACACATTTTCCTTCAATCGTGATTCGATCCGTCTCGGTATCAAATACCACGCGACGAAAAGACTCTACCTCGTAATTTCTACACCAAACGTTTTCGCGGTCGTCACATTTCTCTTCCGTCCGTGATTTTTTCCCGCGCGTTCGTTCGAGGGCTCGCGCGAACACCTGGGTGGGTGAAAAAGATCGATTTTTCGAAACGGTGCTCATTCGAAAGTACACAGTACTTTCGAAAGTTTTTCGCAAACTTTCATTCGCATCGGTGAAAGAAAAATTAATCGACCCTTTTCCGAAAGATATTTCCAATCCACGAAAGTCAAGGCTACATTTGTGTGCTGTTTTTATTTTCTTAGTTGGTTTGTTTAGTTGGTTCACCGCTTAATTTAATGAATTATCAGTTGCTATTACGAGTTCGCAACAATGAGAAAGACAGCGAAATAGGAGAGGTAGACGCAACAGTTGGGTAATCGATCGGACACGTACGATCGCAGCGCCTCCTTATTCGCTGCGTTTTTGCGGACGTTTCGTAAGCACTGTGTGTCCACTCCTAACCTCTAATCTCCCTGGAGAATGTACATCATGGTTGTTCGACGAAATTCAGTTTTAGAAACGAAAAAAAAACAAACAATTCTCAAACATAACCTTACTTTTAGCCGTCTCAGGTGTACGCAAGCCCTCGACGTCGCGTTCGCAAATACTGAGTGTGTCGCTTCAGCGCTATTTTACAAAACTACGCTCTCGTTCGAGCCCGCTCCGCGTTGGACCCTGCGTAATAAAAACTAGCCTGTTATTATCATTAAATTCGGTCTATGCGACAGGTACGAAACGCGTATGATTCTGGGAATCATAATTTTCTCGTACTATTGCGACTTCTGTGGCCCCCTGATTCTCACCACGCAGCCTTCGTATTCGACCCGAGATGAGACTTCTCGCCAGAGCTGCAAATATTTGCATTCGATCTGTCGACACGCAACCACATCGTTATCATTATAGATAATAATTTATATTTATTTTTTGTTTATTTTCACCGGCGTACAAACTTTTGTTTATAACGAAGAAAAGATTCTGTATTTGCTTTTAATGTCTTTTTTTTACTTTGTAATGTTTGAATGACGTTCCGAATTTCAGCTAAAAAAATAAATATCAATTTTATCAAATTTCAATATATACGGTATTAAAAAAATTATGTTATCCAGTTCAACATGATTCTTCAACAGAAGGCTCGAGTTGAGAATTTCCTTCGTTTCTTCAGGTCGGTTAAAAATGTCGTTTTTGTTTTCACAAAAGTAACGGGACGGCCGAATATTTCCGCACGTAAAATAATTTCCCAAAATATTAAGGTCGTTCTTGAAGTAACTTTTCCCAAGGAATTCAATGGCGACCTTCAATTTGACCTTGGCGATGTCCTTCAAGGTTATTTCAAGGTCAACTTTTGTTTTTCGAATGGGAAACCCCTTTTTGACATCGGCAATCGATAGAGCGGGAAGTTTTACGTACGGATATGTACTCAAGTCACCGGTCCCCTTTGACCTTGAAGGTCAGTACGGATACCTCGGACAAGAATAGAAGCTTCTCAAATTCTATCGTTAAGATCAAAGTTATCAATTTTAACAAGGCGCATCTAGTGGTGACCTCGATCGTGACCTTGACCATGACCTTCAAGGTCATTTCAAGGTCAACTTGTTTTTGTTGTTGTAATAATGGATGTCAAAAAGGGTTTTTATTACAAAAAAAAGTTGACCTTGAAGACACCTCGAAGGTCATGGTCAAGGTCACCACTAGATGCGCCTTGTTAAAACTGACAACTTTGGTCTTAAAGATAGAATTTAAGAAGCTTCTGTTCTTGTCCGAGGCATCCATACTGACCTTCAAGGTCAAATTACTTACTATCGCAAAAAAACGTTGACCTCAAATTACTTATTATAAAAGTTGAAGGTCAAATTGCTTATTATTACAAAAAAAGTTGACCTTGAAATCACCTTGAAGGTAATGGTCAAGGTCACGATCAAGGTCGCCACTAGAAGCGCCTTGTTAAAATTGATAACGTTGGTCCTAACGGTAGAATTTGAGAAGCTTCTATCCTTGTCCGAGGTATCCATACTGACCTTCAAGGTCAAAGGGGACCGGTGACTTGAGTACATATCCGTACGTAAAACTTCCCGCTCTATCGATTGCCGATGTCAAAAAGGGGGTTCCCATTTGAAAAACAAAAGTTGACCTCGAAATAACCTTGAAGGACATCGCCAAGGTCAATCTGAAGGTCGCCATTGAATTCCTTGGGAAAAGTTACTTCGAGAACGACCTTAACATTTTGGGAAATTGCTTTACGTGCGGAAATATTCGGCCGTCCCGTTACTTTTGTGACACCCTGTATAATTTTTCCGGATTTGTAACGTCTGCATATCTCTCTAAATGAAAAAAAATATATGTTTGATGTAAAGAAAGTGTTCGTTATTTGACCCTGATCTGGCTAGTCTGCAAAACCTGGAAAACTCAAGGAATTTCCGAGTCAATAATGCGCAACGATCCTGAATTTTCGGTAAAATATGAAGACTGCGTGGTCAGAATATCGGCCACAGATATCGCCGTACTGCCTTTTCGTTCCCCTCGTTCGCCTTCGATTTTGTAACCAGCGAGACCTCGTTCGTTTCGCGTGCGTTTGTATCTGCTCCGTTGCTTTCGTCGTTTCTCCAGGCACGGCGAGAAAGGTATCACGATATTTGGCAACGCTGTTCGGCGATGGGTACGTTGACTCGACTCTTCGAAAAGTTCATTTCTCTTCCACCTTAATCTCGCACCCTGCCATTTCTCGCGTTATTTTCGGGCACGCGTGCGCAATTGCCGAACCGGAGTAATGAAAAAAAAAAGCGCAAGGATACTGACGTTAAAATGAAAGGATTCGAGCAATCAAAACGTGTCCCATTTCCGTCGTCGATGCGCGCTCCCGAACGAGAAGTCATTACGTTGTTCGTCGATTATTGTTTCTTTCGTGCGTTGAATTCTCGTATCTACCTAAATTCTATCTACAAAAGAGTCCGGCCCCGTCGACACGTTGGCTTTCGTTCGGGATATTGCTGGCGGTTGTACACTCGTCCTACACAATCTTCTGCTTTTGTTTGCTTTTTTTTTTACGCGGCGCAGCAGCCTGGCGCCCGTCAACCGCGACCTCATTGGAGAGGACACTTTGTTCGCGTGGCTCATCTTCGGAGTCTTGTCTACGGTGCGGTGATCGGTCAGAGGCACTTTCCGGGATTCTGCGAGCACCACTGCGGCCACATTGCCTCCGTTTTGAGGCCCCGACTCTGCAAGAGTTCCACGTGGGACGCAAGCCTCGTGTACACGTTCTCCTCCGTCGAATAACTGTTTGTTGGTAGATCGCTCCTTTTTTTCGAACCGGAAATGGAGAAAAATCACATTGATTGGTTTTGTTGTAAAATTGTGGATTTTGTACGGTCGGGTTTTGGATTTTTCGTTCTCGTTCGTTACCTGTTTTGTTTGTTCATTCGGTGTTTTATTTTGGTGTTCGTTTTCGTCCATTTGTCGATTCGTTTAGGTTTGTTCATTGGTTTGTTCGTTAATTTTGTTTGGGTTTGATTTGTTTGTTCATTCATTTGGGTTCGATTTGTTTGTTCGTTTATTTGGGTTTGTTGATGTGTTTGTTTGGGATTGTTTGTTAATTTGTGTGGGTTTGATTTGATCGTTCATTTATTTGGGTTTGTTTTGTTTGTTAATTTGTTTGGGTTTGCTTGCTTGCTTAGGAATTTATTTGGGTTTGTTTGGTGATGTGGTTGTTTGCGTTTGTTTTTTGTAATTTGTTTGTCTGGGTTTGTTTTCTTGTTTGTGAATTTATTTGGGTTCGTATGTTTGTTTGGGTATTTATTTGAGTCTGTTCGGGATTGTTTAACTGCCCGTTGTGCATTTGTTCGGATTTGTTTGCTTGTTTGGGAATTAATTTCGGTTTGTTTGGGTATTTATTTGGGTTTGTTTGCTTGTTTGGGTATTTATTTGCGTTTGTATGCATGTTTGGGAATTCATTTGGCTTTGTTTGAGTTTGTTTGACTGCCCGTTGTGCATACGTTTGGGTTTGCTTGTTTGGGAATATATTTGGTTTTGTTTGGGATTGTTTAACTGCCCGTTGTGCATTTGTTCGGGTTTGTTTGCTTGTTTGGGAATATATTTGGGGTTGTTTCCGTGTTTGGGAATTTATTTCGGTTTGTTTGGGTATTTATTTGGATTTGTTTCCTTGTTTGGGTATTTGTTTGGGTTTGTTTCCTTGTTTGGGTATTTATTTGGATTCGTTTCCTTGTTTGGGTATTTATTTGGGTGTGTTTCCTTGTTTGGGCATTTACTTGGGTTTGATTCCTTGTTTGGGTATTTATTTGGCTTTGTTTGGGTTTGTTCGACTGCCCGTTGTGCATGCGTTTGGGTTTGTTTGCTTGTTTGCGTTGATCTATTCGTTGTGCGTTTGCTTGGATTTGTTTGCTAATTCGTGCATTCGTTTCGGTTTGCACGTTTGTTTATTTGTTTCGGTTTATTTGTCCAATTGTTCTGTTCATTTGTTTGGGTTTGTTTATCGTTCGTTCGTTCGTGAACTGTTTTCATTGTTTGTTCATTGACTGTTTTGTTTGTTCGTTCGTTTATTCGTTCGTTTGTCCATTCGTTTGGATTTGTTGGGATTTGTTCGTTAGTTTGTTCGGGTTTGATTTGTACGTTCCTTTATTCGGCTTCGTTTGTCCATTCTTCGTGGATTTGTTTGCGCTTATTTGGCGCGCAATGTAAACTGTCGGGTCATTCCGACAGCATATCAAGCCCTTAGGCCACAGTAACGGGTACAAGATCACGTGCTAATTTAACAATTGTTTTTTTTTCGTATATAAAGTGATTCACTCATAAAATTAATTGCACATCTATTTAGTATGAATATCAAGGCTGTTAGGAAGTATGTATATATTTTTTTTCGACGTACAAAATGGCCGACTATTCGAAACTTCACGAAACAGCTTTTTTCCAATTGGCGTGACAATTAACTTGGGCAATTTTCACTCGATTTACTTCAAATTTGAAAGTTACGTTCCCAATTGCATTTCGGAGAGAAGTACGTACGGAATTTCCGACTAATGGAAAACTTTTCACCATTCGTCGTAAAACGGCGACATTCAACGTCCCAATGGAAGGAAATAATTCTCACCAGAGTCTTTCAGCGAGGGCAGACGCTCTGGGCCATAATCGAGGTCCCAAGGAGGTCTGGCCGGTCTGTTCGGTCCAGATGGCGGCCTCCCCGCCGAGTACGAGACTCAGAGGCGGCTGATAGTCCTGCCACGGTCGGTGATTGTAAACGGTCTGCCAAGTTCTGTACTCGCCGCAGGCAGCTTCGCCGGTCTCCCGCCACCTTCCGAAGCCGCAGTCGAGATACCAGGCGTCAACGTGCGAGACTATGACGCGAAAGCCATCCTCGAGTAGGTCGATGGTCTCGGGCCAATTGCTACCGCCCCAGGACTGTATGACGTGAACTTTTGGATCCCACGTGGTCGTTATCCAGGGCCTCTTGGTGAGCGGTGAGCTCCAGAGTACGACGGCTTTCGGTGTCTGGTCGTGATTGGCCCTGATTACCCTCTGTGTTATCTTGCTCTCGAATTCGGCCCAGAGGCTGTGCAGATCCGTGATATTCTGGGCCTGCATAGCCGCGGTTATGTTGCCGTATTGGGCCCAGCAATCGAGATTGACCTCGTCACCACCGAGATGAACGATGTCGCGTACCTCGGTTATGTCCAAGAGCTCCCTGTACAGGCCCTCGAGGATTCTGTAGGAATGCTCGTTTATGGGATTGAGCTGGCCGCAATTTGGCTCGCCGCAGTAGGACGACCATGGGGCCTGATCGACGCACAGCGCTAGATCACCGTACCCGTGTTCCGCTCCTAATTCAGACAACCGCGCGGTGACGCGAGCTTGAGTTTCGGTGATGTGGCAAACCGAGTTCTCTGGAACTTGGGTTGTCTTCGGCGCACAGAGGGAAATGCACAGTAACCTCAACCATATTTCGACCATATTTTATATTAGCCTGATGGGACAATAATATTTTATAGTCATGGTTACTGCCGAAAATATGCTGGTGATCACATGTGATTGTGATCACACGTGACTGTGATCACACGTGACTGTGATCACACGTGATTGTGATCACACGTGACTGTGATCACACGTGATTGTGATCACACGTGACTGTGATCACACGTGACTGTGATCACACGTAATTGTGATCACACGTGATTGTGATAACACGTGATTGTGATCACACGTGATTGTGATCACGCGTGATTGTGATCACGCGTGATTGTGATCACGCGTGATTGTGATCACGCGTGATTGTGATCACGCGTGATTGTGATCACGCGTGATTGTGATCACGCGTGATTGTGATAACACGTGATTGTGATCACACGTGATTGTGATCACGCGTGATTGTGATCACGCGTGATTGTGATAACACGTGATTGTGATCACACGTGATTGTGATCACACGTGATTGTGGTCACATGCGATTGTGATCACACGTGATTGTGATAACACGTGATTGTGATCACCCGCGATTGTGATCACACGTGATTGTGATCACACGTGATTGTGATCACACGTGATTGTGATCACATGCGATTGTGATCACATGTGATTGTGATGCTTGTGATATTTTAGCAGTTGTGTTAACGATGATCAGGTTTTAACCGCAACCAACAATCTTCCGAGCATACGCTGTTTGTCAATGCTATATAATATAGTAGGTTTTCATAAAACAGATGATTCCTTACACGATCAAACAATAGTGGTTTTTACCATATCGAATGGTACGTCAACTAAATGTATATGATACTTCATGAATTCAAGAATACAAAAAATTTCAATTGATAGTACTGCCTGTTTGATTGTTTATCGCGATTTGTTATTCCCTGACCTCATGAAATGATTCCTATCGAAGAAAATATTTCACCTACATGGAGATTCGAACCTACGACCTACCTATCTACATTCAGGCACGCTGCCACTATGCTACCGGGTACTTATGGTGTTTCGATCGTAGATTTGGCACAACGGATAAAAGTAATTCCAGCTGCATTTCCGAACAGCTGCCACCTCTGATATACGTTGAATTTTGCACAGATTGTTTTTTTGATAATATATGTCACTGCTTAAATGGATTTTTCGCGCGGCCCAATGATTTTCGAAATATCGGATTCTAAAAACTGATAAACGAATGCGCTATTATATCTATATCGATCACAGCGTGCCACCGCTGTCTCTACTTTATTGACAAATGATTTACGTCTTCGCTACACGATTACCATAATGTTGTTCGTACAGTCACTTCTCGTAAGATCTTGTAACAGTTTGTACTCAACAAGTGTTAATGTCAACCATACAAATAGTACAAACTTGCACTGAGAAAAATGTCCATAGTATTTATAATATAAAAAAAAAACGCCCATGGTAAAAGTGGTCATAGTAAGTAAGTAGTCATGGTAAGTAGTCAAGTAGTCAAGTAAGTGGTCATGGTGAGTCGCCCATTCATATAGCTCATTGCTACCGCAACCATAATATGGTTGACACAACTATAAGCGTCTATCTAATCATGCCGTTTTCGTAGTGTGCTTTTTTTTATCTAGCATCCCTGAAATAACTATTAACTATTGCGCAAGACTTTACAATATCGATATAGTGAATTCAGTTAACATTTTACCAATTTAGTTAAAATTTAGTTTAAATTTAATTTTGAATTTGGTTTAAAATATTTTACCAAGTTAGTTAACCATATTATGATTGCGTTGACGATAAACCATAGGGAATTCGACTGTGCTCTATTTTACCATGCGCGTTTGTTGCAAATACCATGTACTTTTCTCTCAGTGCGGAGCATGGCACGAGAGTTTGGGGGTCTCTGGGCCGATTTGGGTAGTCGATTGAGGGTCCCCGTTGCGGGATGGAGGGTGGTAAAGAACCAAAGTGGACACGGCAGGGTCGAGGTCTTCCAAGTTCCAACTTACCCCATTGCCAGCCGGCTCCGGCGTGAGCAGGCGAGTCGATTTCAACGACGATCCTGATACCCCGAGCCCTCCCATAATCGACCAGATCCTTGACGTCCTCCGGTGTGTACACCTGGTCACCGCTGTAGGCGCCCCAGCGCGCCATTTGCGGAAAGACAGCCGAGTCGAACGGGAAGCTCTGGGAGTCGGTGAGATGCCAGTGGAAGGTATTAAGCTTCGAGGCTGCCATTCCGTCCAGCACCCGCTTCAACTGCTCGACCGGGAAAAATTGCCTTCCCGTATCGACGAGCAATCCTCTGTAATTAAACGTTGGCTTGTCCTCGATACGGACGTTCGACAGGGCCCGGAGAGCTCCCTTCTTCCCGGCAATCTCGTCCCACCATATTATTTGGCTGAGGGTCTCGAGGCCGTGGCGAACACCGTAAAAACTTTTACCCGCTATTCTCGCCTCCAGCAACTTTCCCCTCAACGTCACCTCGAGCCTGTAGGACTCGTCGGTGTCGAGCGTCAGCTTCGCGCTTTGGGCGTTACCCGCGCTCAGATAAACGATGAAACTGTCGATGCTCGAGTGTCCAATGGCGTTTGGCGCTTTCACAAGGCTCCTTACGTTACCTAGGGGATCGAAAGTACCACGCGATTCACGCACGATCGAACATACCTGCCGTTTGTTTTCGCTTGACAACAGGCGCTTCGCGTCCCAACGGGGAATCAAAAATTGGCTCGATTCATTCTTGGCTTCAACGGATGAACGATTCTTCCGCGACGGAATTCATAAATTTCCCAGAAAGATGGGGAAAAGTAGTGGCTAGCGATGGACAATATTTTGATTGATGTATTAATTCATTTTATCATTCGAATAAGTGCGTATTTTAAGCAAAAAAAAAAACCGACCCAATTAAGTTGTACAACCCAATATTTTCACCTAATACGTAGTAGACTGTGAACGCCTTTTTAAACTTCGGCCAACTATTGGCTCATTTTCAGCTAACATGTAGTAGACTTCTATAACCCAAACGAAAGTTATTTTCATTCACGTTTAAAAAATACAAAAATGCATCACTGCTCTTTATATATATTATGAAAAAATAGTATCTACAGAATAAATCTCTACCGCGTATGCATTTATTTGAGGTTCGTAAGAAAAATCATAAACCGTCATTTGACTCAACTGGACCGCTCCAACCTCGTTAAATGTGACTGTTGAGGGCAATTCTACGATAACCGTGGCGTCGCGACTTAAGGGAGCTTTCCAGTGTGAAATTTTCAAAAAATCGATTTGTTTTTTTTTTGCTTTATCGAATAGTATACACTCTTCCGAATATTCCCTGAAATTTTCATGCCGAAATTCAGATTATTTCGGTTACTGTACAGCATTTCTTGGAAGAAGGCAACGGAGCGCTACAGCTACAGCGAAACTTTGAACGCGTTTTTCTCGAAACAGCATTTTTCAAAACGGTGTCCAACTTGGAGGGCAGAGTTTTAAAGCTATCGAGTTGAATTTTTTACACAATATTCTTAACGTCATTGTTTATCGTGCTATGGAAGCTTTTTTTTTTTTTGACATCTTCCTATTTTTTTGTAAAAAAAACTGCCAAAAAAAATGCTAAAATCGATACTTTTTGTTCAAACCGGCGCCATTTTTGCAAAAAAAAAGCCTCCATAGCACGAAAGCCAATTATATACCGATCAATAATCTTTTTGTGTTTTTTGTTTCAGATCAAAATTGTGACCCCCAACGTGGACACCACATCCAAGTGCATTTTCTGCAACAATTGTTTCATCATTTTTATAGATATTAATTAATAAATAAATCGATCTTTAAAAAATTGTTTTGTATTCTTCAATACCCAATTAATATACAAAAAAAAAACCAGACCGATTGGATTATTTTTTCTTAAAAAAAAAAAATCGCGAAAAACAGCGATTTTTCGGGCTGTCACACTGGAAAGCTTCCTTAATGATGGATTCTTGTGTATCTCGACGAGACAAATCGAAAGTGAAGAATACCATTTTTCGATATCGATATTAGTTTTCGAGATATCGAAGTTTTAAATAATTTTTTTTTTTAGCCCCCACAAGAGGCTCTGCCTCATGACTCTGCTGAGGGGTCATACCCTCCAGACCCCCCCAACCATCACGCGACAGAAATACGTTCCAATAAGTATGAAAAAAAATAAAAACTGTTTTTTAAATTCGATATCTCGAAAACTAATATCGATATCGAAAAATGGTATTCTTCACTTTCGATTTGTCTCGTCGAGATTCACAAGAATCCGTCATGAAATCGGGGCGCCATGGTCATCGTAGAAATAGACTGTTGAGTTCTGCAGGGAACCAGCGAGTGTCCGAAAAGTCTTGGAGCCCACCACCCGACTGACAACTAACCGATAAAAACGTCCTTGGCGTGCTCGAGGAGGTTTTTAACGTCCTGATTGCTGGTGTTGACGGTGACGAACTCGATTTGGTGAAGATGCAGCGCGACGGTGTCCTCGCCCAGCAGAATGTTGCCGGTTGGTCTGGGCCACAGTAGCCTTGTGTTACCACCGCAGAGAGCTGTGCAGGATGCCAATGACGTTCGCGACGAGCGTACCGATCGTCTTTCGCATCGCCCGGCAACGCAGACCCACGACCAGGGGCTGTAGAACGTCCTGGATCAGAGACTCCTACTTATGACCTTGAACAATCTGGCCGAGCTGTCGGAACGGTAGCGGCGAAATGGACACGGATGTTCAAGCCGTGCAACTGTTCGTGACGAAATCAAAGCTCGCACGGGAATCTTTGATTGCAACCGCTGATCAACTAAGCTCATTCTTGTGCCATTACAGCGGGTTCTACCGGATGTGGTCGATTCGGCGATTTATCAAGTAAGCCTAAGCGATAAGTATTTGGATGCTGAATAAGTTCTCGCTGTTTTTTTTTTTCGTAATTATTAATGCATTGCATGAAGAAAAAAAATCATTACTAATGCTTTTAAGCGTTTCGAAAGTTTTTTTTCGCAGGCTTTTTTACAGAGAAGATTATCAATATATTTAGTAAAGGTAAAAAAAAGTTAAGACTATGAATTCAAGCCTGGCGATAGTATTATCTTGACACGATGAAAAGAAAAAAATTGTTGGCACTTCGGCGAAATGACATGCACTGAATTTCAAGATTGCTCATTGTACTTCTTTACCGATGCGTTACCATCTTAAACTACACGCACGAAATTCCGGTATCGCCATCTGTTGGCAAACAGCGAGAACTTATTCAACGTCCTAACAAGTGACAAAGAGAGTCTAACGGGAAATCAACCTACGCGGACAATGTTACATAGAATGATCTGTTTAGTGATGCAGTCATTGAGATATGACCACTTATTGAGGTATCAGCTCATCGGGGCATATATTGTATCAGCCTAAGGTCTATCAACCCCGGACAAACTTGAACGGTTACTCAGCAGCGACTGGGATCATCGAGAATGACACTATCATGACGTATTTATTTTCGAACGTTCTGAATAATTCTGAACACTCTTGCTTGGATCAGTTGAAGCTTTTACCTGAAATCCTTAAGGTACTTAAGTAGCGGTTCATCGTAATTTTGGTTAGTGCCATTTAGAGCCATGGGTGCGAACAGACGTGTCGGAAATGCCCTCAAACTATAATCATGCAAATTCGCAGCGACAAATACGTAGTTCATCAGTCATTGAGGCGAGTCCGATGTTGTTCAGGTTGGATCAGGGATTAGTATTGGCATTGGATTCTGTATCACTGAGACGACACATCAATAGTTAAGTTGTGTTCATGCGTTTTTATCCGTGATCGGTTAGTCGACGAGGCTTACGTGGCAGTCTTCGAGGTACGTACCTTCGTTGAGCAAACGGTTGAAGGGATGCGAGCGGTGGTGCGTTGGCGTACATGGCTATTAGTAGGACTCCGGTAATCAGGACGAGGAAGAGGAGTGTCCTCCTCATCCACCCACTCGGCAGACTTCCCAACATTCTTGCGACCCTGCATAACCGAAATACGGTTGACTACGCAAAGCAGCATCTTAAGATAGCTTAGGGCCGAGCTAGGAATTTTATTCTACATCCCCAAGACCCGGAGCATCGGCCCAAAATTATATTCTCGATTCGGAATATCAAATGGGCCAGAATTAACGTACCGAAAGTTGGTTGCAACTCGTTGCAATCATTGTTCAGTCATCAGAGGTATGCTTTTTTTATTGTCATTCAAGTTTGCCATAGCTACTAAGAGTTTAATTGTCTTGCGGATTGCTCACGTTTGCCTTCGTCGTTTGATTCGAAACTTCTATATTAAGAATGATTTCAGGGTGCTCGCACTATCGAGCGAAAGCTTTGTCAGGGCGCGTTGAATGCGCCATTCGGACTGAGTACCAACGAGCCAATAAGAAGGCTCTTTCAGGGAGTGTCGTCCAATGAAAGTGGCACACCGTCAGATTGGGGTAGAACTACACGCACGCAAGCACAATGGGTATCCTACCTTCCGTACTTTTATTCGCTATCTATGACGAAGTTCGTACTATAGCGCACTCTCCATATATACCCCAAGAATCGTTGCCCTGGCACGAAAATAGTAGATGGCCATGACGATGCATTGTACACGCGATCTTGTGGCACGTTCGCTAAAGGTATCGCGACGTTTTTTTCAACTTCCCTAAAAAAACACACATCGGGTGCAAAAACATTTGGGATGATACGATTGAAAAATGGAGGGGTGAGAAATCGATCCTTCATCACGAAGTATGGTGCTGCTAATGGTAATGCTGGTAAAGATGAGCAGATAATTGCTTACGATTGAAGTGGACGACCACCAACGATCAGTGGACATGTTTCAGGAGACTAAGATCAATAGTTAAACAATCCTGACGAAGTACCGCGCGCACCCTAAAAACCAATTTTTTTAAACCGGTCGCCTGGCTTTAACATCCTGACCACGACGACGCAGCTATCATGTACCACCCCCTATTGAGAGGGTCGATAAGTCACATTGGCGTTTTTTTCACACTCCGCGAGTGTTGGGGTGCCAGATCGATGTTTTTCTTTCACCTTTTGCCAGCCCTCCATTGACGGTAACATGTACTCGAACGTTAGGAACGCATTAACCCCTGGCGATCCTTTATCCCGTAAGGGTCAACTGGCCCGGATGATGTAAGTTTTTTTTTCGCGCAAAATGCGGCAAACGTTGTTTGAACCGCATCGATCATCGATTCGGACAGAAACGGTTATCGCCGAGGCCTCCTTTCGAAAACGGTCGTCGCCGACAAGTCATCACTGATATCTAGTTGATGGGCGTTGCAGTGGAACGGTGGGCGGACATGACGCGAGGGATACGAAAGAGGATTACACAAGCGATAATTTGGATGATAGTCCACAGGGAAAAAGGTGAACGAGGGGTGAGGAGAGGTACGAAGGCTTTGGAAGGGTTGCATGTCAGCGCGGCTAGGGGAGGGTCGGGGAAAGGTCGGCAAAAAGCGTGACGCAAGCAGAGCGTTGAGCTTGGTATACGTCGGTTGGTCGGGGTTCGTCTCGTCGTATTCCTAGTGTACGGTCGCCGTCGACCTCGCGGTGTAACAAGCACACACGGTATAACGGGCAAAGCGAATTGTAGCCAAGCAACGCTCAATGACCACAGTCTCTGACGAAACGGTATGAGGTACGGACGTACTTGACCTTCGATGCTTACTTGCCTTATTCGTCCGGGGGGTGGGGGCACTGATCTAACCACGAGACCCAAGTGCCATTTGCTAAATCGAGAAGCTTGCCGGATGTTACATTGGTAAAGCCCCGCACTTCCGTCGATCACCGTCGCCAACCTTCCAATCCTGGTTCCTGGACCCTTTTCCTACCTGGACTCCCAATCGAGAATGATTGAAAGCCGCGCGAGTTTGTGCTGTGCCAGGTGACCATCGATAAACGCGAGTTTCAAGTGGTGCGGTGAACTACCAGGCGTTGATCATCAGTTATCGACTGGGCTTTCGCGTTAGAAGCCAAATAAACTTGGGTGGGGAATATCACAGCAGGGGCTGATGTGGAATCTGAATCTGCCCGTGTCATACCATCTGCCAATAAAAGCCAGCATGATCGGGATCGAAGGACGTTAAGTGGATAGGCGGATCAGCAAGTGGAACCTAGTTAGGCTAGTTGATGCTAACACAAACATCCGACGGTTAGGGCCGTGCGTTGAGGGCTGGGCAGCCCAATCGAGGAAAAGGAAATTGATTGTTCGCTGATGGTAAAATGTAGCGCTGCAAAGGAATCAATTGGAAAGACAGACCAACTGGATTATCAAAAGCGACTGATCGTTTTATGGTTCGGGATCGTTTTATGGTTTCGGAACGGTGATCCGAAAATCCCACAGTCGAAGCTGTGCCATCTTGGAAGGACTACCCAGTCGAACGGTTGGAAAGAATATATTGGTATTTGGAGTTCCCAAAGTGACACAATCATAGCAGAAAAAGGATTGGATCAATCGGAGCTGCATATACCTTCTCAACTTAAGTTTCCTCCATATGGCACGTTTGATCATGGTTTCTGCTTAAGCGTGGCTTCGAATTGAATACGTCCTGTTCTGAGATCACACGTTTTAATTTGGCTAATTAACGAGGTCAGCCTGCATTGCAATAAACGTATTAAAATTGCCGAAAGCAGCAGCTCCTTATCACGACAACACAGGCGCAAAAAAAAAATACAACTGATGATGCCAGTAACATTGCAAGAGCAAGTCGATAGCAACTGTGACTTGACAGCGCTCTCTTGCATATTTGATAATCTGGACATTATCGATATATGAATACGGGGACAGTGAAAAGTTGGGTATAGTCGACTTTGCGAACTTTCCTGAATTACACGTGTTCCAATAACAATGGAATTCGTAGCGGTATTGCCAATATGTCAAGGTGAAAACAATCCCATTCTGGTTTAAAACAGTTTGCTCGCCATTGTTTTTGATATCGACGGTGATTGTTATATTCCATTCGGTACATTTGAAAGTTATATAATTCGATCGAGGCCTAAAGTGATCAGCTTAAAAACTAGCCCGAACAATTCTTCACTTTGCCATTTTGTTTCTGATGCATCATCATTATTGTTCGGTCGCTACGACCGGCAGATCAATAATTAGGATGGTATTGAGGCCCACATCGTTGGAATACGACAAAAATATTTATTTTCTTCGTTTAAACCATTTTTAAAACCCATTTGAACTACAAAAACACACCTAAGCCTTTTTTAATATCCTCCTTAGGGATCCATGCCTTGAGCCTGCAAAATAGGAATTTTGGTAGTAACAAAAAAGAAAAAGGATTTTCGTCGCATTCCAACCATGAGAACTAGAACACCATTAAGGAGTTTCAGGACAATTAGTGAAGTGTCATTTGATTGAAAAACTGCCAAATCACTCAGTACATGAGAATTTCGTCATCAGTATCATGATGTTAAAATGCCCTATGTTAAAAAGTATTTTTCCACTTGTAAATTTCATAAAAACGGTGTAGACGATCGATGTGAAATTTGGAGGGTGCATTCGGCATATAACAACCTACCGTATAAATTTGAATCAAATGGTAACATTTCCATATATGCCAAGTTTTTCATGTCTATTTGAGGGAACATTTGTAGTGACAAATCTCTATGATTCAATTGTGAAAAACTGCTTGGACGCTCAACTTCGTCTTCAGCCCTTATTTCCAACCCCTTGAAGACTTTTCCCATGAGATGAATCGGTATCATCACTTGCAATTTTTTTGTAAAATTTCATTGACACCCTGGATAAAGGACGTAACCTAGCCAACCGAAGCTTTCCTGATGAAGATGGCAAGCTCTGGACGGCGTCGAGTTTACTATGAGACGTGATTCAATGTACGGACAAAGCTTTGCAGTCTGCGGGCGTTTGCATTTCGTTAGTCCAAACATCGTTGCCGCTCAAAGGAAACTTATCTGACACCTTCTGACGCTTAATTAACCGCGAACTCGGTTTGCTTGACTAATAGAAGTTGTTCGCTGTGCCAGAGCTGTCGGAATCAGTTGGAGACCCGGGCGAAACAAAGTCCTACATTTCATGGGGACTTGTTTGGGGGGATTGTTGACATATGCATGACATTTGGCCCTTGCAGCGTTTGGTTTTCGGCGACAACGCGCTCAGGCCTTGCGAATGCTTTGAGAAACCATCGGAATCGGCACGGCTGATGGACGGAACGAAAAGTTTCATCGATTTGGTAACATGCCGATGGAAAGACTCGCGGTCGTCGCCGCTGTCCAAACTGCCAGGTCGGGCCAGAATGGTGCAAATGCAAGTTCCAACGGCTATACTTTTCACGGATACAACATGTCGCATGGTGCTGGCGGAAGACAAGGAAGCTACGAGACGAACCTCCATGGAAACGTGAATATTTTGCTTGGAGGGTGAGTACGGATTGATGATTCAATCAAAAAATCTTGCTGCTCACTCTCCGTATTCGTAGGTAGTAAATAAAACGTTTTCTCGACCTACGTCATTCAATGTTGGATTCACAATCCAATTGAGAATGCTTGCTTTGTATTTCTGATTATACGAACATTATTCTACAATTGTGACAATCTTGAACCATGCCCTATCCAACCAAAATTTGTGGTAACCTTACGAAGCTGTTTGTGGTAGTCCCTGAGGCTATTGCAGGCGGACGGATGAACATGTAAAAATCATATGAGTTCCTAGTGGCTGCGAAAACCGGAAAATGGTAACGCCAAGATTTTTCAACATTCCAACGATCCTATCTGCCCAGATATCTAGAAAAAAATATTTAAAAAATGCCGATACCGTAAAATGCAGGATTTTTTTGGGGTTTCAGAGCTATGCTGAGCGGAGTCATAATCGTGGTGATACTCATTTGTTACTGCTGTCACAAAAACATAAGGAAGCAACGACCCCAAGAATATTCTCAATATTGGCGAGCCGAGCCCGATGTCCACAGTCTCGAAGTCTTCACTACAGACTCCCACGCAATGGTGAGTTTTGCACACGTACACGCGACCGTGTAGCTACGTGCCAATGCAGACTTGGACTTTACTATCGATTGAACAAAGTGGGGTTCGCTCTTCAACTCGCCCCTGTCGCGTTTTTCTGCCGGTGTGCTTTTCATGTCATCGCAAATACGACCAAGGCCCGACAATGAATTCAGATCTGCATCGGCTGACGTCAACTTTACTTGAGTTGCTTGGGTTGGGGAAAACGAGCTGGAGTACACAGTCGGAAAAGATGACGATGATGATGTTTTGAAGGATATTTTTAGCCGCAAAGATCCATTGAGTCGAGTGGAACGTTTAAACTGAAGTACAAGTAGATAAATTATAAAGAATTTTGGGGTAATCTAACCTTCAGAAGTAGAAGGTTTATCAAAGCAATCTAGGCGAGATCTGCCTTTACAATCCAAAGTTCGAATTTGAGATGTGGCTGGAGCTTTGGGTCATTGGTTCGCGCTTTAAAAGGGTGAAGACAATCCGGTATAGACTGGTGATCAAGTCAGTGGGTGGACTCAAGCTGGAAGTTAAGGTCGAGCTTAGCTCTCAATTAAAGATTCTAGAACCTCGTCTGGCATACAATTTTCAACTGAAAAGCCAAGTTTCGACCTCTACCGAAGCTAACAATCCAAACAGTCAATCTAACCAGGATCTACCGAAGCTAACAATGAAGCTCGTCAATCTAAGCAGGACCTACATTCATTTGTGGACATGTTTGAGGAACAGCAATTGGAGTCGTAAAAGCTTGCAAGGGAAAACGAAGGAACACTGAAAATAAGAAAACTTGAGTCTTTGAGGGTTGTTCGGTTGGACAGTTGCCTTCAGTGAACATTAGACTTAAGCAAACGTGAACTCAAGTTCAGGCTTACAAGGAACATCACCTAAGTGTCCGCCTTCGATGTCGTTGAAACTCATATATGAGATAAAGTATTGAAAACTATTAAACACGTATTTTCTTTTATCGTGGGGCTTTTTACAAGTGGGGAATCCACCCCCAAAGAAAGGGCCGAAGGGTGATTTTGCAGTTTCACCCACAAGCAGTCCACCGATCCGACCGAAACAAGAACCAAAATTCTTTTAACGTAAAGTGATGACAAATCCACTATAGAACTATTGGAAGGAAATTAAATTAAGGGGTGACACACGTTGCTCTGAGGGGTGGTTTCCCTGCTTCGACCGTTTTTTTGCCAATAAAAAAAATACGTGTTTAATAGTTTTCAATGCTTTATCACATGTATGAGTTTCAACAAAAACGAAGGTGGACACTCGAGCGATGTTCCTTGTTACATTCGAATTGACGTTCATTGGTCAATCATTGATCGCGAGGTTTGCGGACGAGTTTCTAACGAGTTATTTTGGGTCACGTATGAGCAGTGTTGCGAACGAACTTCCGGCACGAGCCCGGAGGAAGCTGCGGTTTCACTGCCCTCCCCGAGCACACCAAGTGCACCGCCGGCCTACGAGAGCTTAATATTCGGTCCGCAATCCCTGCCGTCACCCAGTTGCAAGAAGGATGAACCCTCGAGCTCCGACTACATTCTTCCGGTAGCGATGCAACCGGAATCTGGGCTACGGACGAAGAACGATTTTCCGGTGAAAGAGGACGAGGATTTGCCCTCGTACGAAGCTGCCTTAAAGCTCGAAGCAGACGGATACGTTTAAGGGTGCCAAAAAAAGCGACCGGTCGTCGTCTTGTTTCGCGAATGAAAAGCCTGCACGCCTTGGGTTATTCGAATCCAACAGATGGTCAGGAAGACAAACAAAAATTAGATCCTGAAGACGTTGCGTTGCATGACATTCCGTTGGTATCTGGATGACCTTCAACGAAGGTTGTCCAAGTTTCGGCGAAAAGTATGCGCCCTTGGGGCCTGGGTGACCTTCAACGAAGGCTTTCCAAGTCCCAGCTGAAGGTCTGAGCCCTTGGGGCCTGGATAATCTCAACAAAAGTCATCCGGAGCTCAACGCAAGGTCAAAGACGTTGCGGTAGCGCAACGAGCTTCAACGAATGTTCCCTCGAAACTATGAGCGTTAACGACATTTACAGGCGAATAATATTTCACAAAAAACGTCACCGTCGACTGAAACGTTCCCGTCAGTGATTTCTTTTCAATTTTTTCTAAGCTTTTGGCACCTGCGCCAGTTCAATCATTGACATGTATACGAGTCTCCATCGACATGTATACGAGTCTGCGAATCAATAAATGTTAACCTCTTCTTCAACTGAATAAGTTCAAGTTCTCTTTGGTTTCCATTCTCTTTTCTTTTTCATTTTGTTGTGTGATATTAGCAATAGGATACGGGGGAATCGCGTTTTCCGTAAAGTTTTGTACAGTATATCGTTGTAATATATATCGTCAAATGAGGAGAGACAAATTGAAAAATCTTGTGGATCTTAAGGGGTCTTCTCACTTTAGACGCTAAAAACGGCTATTTTCATGAATTTTTTTTTATAGCTTTATATTATAGATATTGATATAAAAGTTGTTACACTCAATAAATACACTTTCGAAATACATTTTAGAAAATTATTTGTTTAAGTCACTATTTATAGACGAAAATGGTAGTTAAAAAAAATTCCTAAAAAAATTGTAGGTCTGCGCTGTTGATGCAATCTCGGAGATCGGTCATCCGAAGCAAAAAAAATGGCCGACATTTTTTCGAAAAAAAAAATGAAAAAAATGGCGGATATTTTTTCGAAAAAAGAAAAACAAAAAAAATGGCGCACATTTTTTCGAAAAAAAAAAAAACAACAAAAAAACGTGTTTTTTTTCACTGTTTTTGGCAAAAAAATAGTACATATCAAAATTTTAAAAAATCCTCGACATACGCTATAGCTATAATTGCAAAGAATATGTGGTTAAAAAGTCATGAGGGTCGGTTCCGTAGTTTCGAAGATTTTATCAACAATCCGTCGGAAAACGTTGTTTCGAGAAAAACGCGTTTCAAGTTGGTTTGGGTTACATAAATACATGAAATTTCTTGAAATGTATTTCGAAATTGTATTCATTGAGCGTAAAAACTATTATATCAATATCTATAATATAAACCTATCAAAAAAATTCACGAAGATAACCTTTTTCAGCGTCTAAGGTGACAAGACCCGTTAAGAAATAATTGTAATCGACCTTTTTTTGTCATCACGACATAATTTGTAGGTAATTGTACGACGTTAAAGTTTGCATGGTTGGAATGCAACGAAAATTCATTCTTTTCGATTACTTAATTTTTGTTTGGCCAATTTAGGCTATTAAGGAGGTTGGAGCGGTCCATTTGAGTCAAATGACGATTTATGAATTTTTTTTCAATGAACCTCTGACAACTGCATACGAGGTATAGATTTATTCTGGACATGCTAATTTTCCATAAAATATGAAATTAAAAGGCAAAATGAGGCATTTTTATATTTTTCTTACGTCAATGAGAAAAACTTTTGCGCTGCGACCAACTTGAAATAGCATAAGTTGGAATCGGCCTTGCCAACGGATCACTTTGGTCGATCGGGAGAAAAACTGCCTTACCTACGACAACATTCGGTCAGAAAGAAAACCTCATTTTTTTCTTCAAATAACCGACGGCAAGGCAGAGCTCCGGCTTGATATACTTTTCGTAGCTCAGACTGCGAGCGACGGAAAATAAATTAAACAGAAGAGTATTTGTACTTCCACAATTGGCTTGTAGCTTATGAAAATAAAATCCTTATCACGATGTTGACCAACAATGATAACTGCAATACAAAAAATATACATCCGTCATTCAATGATGTGCCTATGGCGATGTTGTGACTATGGCAGACTATCGCCATGTTATTTTTAAAGATTATAAATAATTTTTGAAATAATTTAAGCCATTGATAAGCGAAGACTCCAACTGACACGAAAATAATCTGTGTAACGATGAAATTGTCGAAAAATCATCAACTCGATCAACACATCGAAGGCATTGCTTCAATTTTGATAGGCCAGGGTTTTTACACTTCCGGTATGAGAAAATGAGTGATAAAAAAATATGAATAAAAATAAGAACGAAATGAATCCGTCAATGTGCGATGAACGATGTATAGCGACGCCAACTCCTCCGTACTATTATGCTCTATCAATTTGCATCATCGTATAATTGAGGCGCGTAAAGCTGTATGTGCTGAGTGGGTTCGCATGCTTCGCGTGTATCTAGACTGCTCTCTTGTGTACCACGTGCATTAGTCGACGTTCTCTCTTTTTCTCTCGCTCTTCCTGCTTCTCACCATCTGCCTGGCTCTCTTTCTCTCCGTCTCCTTCTTTCTATTGTGATACGGCAATATAACACACGCGTGCAATCAGCTCGGCTTGTCATTTGCACACGTATTTTTTGGTAGATAGTAAGTGGAATTGCGATTCACGCTCATCGGCTAAAAATTCCATTGTTTTTAGCTAGCTGACCGAACAAAAGAAGTCTGCGCTATGAGCGAAATAAAATGACGACTATGCATAGGTGGGATGAGGTCGAAAAAGAATTTTTGGCATTCGGAAAATGACGACTCGTGTAGCCGAAACAGTTGTTGAAAAAGAGACTAGCTGCCGTGAGTAACATTTTCGGACCCCGATAACTCATTCGTTCTCCGAAAGACGTTTGAGGTTTACTTGTAGTCCATATTTTCAATCCAGTGCCTATTCTCAGTGTATATGTACTTAGAGCTATTTTGAGAATTTGTTTGAAGTACAGCTATACTTGGAATTTGTTTGAAGTACAGCTATACTTAGAATAGTTTTAAGTACAGGTTCACTTAGAATACTTCCAGATGTGGATGTACTTAGAATAGGTCCAAGTGAAAAAATACTTCGAATCCTTCCAAGTGCAGATACACTTAGAATAGTTCCAAGTACAGATTCACTTAGAATACGTCCGGACATAGATATACTTAGAATCCTTCCAAGCGCAGATACACTTAGAATGGTTCCAAGTCCAGATTCACTCAGAATAGTCCCAGATATACTTAGAAGACGTTTGAGGTTCATTTATAGTTTAATTTTTCAGTCCCGCGGCTATTCTCAATGCATATGTACTTAGAACTATTTTGAGGATTTGTTCAAGTAGTCCAGTTCCAAGTACAGCTGTACTTAGAATAGTTCCGAGTACAGGTTCACTTAGAACAGTACCAAGTACAGCTATACGTAGAATAGTCCCAAGTACACGTTCACTCAGAATAGTTCCGGATATAGATATACTCAGAATAGGCCTAAGTGCAAACATACTTAGAATCCTTCCAAATGCAGACACACTTGGAATAGTTCCAAGTACAGATTTACTCAGAATAGTTCCAGTTGTAGATATACTTAGAAAAGGCCCAAGTGCAAACATACTTAGAATCCTTCCAAGTATATATATATACTTAGAATCGTTCCAGATGTAGATATACTTAGAATAGGATCAAGTGCAAATATACTTAGAATAGGATCAAGTGCAAATATACTTAGAATAGTTTCAAATA
Organism: Ophion costatus; assembly: GCA_951751655.1. Taxonomy (NCBI): domain Eukaryota; kingdom Metazoa; phylum Arthropoda; class Insecta; order Hymenoptera; family Ichneumonidae; genus Ophion; species Ophion costatus. Next base: position 16,771,339 of record OX632368.1, on the reverse strand, counting down.
CAGATATACTTAGAATAATTCAAAGTGCAAAGCTGATTAAAATAGTTCTACGTATAAATGTACTCAGAATAGCCACAAAAAAACACGCCAAGTGCTGCGTATATTCAGCGTGTGCTTAGCTTGGCCGAAAATATTTCATTCCTCAGTTATACTCGAAATACTCAGCGAGTTCTATGTACGGGGGATGATTCACATACCGGCTGTACTCATTGTGACAAGCACACCTGTCGCCGTTGCGATAAAGGCAATCCACGATAAACTCAATTGCGTACAGTTTAGGCGCACTTTCTTTGAAAATGTAATCGACGTTCTCATTGACGTGGCAAGTGAATATTCGAAGCAAACAAGAGAACCGATCACGTCGACTGACAATTTTTCGATGGCGGCCTATTTAATTTCTATCTGAGCTAATACGATCGTGATTATCAAACATCAAACACTACAAATTACACGGAATGATGATATCAGCAAATATTAAAGCACACAGAAAAGTTCAAATATTTATTTCGATTTATCGAGGCGAAGAGTGATCCAGAAGAATAGTTCCTATATCAGCGAACCAACAGCTGTGGATCAGCTGTCTGATCGCGTATCGTACAATGAAGAATGCTTCTTCATTGAAACACGAAGAAGCGACTAATGTTTAATGGAGATAGAGGATGGGATGAGCATAAAGGTATGTAAACAATCTGGAATGATCCTCGATCCAGTCACACAGTGCCAAAGGTGACCTTCAATCTGAGTACACAAACTCTTGGCTTCCCTCAGCGTGAAATCGATCGGTACACCAGTGTGGTTGAGGTGACCTTGAAAGTCTCTAATCTCATCAGTGCGATTGTGTGTTCAACAGCGTTGCTCTGAGGTTCTTTTGGGCCGTTGCTCGTCACGTTGGGTAGGTCACCCGAGGCAAATAAATAATCAGACGGAGGTCTTTGTTGCTGGAATTTGACGAGTACGCGACACGCGAAACGCCTGTGGATCCTCAAATTTCACGAAATCCGATACATACAGTGGCATACGACAGTTTGTCAGCGCAGACTTTCGGAGGTCGTAACATCGTTGGGCACTCATCGATGGCCTCCTATCATCGACTGGCATTTGAACGACTGTCGGGAAGCGATTTTGTCCGGCGTGTGCGTACAACTCAAGATCGTATTCCACTCGAGATAAGCCTCAATGACACATTGTTCGAATGTATCAATGAATTACGCAATTCTCTCGCACGTTCGCGTTACATCGACTCTGTCTTCTCCGTGTGGTAATTTATGCGGTCTCACGTTCCTGATAAGCCCGTCGGAGTTCCTAGACAGAATGACCTTCAACTTCACTTTCCCAAATTTCTTCTTCCACTGCGATGTACCGTACCGCATCGTGCAATCATCTGATGCAAACTTTCGTTTCCATTTAATTTTTGGGGTATCACAAATATTGCCTACAAATTTGAGGGGCCTACAAATATGATCCCAACAAAGCTGGAAGCTTGAAATCTTGTCAATGGAAGCACGTGGTCAGTGGCCGACGTTTGCCGGATGGTCCAATAGTCCGACTCAAAAGAAAACCTTTCTCGACTATGAGATGAGTCATTGAGTGGGAACCTGAATTTTTTTGCAAACATAGCCAAGTGACCTATCGTTTCGAAGCCCGTGACAATCTTGTGTAAAAAATCTTTATTACTGTATCTTTGTTCAAACATTTTATAAGAACATTTAAAATGATCGATTGTTCGTATCACCCTCTCACGAGAAAAAAATTATATTTCAAAACAATTATATATACATATATATGACTTCTTTAGACTTCTTTCTATGGGGAACATTGAAAGATGAAGTGTACAAAGGAGTACCAACTACACTTGACGACATGCAACAAAGAATTACTACAGTCTGTGCATCAATAAGTTCTGACGCTGTAAAACTTGCAAGTCAATCAATCGAAAAAAGAATCCAATGTTGCATTGATACTGATGGTCGTCATTTCGAACACTTACTATAAACATCGTAATTTTATTTACTACCGAAACTGTAAGTATTATCGCCTTTCTGTACTTCCTATGACCTTCAATGACCTTATGTTATAGGTCGTTGAACTCGTTTTAAGCTCCTTTTTCATGATACAGAAAAAAAAACATACCAAACCATTTAAAAAAATGGAGTTGACCTTCAAATGTCCGAAGTACCTCCACCTGCAAAAAAACTATTATCGCTATCGGATGGCCCCTTTCGTACTGTACAATTTCATTTCAGCAAATATTTATGTGAACCTTACAGTTTCGGAGATATCCAAGGTGCTAATAGTTATTGCTCTACCCTGTATATATATCTATATATAAATCAATCTCTATTATTTAGTGCACAACAGTAATAAGAATAATAATAATAATGATGATGGTGATGATGATGATGATGATGATGATGATGATGATGATGATGATTATGATGATAATGATAATGATGATGATGATGATGATGATGATGATGATCATCATCATCATCATCATCATCATCATCATCATCATCATCATCATCATCATCATCATCATCATCATCATCATCATCATCATCATCATCATCATCATCATCATCATCATCATCATCATCATCATCATCATCATCATCATCATCATCATCATCATCATCATCATCATCATCATCATCATCATCATCATCATCATCATCATCATCAACATCGTTATCATCATTATCGTCATCATCATCATTATCATCACCATCATCATCGTCATCATCATCATCATCATCATCATCATCGTCATCATCATCATCATCATCATCATCATCATCATCATCATCATCATCATCATCATCATCATCATCATCATCATCATCATCATCATTATTATTATTATTATTATTCTTGTTACTATTGCGCACGAAATAATCGTTTCTTTTTTTTCGTACATGTTTATGTGTGTCTATATATATATGATGGTGATGATGATGATGATGATGATCATCATCATCATCACCGTCATCATCAACAACGTTATCATCATCATCATTATCATTATCACCATCATCATCATCATCATTATTATTATTCTTGTTACTGTTGTACACTAAATATTACAGATTCGTTTTTTTTCGTACGTATTCATGTGTGTATACATATATATATATATTTGCTCTTGCAACTAAACGATTGAATAAATATTATAAGTGGTTGGAAAAAGGGGTTGGATAATAATGATAATTGTTATTATTACTTTTATTATTACAACTATTTTATATATTTATGTTTACACACATATACAACTATAGCGATAATATAAGCACCGTATCGCCACTATAAGCATATGCTATCGTTTATTGTTATAAAGTTCATTACCAGTGCTCTCATTTTTATTGAGGACGCGATAAATTGCTATCCGGTTGCTTTTTAACACCGACCATCGAATAAAGTTAACGCCAATGGTAAAAAATGATAAATAATAAACGAGGTAAGTTTGGATCAGTGAAAAGCGCGGTTAAAATCAAATGTGTAAGGCGAAGCGTGTAAAATACTAAAGGTTCAATGATCCGAAGATATAATCGTCCGGCTGCGCTGGCTCTTGGGGACACTCGCTTACCTAACGTGCTTCAAAGTTATTTATAAATTCATCACAACGCCACTCGAATTCGAACGACTTCCGACAAACGTGACTTCGATAAGCGTCGCACAACGTGTTGGTCGTACTCGTGTGGTGCCTGGGGAAACTGAAAATCATGCAACTTTTTCGAATGTCAGCGAAATCTTGATTGTATTTCGCGCATCTTCCGATAGATCACGTTGTAGTTCCCCCTATCAGACTCGAATAACAACGCAGTTTGCAGCTATGTAGGGAATTGTTGGCCCTCAGTAGATGTCACCCCTGCATTCGTTATTCTTTCGTGTGTCCAGAGAGCCACACGCCCTGCATTCGTTGCAAATTAGTATCGAAAAATGAGCGATGGCAGCGAATCTTCGAGCAAGAAAAATGAAGAGTGTCGACTAACAAGGAACATCACTTTGGTGTCCTCCTCCGATTTTGTTGAAACTTTTTTATGTGGAAGAGTATCAAAAACTAAGAGACACGTATTTTTCTTTATCGGCGGAAAAACGGTTTTGAGGGGTGGAACGCACCCTCGAAAATGGGGATGTTTTTTCGTTTTTCGTCGATAACGTTTTAACGGTATGAGATATAAAAAAAAATCAAATTGCAATAATGTTTATTTTTTCATGTACTATACATTGGAGATGAGAACGATACCATTATCGATGAAAAACGAAAAACACCCCTATTTTCGAGGGCGCGTTTCACCCCTTAAAACCGTTTTTCCGCCGATAAAAAAAATACGTATCGTTTACTTTTCGGTGCTTAATAACATATCCAAATTTCAACAAAATCGAAGGGTGTCACCTGAGGGATGTTCCTTTAAGAAAGGAAATTGCAAAGTTAGAGCAACAACTCGCAAGCGGACAACATCGGAAGAAGCATAAAAGCAAGTATTACGGTTTCTAGGTTAGGAAATTACGTGAAGTAAGCATCAAGGACGACAAATTGATGATGGCGGATACTTCTCATCAAAAGACATTCCTGTAGGCCCTATCCTACATGGAAAGACTTATCACTATATCGGAATTCTTTTAGTATAAAAATTATTTTATACTATTTTTACTTAAAATATTAAAAATTAAAACGTGAACTAAAAAATTTGGCATTTTGTATACCCGAATAGCCAGTGTAGCAAATTTGCTACTAACATTTTCACACTGCCGGTTCGAACTATTATTCCAATCCAATAAAAAATCTTCAAAGCCTAGCTCATCCAGTCAAGCTTCCTTTACGCGATTCTATCACAAAATGTTTCAAGAATGTTCATTTACTTACTTTTTTGGACAAAACACTAACAGCGGATGCAAGCGTCGTAAATTTTCACAACATTGTTGCCATATCGACATAATTCATATGTTGACGTTTGAATTTCATGCTATCCCGGCATTCGTAGCTGCATCTAGCATAGATCGATGGAACTGTGGAGTAACCTGTCCGCTATATCGTCCTCACGCTTGTCCCCGACGGGGTCAAAGTGACCGTAGCAAATTACGATGGCAGCTAAAGGGTTATTGGCCGTTTAACCATTTTTAGTACCATTTTTAGTACCCTAGGAGGGTGGGAATTTCTATTATTGTAAAGCATCCTTAACTTCACTAGTGCTTTTGCTTAGTTTTATACGATAACTTTCGATGGACACGTCATTAAAGAAATCTTGATTTCACCAGCACAAACTTGACTTTTTGCTGTGACTGTTTGACTGACTGCGTTTTTTCTTCGTCGCGTTTAACAATACACTGAATTCTCAATTACTCACTTTCTTCTTGAAATAATCGTTCCCCGTAGTATACGATATAAAGCCGATATGAAATTCATTTGAAACTAGAAAGCCCTGATTGGTTATCCTCTCGCGATTTAAAGGCCGTGTGGGCAGCTCGACAAAGAGGCAGGAAATGAGCGTTGGTGGGACATTCGGGGGAAAAAAAAAGTTGTGCATCGAAGTGGCGAAACAAGATTTGTGTGTACGTGGCAAATTGCGTCGAGGAAAATACAATATTATTTTTGCACAGACCGTAAAATGCTGTCGACTGAAAAATGTGTCTCCAAATACCCGTGACCTCAGACGAAAGTTCATTGGAGTCCAAAAGTGGTTTCGAAATTTCAGGACTATAAGTACTGTCCGGAAATTGGAATAAATAAAATCCACGCGACTTCAAAATTCATCTCAAATTATCTAAAACTTTGGCAAAGACTAATCCATCAGCTGACAAATTCACAAAAAAAAGGAATTTCCTTTTAAAAAAATGTATGCTGAATTTTGTCAAGTTTCCCAATGAAATAAAAAATGTCTGGTCGATGCTTTTGGATCGCGAAATTATTGTAAAACGAAACTGCGCAATCGCGACCAATTTCACTGCCCGAAATTTTTATCGAGCAAAATTATCATAAAATTGACAAAATTCACCACAAATTTTTTTAATACTGCTAAAACGTCGCGATAAAAATTTCCCGCAATTAAATCAGACGCAGTATCGTCAGCGAAACATTTTTTCCCGCATACCGCGCGCGCTTGTGTCAGCGGAAAAAAAATCCGAGTGAAGCTGAAATCGCTTGCCATGTGTTTTCATTCTCTTGTGGATTTTTTTCGATTCCGATGCTTTCGTGACAATTGACGAATAACAAAAAAATTCTTTCATTACGCAAACTCGAATTAGAAATATAAAAAAGCAAATCGAACTTCGTCACTTAAAAAATATATTTTAAGCACGAGTGAAAAAAATGTGCGATAAAAAAAGTTTTGATTGCTGAAACGCAAAAAACCTGATTTGGAATGTTCACGATCCTTATACTCTTAGCAATGAAATTAACCGCGGAATTTTGTGATAATTATGCGTACAAATGTTGAGGTTGTGTGGATTTGACATGTCTCCATTTTATCTTCACTCTTTTTATTCCGCAGTCTGATATCCCGTTGCGGCATAATTGCTCGAACGAATGAGATAATTAGAGGCCTCTAATACTATATCGCACTAGCGAGTTAGCTCGCGCTACTTACGTGACTTCGAATATTCTGATTCTTAACGGTACTTATGATTGTTTGTCTTATGACCAACGTTTGTTTCAAGATATTTTGTTCGAAGCCACCCACGCATAATAATAATAACAATAATAATTATGTAATCCAAAATGTTTATTTTATCAATATATTATTAACATTATATATATTATTGTAATATTAATAACAACAATCATATATGTAGTTACGCTACACCGTTTATTCTATACTTCGCGATATTTATTTATTTTTGTTCCAGCAATGACAGTAATAGTTATAACGGAAGTGAAGAATTTTTCTGAATTCGTTATGGATCGTTATCGACGTCCTGTCGATATTTTTGTCATTCCCTGACGCAACAGCGACAAACGCTTGTATACCATATGTGTTATCTGGCTTATCTCGAACTTTGTACATATATAGGCACTTATCTAAATCACCAGATATATATGGGACATTCCACGTCATTTCACCGAACACGTGACCCCAACTATTTTTGGTTTTCCCTGACTCTTTTTTTGTAAAATTGTACCCCATGAAAGGAATATCCCAGCCAATTTTTAGATTTTTATCTCTTCGCTATTAGGAGTTATAATTTTCCAAGAAATGACGATTTTGGAAGATTGCGATACGTTTAAACGCTGATAACTCCTGAACTAATTGAGATATTGACAAAAGTCGCTATACAACTTGTGTTCATTTTTAAGCACACTTTTGTTAAAAAAATATGAAAAATTATCAATTATCAATGTCCACGTTTTTTTTGCTTCTAAAGTGGAAACTATTTTTTTTAAAGATGATCGCCATTTTTTATTTTTTCAAAAAAATTCTCTAAAATAGAGTGACCTATTCTATGAATTTTAAGACTAGTCTCGTCGTGGGCCCATTTTTCCGTCTATTTTTTTTCGAATTAATCATATCTTTTTTAGAAGATTTTTATCATTTTAATCTCCAACCCGCGCATATTTATATCAATCGACTCAGAATTTCACCCCCAACCGCCATTTCAGGGACCGCATAGAGTTCCGGGACACTGATTTACAAATTCACCGAAAGGAAAATAGCAAAAAAAGAAAAAGATCACGAAATTTCAACGCTTCGAATGATAATGAGAGAATTCAGTTTGAAATTAAAGGCCGAGAGGATTTCTTACTCTCTCGGTGCTCGCGGAAGTAACAACTATTGCTATACCGACAAAATAATTCATTTTTATATAACTTATACTGACTGAGTAGATAAGCCAACTGTGTGCGATAAATTTACCGAGCGCAGTTTCAACGATACGGAAAAGAGACACTGATCTTCCAACGCTGTGCGCTGCAGTAATTATTCATAGTTCCATAGTGTGTTATTCTTCCTTTTTTTAATTGACGATGACTTCTCATTGGAACGATACCCATCCCTGATTTCGTGACACAAAACGATCAATGGATTTGTGAGTTACGTGCAATAAGAGTGCAAAAAAAAATACCGAAGAAAAAAAACAAACATTACGGAGACAAATACTCGGTCACGCGATGTGAAGCGGTCGATCACAAAGCGTGAATATACATTTGCGACGTCAAGAGTTCGTTTTGTAGAGCGGAAATATCTGGGCGTTGAATAAACGGCCAAGATATTATATTACTATCATTATCGTTGTTTTTACTGTGTTATTGTATTTCTTTTTATTGTACTATTATTGTTATTATTACTCCCGTTGTTGCTACTAACCGTTGTTTTTTTAACGCATAACATTCCATTGTTTTATGATTGTTATTTAAAAATTGTATTATCAGTAATGTTGTTATTCTTCCCAGTGTCGCCACCCTTGTCATAATCGTGGTTTTTTATTTCGTTATTATTCAATTTTTTTTTTCGTAAACCCTTCAACTTTTGTTATTATTGTTGATTTTATTGTAATTTTATTATTATTATCATTATTATTGTTGTTGTAACTGATCCCAGCATTGCCACTCTTATCATTATCGTTTTTTAAATTGTTTTGTCGTTGTTGTTTTTTTTTACGAAAACCCTCACGTTGTTTTGTTATTTTTATTACTTTTATCAGAACTGTATTATTATTATTATTAGAGAGTTTTATTTGGACAGCTTTGAATAAAGTTTTTTACAAAGCTTCGATAATAATACATATATATATTACTGTTTACATCTCTTATCTTCTTACTCCCCATTTTCTTTATTTCAATATTCTCCTCAGCCCAGTACTTCCACGGCTCATCATCATTCTCTATAATAAATTTATATTTATTAGAACTGTAGTATAATTATTCGTAAATTTGTTAATGTTGTCCTTGTCACGCTTGCTACTTTTATCGTTACCGTCATTATTATTATTATTATTATTATTATTATTATTTATATATATAATGATGTGTATATGTATGTGGAGAAAGAGAGAGCATGAGTGCCTGGGTCGAGCAAGAAGCTCCGAGCCGAAAACGCTTCACTCCATCTATTATCCTGAAGAACAGAGTGTTTTCCGGACAATAGGGCTATGGGATGCTACGCTGTGGGATCATAGTGTTTAAAGTTGCATCGTTGGAACGCAACGAAAGCTCTTTTTTACATTTTATTTTCCTTATTCTTATCATCATAGAATTCTTTCATATAATTCTTTTATACATTTATATTGTAGATCGCTGAATAGATATCTTGAAAGATGGACTTGAGGGTTTTTTGTTCGCAATGTCTGCACAAAAGAAAATGACGTTCGTAAAACCTCAGGAATCATGGCAGCTGTCGTCGAACGTTTTTTTTTTGACACATGTGTTCCGAATGGTGTAAAGTCGATTCACCTCGTTACTTTTGTTTGATAAAATTCTGAGGGACTGTGAAAATATTAATAAATGTGTGGTAAAAATTCAAAGATAGTGTGTTTTATGGTTGATAAAAAAAAAAATAGCTGTCGCGTGGGATGAGCCCGTTAATTTTCATTGCATTCCAAAAAGGCAAAGTTCAACCTCGTGTGAGATCTTTGGAGATGTTGTTTCTTTGGGAATTCGGTAAGGTGAACAAACGGGTTAGCATTTTGTTTTATTATAGGTACAGAGTTTGATGAAGGAAATAGGGCTTTGCGTCGTGCAACATGCGGTTACATCTAATTACATTATTTACTAAATACCCCCATTCAATAAATAGCTTCTTAATCGTCATGAAATTTTTACACGACCTCCTGAATACTTCACGTAAAAACATACCAAATTTTTCGATTTCTATCATCATTACTTCAACCTCCTTAGGGGTTGAAATAAAAAAAGATAAGAAAATTCGGAAAATTTCATGTTTTTGTATGAAGTATTTGAGAGGTCGTGTTAAAATTTCACGACGATTAGGAAGCTCGTTATCAAAAAATTAACATTTTGTTAAGAACAATTTTTAAAAGAAATTAAAAAAAAATTTATCAATAAACTTCGTTTTGTTTCCGTTGCTTTCGGTATATTGTAGATATTACAAAATTGAGAGGTAAAAAAAAAACTTATTGCAAAGTTACATCAGTTTCCATAAGACAACAATTAATTTGTGAATGTTAATTGTTCAATAACGAGCTTCCTAATTGTCGTGAAATTTTTATACGACCTCTGAAATACTTCATAGAAAAACATACCAAATTTTCAGAATTTTATTATCATTTGTGATTTGGGACTCAACATCCTTAATACCAAAACTGCATTTTGAAAAATGCGATGCTAAATTTGCAAAATATATCACAGCATCTGATCGAATTTCGCAAATTCGATCATGTCAGAGTTGAAATTCAAAGAGTTCCACATCCTAAGCCTATTCTGTAGATAGTTCTATCGGTTGAAGCTAATTAGAATCGTCAGCAATTGTTACAAACAAAATATCCGTAAAGTGAGATGTAGTATTACTGCGAGTTCTGGCTCGTCCGAAGCTTCTTCACGACTGCTTGCATCGACCACGGCATCACGAAGCATTTGGTTTTCGGTTTCCGATTCTCGGGGGTTTACAGCTTCTTGTTTTCGATTCTAGCAATTTAGGACATAACACACAGTTCGTGACCTTTTGCTGGCACGTATACTCTTGGCGCGATAGACTCAACTGCGCTATTAAGCTTTTGAGGCCAGTCTATTGTTCGTTGGATCAACAGTACCAAAACTCGAGCGATATGGAGTCACTGTTATTACGTCGCTCTGCCTTCAGTAGCAGAGTAAGCAGGTCCGGTGATGTTGCTCGGCTTGTTCTATTTGTTATTACTATGCGGGAGAACTTTCGTCGGATGTGACAATAGCTGTTGGTGTTATTGCATATTTTTATACGTTGTATCAACTCTTCGTCTCATAGTCTTAAACCGGTAGTCTAGCGTTGCATTATAGACTTCTACAAGTCTAGCGTTGCATTCTCGACATCTAGAATTTTTTTTAGAATTTTTTAGAATTTCTTTAAATTTTCAATTAGAATTTTTAGATTTAGAATTTAGAACTTTAGATTTAGAATTCTTAGATTTAGAATTTAGAACTTTAGATTTAGAATTTAGAACTTTAGACTTAGAATTTTTAGATTTAGAATTTAGAACTTTAGATTTAGAATTTAGAACTTGAGATTTAGAATTTTTAGATTTAGAATTTAGAACTTTAGATTTAGAATTTAGAATTTTTAGATTTGGAATTGAGATTTAGAAATTAAAATTTGGAATTTTTAGATTTTAGAAATTAAAATTTAGAAATTTTAGATTTTAGAAATTTAGAATTTTTAGAACTTTTAGATTTTAGCAATTTAGATTTACAATTTAGATTTAGAAATTAAAATTTAGAACTTTTAGATTTTAGAAATTTAGAACTTTTAGAACTTTAGATTTTAGAAATTTAGAACTTTTAGAACTTTAGATTTTAGAAATTCAGATTTAGAATTTAGATTTATAATTTATAATTAGAATTTAGAAATTAGAATTTAGATTTTTTTAGAATTTTAGAAAATTTAGAAAAACAGTACCAAAACTCGAGCGATATGGAGTCACTGTTATTACTCTGCTTTCAGTAGCAGAGTAAGCAGGATCGGTGATGTTGCTCGGCTGGTTCTATTTGTTATTACTATCCGGGAGAAATTTCGTCGGACGTGACAGTAGCTGTTGGTGTTATTGCATATTTTTATACGTTTTATCAACTCTTCGTCTCATAGTCTTAAACCGGTAGTCTAGCGTTGCATTATAGACTTCTACATGTCTAGCGTCACATTCTCGACTTCTACAAGTCTAGCGTTGCGTTCTAGACTTCCACAATTTTCTAGTTTCCCATAGGAACACTAGAAAATTAGTGAAAATTAGTATTGAGAAAAATGATTTGTAGACTAATCGTTTTTTCCGGGTATGCAATATTATCCGTATAACGACGGTTGACTAACGATAGTTTTGCTTTCAAGGAGAAACTGTAGTGACGAAAAAAGCCAGGGTAGATAAACGAAAGATAAACAGAAGCGGTAAAAAGTAGTCGTAGCTCTTATGGATCGGCGTTGGGATAAATTCGCAGTGGGACAACTTGTCGGGTCTTCTCATCGGTTGTGAGTCTTCTCTATCGTGTAACACGACATATCGCGTTCCTATTGCCGAGGCGACGGGACTTCGTGTAGGCTAAACACGAACCCCCACTCGTTCGTACGCATACCCTGGAGAATATTAAGGGACCACTCTAGGATTTTGGAAATATCATTTTTTGGTTTTAAAAATACTTTGGGGTCATAAAAACACTACGCAATTAGTCCTGCAGCGAATTTTGTTTTTTTTTTAAGGTTCAATCATCGATTTTCTTTTTTCAAACTGGGAGGACGAGTAATCCGTCAGTTAGATCAATTGTTACTGCAATAGATGTTAGGAGATCAATTGTTACCACAATATCACTATTAAGGGCTTATGTTGCACTTAGTGGATGTTGAGCATCACTACAGTACAAAAAAAAAACGTTTTTTAGACAATAAATGTAATTGTGCCTAATTTAGCAGGTAAACCATTCACAAAAAATGAATTCAGAGACGTTTTTTGGGTCGCTGATTACGAATTCGAGATCAAAATCCATAAATTCAAAATGGTGAATCCAATATGGCGGACCAAAACCGGAGATTTTACTGGAATTACTAAAACATCGGAGTTGCTCGATATGTTGATTCTGTTATACTGAATTTCTAATAGAATTACGCTTTTAGCATTACGCGGAGCTAACGACGAAGACGTAGCGAGTTTCTAGCTCCATATTTTTTTAATGTTTTCACGATTTTTTTTGCTTTTTTATTTTATATATTTTTTTTGCTATTTATTTTTATACTTTTTTTTCACTTTTTCATATTTATTTGTATCTAAAGACTAACATCGTTTTAGGTGTGGTAGGCCGCAAAACAATTGCGATTTACGTCTAAATTATAAGCTCAGATTAGTATCCGTGACCAAGCCAGATTTGTGTTTCATTATCCTATATTGGAACTCCCATTTTTATTGTTCAATTTTGAACTGCGATTCGAATTCAACGACTCAAAAAACGCCTGCATATGGAGTTTCATCTTCATCAAGCTACTTTGAGCATTTTGGGCCGTCGTATTGGATCCGCCATCTTGAATTTTCAAATTTTGAGTGCAGATTTGTAATCAGCGACCCCGAAAACCCCCGAGTACCAACTTTTGCTTTCATCAGACAATTTTTTCATTTGTGGTCCGCCATCTTGAATTTTCAAATTTCGAGTGCAGATTTGTAATCAGCGACCCCGAAAACCCCCGAGTATCAACTTTCGCTTTCATCAAATGATTTTTGCATTTATGGTTCGCCATATTGGAACCGCCATCTTGAATTTCCAAATTTTGAGTGTAGATTTGTAATCAGCGACCCCGAAAACCCCCGAGTACAAAGTTTTGAGCTGATTGCACGTAAGTAAAAATATATGCAAGAAACGGATGATGAAGGTTGACGGTATCGAGGGAGACGTGAAAGCCCGCGAGGCCGTACGAAGGAACGTGGAGAAAAGAAAATCATTTCGGAGAAAGGAGTTTTGAGACTAAACTCGATATATTCAGGCTCGATTTGAATTTATAGCAGTGAGATATCCGTTTATGGTGCATCGACTGTCTAAAACTCAAGCAGTCTCACACCTTAGTTTCCAGTATACCAGACGAATTTAGGTTAGGAAACGTGTCGTTCTCTCGTTGAACGCAGTATACTATTACAGCCGACGGCGCTATAGCGATAGTCAGTCGTGCCATTTTTTCCTCCCTGAATCTTCAATATATTTATATTTAATTGCAGAAATCATAATTATTGATATAATTTTGGGGCTTAGAAAAATTATTCAACAATATTACGAGTTGGATGCTCAATAACATTTTATTTCAACATGGAATTTTAGTTCCATGCGGTTGGCACCCTGCAGAAAAGTCATTATGTCATTGGAATTATTTGTTCGCGAAACAAAATCATTTCTGAAAATCGACGTTTCCATTAAATTGATTGAGACATTTATCGATTTTAATAATATTCTCATAATCGTCTGATACTGTTGAAGTTCATCTTTACATGATTATTATTATCGTCCTGATTGCTTATCGATTGGAATACTGATAAGATAAAGTGCCATAAGAGAAACGTGATGTGAGAGTTTAAAGGTCACGTTTCAAGCACTTTTTGTGCCAATCTTCCGAAAGTTTACTCAACGCAATTGGTGCACCTGCCACGATAATTTACGGGCATTATTGACTGACGCTTTTTGGGAACAGGCTGAAGTGTATGTGCCCTGAATGGACTTTCAGGTACTGAGCGAGGAGCTGAGAGAAACCAGAGGGAACGTGTAGTTCTAAGCAAACCAGACCAAAAACCAGCAATAAAAAGAGTCGCCACAAAATGGCCAGCTAAAAATTCGAAGTACCTTCTAATTTTCTGCTGGCCACTTTGTGGTAGCGCCTTTAATTGCTGGTTTTTAGTCTGGTCCATGTGCCTGTCAGGTACCCGCCCACTCCTCGTCCGGGTCCCTATCCCCACTCCTTCTCGGGGACCCTTAGCCGCACTCCTCGTCGCAGACGCTACCCCTACTCCTCCTCGGGAACCCTATCCCCACTCCTCGTCGGGGACCTCTACCCCCACTCCTTGTCGGGGACCCTACCCCCACTCCTCGTCGGGGATCCTTACCGCCGCTCCTCCTCGGGAGCCCTATCCCCACTCCTCGTCGGGGACCTCTACCCCCACTCCTTGTCGGGGACCCTACCCCCACTCCTCGTCGGGGACCCTTACCTCCGCTCCTTCTCGGGACCCTATCGCCACCCCTCGTCGGGGACCCTTACCCCCACTCCTTCGGGACCCTATCCCCACTTCTCGACGGGGACCCTACCCCCACTCCTTCTCGTGGACCCTATCCCACTCGTCCTCGGGGACCCTCATCCCCACTTCTCCTCGGGGACCCTACCCCCACTCCGTATCGGGGACCCTACCCCCCACTACTTCTCGGGGACCCTACCCCCCACTGCTTCTCGGGGACCCTTACCCCCACTCCTCCTCACGTATCGTTTCCTCGACTCCTTCTCGTAGGACTAATTCCCCCACTCCTCGTGACATCCAGTTGGCATTTAAATCGACCAAATACCTCTGCGTTTCTCCGCTAGATGTCACTATGAGTCGAGTGCCGTGGAATGAGGTAGACATTCGGAGTGAGAGATAGATCGATAGATAATTTAATTAGTGCTCTGGGATATTAAATATCCTCCAGCATATAGACTTTGCAACAGAGCTTACAAATTCTTTTTTTTTTCACTCGGAACAAATCAAAAGCAGTACAAAAATCTTCCGACTAACCGCATTTTGGTGATAACGTTTAAACATGACGCAACGTGAGCGAGATGCCTACCCAAGGGAGAGAAAGAGGGATATGAGCCGCGTGGTGAAGCGAGAGAGAAATAGACGATAAAGCGTTTCCCCCATCGCTCGCACCTGTCACTCGGAGGCTTTTCCGGAAGACGCGCGCGCTTTTCTCCGGGCTTCGTTTCAGAGAACTCGTCGCGGATTTTCTCCTCATAAACACCGCTCTCGTTTCGCCTGCCCGGTCGGGCACGTGTGCGGTATGTCTATAAGTATACCTTGGTCCAACAAGACCCCCGATATGCCAACGACTTTATTCACGTTTATCGACTCGACAAGCCACGGCAAGTGCAGCAAAAAACACATTTCTCTCGCGAGCTGTTCTTGGTACGGAAAATTATGCATAATAATTTAGATAATTATCGAACGTTGAACGAACAGTTCGTGCAAAAAAAATATTTCCATCAGTTCTTTGATCGGTTCTCAATAAATCGGATTGAATTATCAATCCACTCGCTCGGTCTTCGTTGCTTGCAATAATCGTCCAATTTGGTTAGCACTAGAATTTCACTATATCGCTCATTGTTCACCCATAAAATGAACGAGACTCTTTGGACTTTCGTAACTTTTCCGTTTATTTCATTAAACTGTTCATTCGTATATAACAATTATACACGTTTTTTTTTCCGCAGCTTTCGTCGAATATTCGTAAAACTCTCGTTGCTTGCCTTGTTCTCTGTTTTTCTTTTGTTTCTCGTTCTTGTTCAAGGCTGCACTCTTGTTATGACCCGATGATAATATTACCGACAACTAATAATATTGTGAATGATAGTGATGACACTTCCTAGGTCGATAATACATTGTAATAATCATCATAGTTTATTCTATAACAATTATAACAACTATTATTATAAATAATTCGTTATAATAATTATTTTTTCAAAATATTGTTCATAATAATTGTTTTTAAACATTGTTTATAACAATTATTATTATTAATAATTGTTAAGTCGACGCGACATTTTCTTTGTGAGTATAACAATGATAATAATAATAATTTAGATATTTTTATGGAAGATGACTTCAGAAGAATAATAACAATTACCGTTATTATTATTATTGCTATTATTATAATTGTTGTTGTTGTTCTTATACTTTCAACAATTATTGTCGCTCATTTTTTCGATTAAACGAGGAATCACTTTTTAATTATTAAAATCTTTTTTTAAATAATGTTTTTGAACTTTTAATAAATTTATAAATTTGTATAAATGCATATAAATTTGAAAATAATACATTTTTTTGAACAACTTAAAAGTAATAAATGGATGTTATCTTATTATTGTTTTAAAGTTGAAAAAAAATTATTCAATTTAATTTTTTTAACGTTATTATCATTCACTTTAATGAAGTATTACATAAAAATAATAATTTCTTTTATCTTTATTATTTTTTATTGCTATTATTGCCATTATTATTAGTTTCGTGAAAAAAAATGTTAAAAGTTGTGCAAATAAAACTCGATTGATTTGATTGATACCATTATTATTATCATTAAGATTATCGGCATGTTTGTTAACGATTGATTTCGTTATTTTTATTATATTTTTAAACTGAGCGAGATAGTGTTTACCTTTTGAAATAAAATCATTATCACCATCGATGATAAATATAATTAGCATCATTACGTTCTTTATTATGATATTTGTTCACTACTACTTTTTTTTGCTATTATTATTGTTAATATTGTTTTTCGATGGTCCGAGATAGTGCTTACTCTCTAAGTTGGCATCACGATCGTAATTGATAAAAATGAACATCTTTGTTTTTACTATTTTCATCATTATTGTGAGAATTCTTCAATTGACCAAGACAATTGTTCCTCCTTAAGATAAATCATTATCATTGATACTGATATCACACCGACAAAATTTCGATTAAAATGGAATTGGTTTCATTCCAATCACTGTTATGTAACGTTATGGGAAAAACGTAAGCTCGCATAGTCGAAAGAGTCGTTACGTACGACCCGAAAGACCTAGCCACTTATTCCACACGTTCCACACTGAAGTTCGAGCGAGACATTGGAATTTTCGGTAATCAAAGCGCACGAGTCTCACTGCTAACGAGAGAATCGTCGAACAGGAGTGGGAAAAGTTCCGTTTTCGGTTGTCACTTTGCCGCGGCAGCGATTGGCGATAAGCGAGAAACGAAAAACGTGTTCTCGATAATCTTCCGTTCTGTATATCGCGGATCGGTCGAGTCCTCGATCGAAAAGAAGATTCGATTTCAGAGAATGGAAAATAAAGAAGAAAAATAACACTGACTGGTCGCTTTTTTCGGTGTTGAGGGCAATAATGGAAAGTTGCTCGAGCGACGAGAACGTCGAAACAAAAGACGCGACGAGTGGAGGGGGGGAAAAAAATAAATTGGATCTCGAAGAAAGATTTGTGGCCTTTTTAGGATGGTCGCAGGCTTCTTGAGTGGGAGCAGTAGCGCGAGAGAGAGACAGAGAGAGAGAGCGAGAGAGAAAAATCAACGACTCACCGAAATTCTCGTCGCGCACGTTCAAAGACTGGGTCCTTGTTTTTTTGTTTTATCTGAATATACTGAAAAGACTGGAGGCAGCTGGACCTTGGTAACCCGAAGACTTCCTACCATACGACGAGCCCTCGAAATCCTTCAACACCACTGCCGCACTCACCGCGTCCAAACACTCCCGAGACTCGTCGGGAAATATCACAAACGTAATCCCATCGTCAGTTCGTGTGTTCGTAAAGCGAAAAGAGGAATAGCCAGAGAGAGAAAGAGAGAGAGAGAGAGAGAGAGAGAGGTCGAGGGCGAGAGGAAGAGCGAGAAAGCATAAAAAAACGAGGATGGAACGCGACGTGCGCGACGAGAGACAGCCCACACTTTTGACGCAAGAGTCTTTACCGCATGAATTCGAAATACGCTGTGACTTCTCGTGGACGCATCTCGTCTCACTTTGACAGAACGTGAGAAACGCCCGCGAGAAAAGCTTTCGCCGCACCGCGGGCGAGATTCCCCTACGCTAATGTCGCAGCGCCGCCTGTGATCGACAGGTGGCGCCATCTGTGGACCGCCCGCGGAGGTCGAAGCGGGGGAACTCAGCCGGTAACGGCTTACCGGCGGATTCGCGCGGATCGTGTGGACGTTCGATAGATGGCGGTCGGGTGCGATTGGGGAAGTCAACCAGGAATGAGCGAAATGTATAGAAAGAACCTAAGGGATGGGCCGATGGTGGCCATTTCGTTGATTACGATATTTTTCAAAAATCCTACGTCATTGTACCGGAAGTACCTTCCAGATTAACGACATTTTTTCCTTTTTTGGTTTTATCTATTCAATCGGCTGGAATCATGTCAGCAGTGGAGGAACTTTTTTTGGCGCCTCCGAAGGCAGCGCATAAGGCGCTTGGATCTCAATATTTTTCTATGAAAAAATTAGGTAATATAGGTCAAATATAGCCAAATATATTCTTAATTTTCCGAAACATTCAATTGCGTACATTGCGTCCAAAAAATTCCCGAAAATCACCCTAATTTTCAGCGTTCACACCGGGGGCTATAGCCCCTTAATGTTCGCGGTTTCCAGAATTGTTCAGTTTCACGATCATAAAAACAAATAGTAAAAAAACTAGAATTAATAGTACGCAGTTAATCGCTCAAGCACGAGGTACACATGAATTAAAGGTTGTTTGCTACCCGCGCCTGCGACACTACTCTACAACGGCGCCAAGTAGTGGCAGCTTCGAGAAACAATAGAAAATATTTAGGCGACTTCCCCCACCACCGAAAATTTGGAGAAGTTTCAAGGTCTGTATGTAAGACCGTGGCCGCCACAACAGTCAATTTCATCCTGTGCACTGGCTGTATTACTATATTTATAGCATGGGAAGTACACTGCGACATCTACAGGCCGTATTTAACACTATAGTTTGGGTCAAATTTTCGGACCTTATACCGTCTCTCTATGCGAAGATTGGACTCCTTTTCGCCTCAAACGTAAATAATTACTCCGTTCTTGATTCCCTGCGCGTTGGCTATCAGCTTTACTTCCATAGCGAATTGCCCAAATGCTACTGCAGTGAATAATTTACTTTTCCGCTCTTTTTTTAGCTCTGCCAGCTCTGGATTTACATTTTGTAAGGTTATGAGAGTAGATCGCAGGTTTCGGGAAGAAATGATTCCATTCTTAGAGCATACTTTTACAAGAGACGTCTGAGGTTATATTTATACCTTGTATTAAATAGAAATAACTTTTAATATTGGTCGATTTATTACTTAGAAAGATACAAACTTGGAAAGCAAAAATCTTGTGGCGTGACTACAATTTTGCCTTAATGGCCCAAAGCGACTCATTTTCCGAGTTATCGACTTTTTCAAAAGGCTTGATTTTTAAGTAGCTTATGGAACGACAACTCACTTTTGTTATCCGTCTTTCATCCTGGAACACAGCAGAATATCGAGTAGTACTTCGTTTTTTTTAAATTTTGTCCATTCTTATCAAAGTATTTTGTCAGAGTTTACTATTCTAGTAGAGCTTCTGCCTTAGGCCGCGAGTGGCGCTAAGGCGTTTGGGGATCGCGAATGCTTTATCACGAATATGAGACTCGCGACGAGCGATAAACGATATCCAATGGGATGTAGGGTATTGCGGACGACCTCTAGGAGAGTCAAGCTCCCATTGGATATCACTTGTCGCTCGACGTGAATCGCGTGCAGTTGTGGGCACCGCGGGCACTCTTAGGGCATCCGTGCACCGCCCGCGATTGGCGATAAGCAATATCCAATGGAAGGTTCACTTTCCTAGAGGGTTTCCGGCATACCTTAGCTCCCATTGGATATCGCTCATCACAAATGCGTGCAGTCTACAAATATCCTAACCTCAATGTCAGTCCCGCCAGCAGCGGCACAAAAATGCAAAACGGCGCGCAATTTGAACTTGATACTTCTCCATTTACATTGCTGCCTACTGGAAAACTCAAACGATACCGAAAAAATTCACATAATTAAATAAGGTCAAAGAGAAAAAAATTAAAAGGAAACGGATCCATGGCTCGTGTATTGGATCGAATAATTTATTAATACAAAAAAAGATACATCTAGTAGTGTGTGTGTGTGTGTGTGTGTGTGTGTGTGTGTGTGTGTGTGTGTGTGTGTGTGTGTGTGTGTGTGTGTGTGTGTGTGTGTATGTGTGTGTGTGTGGTATAAGGACACGAATCACTTTAAGCAACATATGTACGAACGAGATATATAATTATAAATAATGGAAAAGTCGTTCGGTTTTGGGACACCGGAAGTGCAGCAGGTGTCCCACATCAACTGTATGATGTGAATGGTGATGGAATATGAATATACACACGAGTATATATATATGCATATATGAATGTGTTTTTTTGTGTGTGCATGTAAACAAATATGGCCATATGGAAGCAACGTCTTTTAAAAATAAAAATAATAAATGTAGGGACGAAAAAACATGAGTTTTCTTTTCTCTGTCTCACATTGGCATCCTCAGTCGCTGCTGCCGGAGGGAAGTGTGAGCTAAGTCAAGTAATAAATGATTATTTCTTTTTGCGGGACATGTGGCTGGCCCCGCGTCTACCTCGGTGATGCGATTTGGTGGTTTTTGTCGGAATGTTCTGTGGAACGTTTCCTTTTTCGCTGGAATGTCCGTTCGACGTCTGATCGGCAGAGCCTGTCATCGGCACACGACGAAAAAAAAATAATTTCAACCTCGCGGATGACGATTAAACGCCGCGTCACTATTTTTCAAAAAGGAGGAAAAAACTACTGTGGTTTTGAGGAACTTGTCGAAAATTGCGGAATATTGAATTTTTTGTAATATAAACAAAATGTCGAATGTTTTGTGGTGCGCGACAGCAAAGAATTAGGATAAATAAAAATTCAATTTACAATGGAAATTGTAAAAGAATTGCGCAATGGGGAATAGGTTTAGCAAAGAATTATTAATGTTTGGACGTTTCGATTATTAAGACAATAATATACGTGGGACTATTAATCATTCTTCGACATTGAACATAATTGACACTTCGATCTTTAGGAACGACAGAAATACTCTCGAGGTTGAAATGATAATTGAAAAAAAAAACGAAATATCTAAAACAAGATAATACTCGATAGTGCAACAGTGAAAGTATTTTAAAAATTGAAAATATCGAAGGGCCAATAAAGAAAATGATTGAACTATTTCCAGAATAATAGAGAATTTTCAAAGTAATTGGACATTTTTTAAACAATCGTACATTTTGACAACAATTCAACATTTTGAAATCGATCGTCAATTTAATAAATAAACATTCTCAAAACAATTAAAACTTTTCAACATGACCCAAAATTTTCAAAATAATTGAATATTTTCAAAACAATTGAAATTTTTCAAAACAATTGAACTTTTCCAAAATAATTGAACATTCTCAAAAAAATTGAACATTTAAAAATCAATTGAACATTTTCCAAATAATTGAAGATTTTCAAAACAATTGCGTATTTCCAAAGTAACAGAACACTCAAAAAATAATGAATTTTTTCAAAAGAATTGAACATTTTCAAAATAATTGGACATTTTCAAAATAATTGAACATGTTAACAATAATTGAGCACTTTCAAAATAATAGAACATTTTCAACCAATTGAACATTGAAAAAATAATTGAACATTTTCAAAATAATTGAACATTTTAAACATAGTTGAACATTTTCAAAATAATCGAACGTTTAAAAAAAAATTGAATATTTGAAAAATAATTGAAGATTTTTCAAATGATTGAAGATTTTCAAAACAATTGCGCGTTTTCAAAGTAATAGCACGCTCAAAAAATAATAAAATGTTTTCAAAATAATTGAACATTTTAAAAATAATTGAACATTTTCAACATAATTGAACATTTAAAAAATAATTGAACATTTTCAAAATAATTGAACATTTTTCAAATAATTGAACATTTTCAAAATAATTAGACACTTTCAAAATAATTGGACATTTTTAAAATAATTGAACATTTTCAAAATAATTGAACATTTGTAAAATAATTGAACATTTTTAAAATAATTGAACACTCAAAATAATTGAACATTTTCAAAATAATTGAATATTTTAAAAATAATTGAACATTTTCAAAATAATTGAACATTTTAAAAATAATTGGACATTTTTAAAATAATTGAACACTTTAAAAATAATTGGATATTTTCAAAATAATGGAACATTTTCAAAATAATTGAACATTTTCAAAGTAATTGGACATTTTTTAAGCAATCGTACATTTTGACAACAATTCAACATTTTGAAATCGATCGTCAATTCAATAAAGAAACATTTTCAAAATAATTGAACATTTTCAAAATGATGGAAAATTTTCAAAATAATTGACCTTTTTCACAATAATTGAACATTTTTTAAATAATTGAACATTTCCAAAATAATTGAATAATCGAAAAATAATTAAAAATTTGTAAAATAATTGCAAATTTTCAAAATAATTGTCCATTTTCAAAATAATTGAATCTTTTCGAAATTGATTATTTTGCAGATAATTGAACATTTTCAAAATTATGGCGCGTTCTCAAAGCAATAGAACGCTTTTGAATAAATGAAATATTTTCAACATAAATGAACATTTGCAAAATAATTGAACATTTTCTAATCAATGAAGCTTTTGCAAAAAAAGCGGACATTAAAAAAAATTTGAATATTCATAACGAAAGACCACTGTCAGTTAGGAGTCTTAACAGATAATTTTTTTCGGTGATTTGGTTAGTCTTTCATAAAAAAGAAAATGACGTTACGCATAACATAATAAAAATAATCTCACCGGAAATTTGTGTGTTCGTGTTGGAAATCGGTTCCCCATTTTGGCGGACGTTCGTTGTTCGTGTTTCTCCCACTGGCCCGCTCTCTTCTGCAAAATGAAATTACGTGTACTTCGTTCGCCAACATTATTAAAAGTTCAACATGGAACTTGAAAGGAACGAAACTCGAAAACTCGTATTTTCGTGTTTGCGACTTGGTCATTTTATTATTTGCGTACGTCTTTGCTTGACTGCGGAAACCTTGCGATCCGGGCTCGGACTCGTCGAACTGATCGGCGAATAAAATCCCGTCTCACCCTCGTCGCTGAGTTTGCACGGCGAGTAAAAATCGTCAAACTTTCCCGGTGCGTAATTGCCTTTCGAGTTGACGAACTTTTCGTCTTCGTCGGGACTCTAGGGTCAGAGGCATTATTTTATTCCATTCTTTTTCATACTTACTTTTTTCTTACTCATTTTGAAAAAAATATTTTTTCCGTCTGTCTTCTTTTTAAATTACTCGTATATTTCGTTCAATTTTTTAGCCTCCTAATTTGAAGAATTTTTTTCGATGCTCAATTCGATGTGTTTTAAATGTATTTCGAAAGTGTATTTTTTAAGCGTAGGAACTTTTATATCAATATCTATAGTATAAACTTATGAAAAGAAATCACGAAGATAGCCTTTTCAGCGTCTAAAGTGATAAGACCCATTGAAGGTATCTTTCTGCTTAGCGAGTTCAGCAAGTGAAATAAAGCGCGAAGGCAAAAGAGGGGAGGAGGAAAACAGGAAGAAGAGAACCGGAAGAACAGTAATGGAATACCTGAGCAACGGAAGTGTGGTTATTTGGCTCTGTTTGCTCGTTGACGACCTCTGTGACCCGGGCAGAGGCCCGATGGAAAATCAGATTGGCCTCGTTCCGAATGCTCGCGAGCTCCGTCTCCGAGACGCTACTGTCACCGGAAGTGCTCGCGTATTCGACCTTCGATTCACCGGGCTGTGGACCAAATACATGTCGAATATTGCATTATTCCCCTCATTCTTTCGGCTCATCGAATTGTTTCTTTTTCAATGAAAAAAAAATCACACATATATATTTCATTATTTTCGTTTTTCTATTTTCTTCGATTCACCTATTTTTTTCGGTTTTCCTACTTTTATCTATTCATAATGATATAACAATGGCAATAAAACATCGCGAGCCCTCGTAGCAGAAAAATTGAAAGGTGAAAGTGACCTCAGCGATCCCGGCCCGGTCCTGTGCATAGGGCATAGAACTAGCCGTGTCCTGAATGTCCTCAAGCTCCGTCGCCGAAACACTGTCGCCGGAAGTGCTCGGGGAATCGTCGGCCAGGCTCGATAAATCATCGGGCTGCGGATAAGAGTCCACGTCGAATATTTAATTTTCTTTTTACCTCGTGAAACTCTTCGGCACGCCGAATGTATTTTCTTTTTTCACGACTTTTCGAAATTTCTCACACTCGCGTATTGCGTTTAGAGAAATCATTTTTTCGCCTTTTTTCGATTCATAGTTCGAGTCTTTATTCGTTGAAAGTCTGAGCCATTTTTTATTTTTCATTTCCATTTTATTCATTCCGCGTTGCTATTTGGTTCAATTGCGTTTGGGTTGTTTGTTTGGTTTCGTTGAGGTTCATTTGTTTGGGTTTTGTTTTCGGTTTGTTTGGTTTTGTTGGAATTGTTTAGCTTTGTTTGGTTTTGTCGTTGGCATTGTTTCTGTTTGTTCGGGTTTGTTGTTGGCATTGTTTAGGTTTGTTTGGGTTTGTTGTTGGCATTGCTTAGGTTTGTTTTTTTGGGTTCGTTTTTTTGTTTGTTTGGTTTATTATTGGGATTATTTCGGTTTGTTTGTTTGTTTTAGGTTTGTTTGGGTTTGTTGTTGGCATTGCTTAGGTTTGTTTACGGTTTCTTTTTCTTGGGCTCGTTTTTTTTGTTTGTTTGGTTTGTCGTTGGGCATATTTCGGTTTGCTTGTTTGTTCATTTGTTTGGGTTTTGTTTTCGGTTTGTTTGGTTTTGTTGGAATTGTTTAGCTTTGTTTGGTTTTGTCGTTGGCATTGTTTCTGTTTGTTTGGGTTTGTTGTTGGCATTGTTTAGGTTTGTTTGGGTTTGTTGTTGGCATTGTTTAGGTTTGTTTGGGTTTGTTGTTGGCATTGTTTAGGTTTGTTTGGGTTTGTTGTTGGCATTGCTTAGGTTTGTTTTTTTGGGTTCGTTTTTTTGTTTGTTTGGTTTATTGTTGGGATTATTTCGGTTTGTTTGTTTGTTTTAGGTTTGTTTGGGTTTGTTGTTGGCATTGCTTAGGTTTGTTTACGGTTTCTTTTTCTTGGGCTCGTTTTTTTGTTTGTTTTCGGTTTGTTTGGTTTGTCGTTGGGCATATTTCGGTTTGCTTGTTTGGGTTCGTTTTGGTCGTTCGTTTGGATTTGTTGTTTTGTTTGTTTTTGGTTTCGTTGGTTTGTTGTTGGGATTACTTAGGCTTGTTTGTTTGAATTCAATTGTTTTGGGTTGTTTGTTTGGGTATGTTTGGGTTTGTTTGTTCGGGTTGGTTTTGGTTGTGTGTTTTGGCTTACTCAGGTTTGCTTTTTTGTTTGTTTGGGTTTGTTGTTGGAATTGTTTAGGTTTGTTTGGCGCTGTTGTTGGCTTTGTTGTTGCCATTGTTTAGGTATGTTTGGGTTTGTTGTTGGCATTGTTTATGTCTGTTTGAGTTTGTTGTTGGCATTGTTCAGGTTTGTTTTTGGTTTGTTTGGTTTATTGTTGGGATTATTTTGGTTTGTTTGTTTGCTTTTTTGTTTGTTTTCGGTTTGTTTGGGTTTGTTGTTGGAATTGTTTAGCTTTGTTTGGTTTTTTCGTTGGCATTGTTTCTGTTTGTTTGGGTTTGTTGTTGGCATTGTTTAGGTTCGTTTGGGTTTGTTGTTGGCATTGCTTAGGTTTGTTTTTTGTTTGTTTGGTTTGTTGTTGGGATTATTTCGCTTTGTTTGTTTGCTTTTTTTCGGTTTGTTTGGGTTTGTTGTTGGAATTGTTTGGGTTTGTTGTTGGCATTGCTTAGGTTTGTTTTTTGTTTGTTTTCGGTTTGTTTGGTTTGTTGTTGGGATTATTTCGCTTTGTTTGTTTGCTTTTTTGTTCGTTTTCGGTTTGTTCGGGTTTGTTGTTGGAATTGTTTGGGTTTGTTGTCGGCATTGTTTAGGTATGTTTAGGTTTGTTGTTGGCATTGCTTAGGTTTGTTTTCGGTTTATTTTTTTGGCTTCGTTTTTTGTGTTTGTTTTCTTTTTGTTTGGTTTGTTGTTGGGATTATTTAGGCTTTTGCTTGTTTAGGTTTGTTTGGGCATGTTGTTGGGTTTGTTTGGATTTGTTGTTGGGATTGTTTAGGTTTGCTTGTTTGGGTTTGTTGTTGGGGTTTTGAATTACGTTTTTTTTTTTTTTTCGAAAAATAGAATACCGCAAAATAGTCTCGAATATTTGGGAGAAACAATGCTAGCCAATGAAAATTTTTATATACCAATGACGTTGACAGTTTTTTCGTTCGGTTTTTTTTTTGTAAAATGTTCCCCAATTTGTTGTACTTACACGAATTACGACTGCGAGACTTCTATATTTTTTTTGTTACGTACGAATCTATTTGTTCGACGTATAAACTGTTTTTACTCACGTTAAAGTCTTCGTCGTCCACACTGTCATCGGCTGCCGCAGGACGATCAATTTTAGATTGGACAGTTTTCGCCTCGGAATCGTCGGATTGCTGGTCTTCCGAGCTAAGCTCGGAATTTCGATTCACATGCATTGCCGATTTTGGGGTCGATTGTTCCTTGGGTGTCGATGTCTGAAAAAATCACATCGTTCGTGTCTGAAAAATGATTTTTTTTCATAATGCTTTTTCTATTCTCGTATTCTGATTTCTCGTAAAAATAATTTTTTTTTTTTTTCGTAATTTTCTTCCTTTCTCGTATTTCGATTAATCGTAAAAATTATTATTTTTTTTCATAATTTTCGTTCTATTCTCGTATTTTTATTTCTCCTAAAAATCCGTCTTTTTTTCATAATTTTCTTCTATTCTCGTATTTTTGTGGAAATATTTTTTTTTCCATTTTTTTCTTTCCATTCTTTTCTGTTTTTTATACTTTTATTTTTTTAATAATAATCAAATCATTGCAATAAAATTGAACGAGCTCTGGTAGCAAAAAATTGAAACGCGAAAGTGACCTCAATTACGCTGCCCTGGTCCGGTGCACGGGCCATGAGACTAGCCATTTCCTGAATATCCTGGAGCTCCGTCACCGAAACACTCTCACCGGAAATACTCGGGGAATCGTCGGCCAGGCTCGATAAATCATCAGGCTGCGGATAAAATACCACGCCAAATATTGCACTTCTTTCACCTCGTGAAACTCTTCGGCACGGCGAATGTTTTTTTTTTTCACCAATTTTTGAAAATTTGTTCACACGTACTGTGTTTAGAGAAATGATTTCTTTTTCACGTTTTTTTTTAAATCAAGAGTTCAAGTATTTATTCGTCGAAATTATAGGGAATTTTTTATTTTTCATTTTCCATTTTCGTTTACATTTTTTTTTATTCCAGGTTACGTTTTGGGTGAAATGTTTTTCGAAATTTTCGAAATTTCGTTCACACGCTCTCGCGTTTTACCCACTACATCGATTTTTCATGCTTCCGTTTCTACGGAAATAATTCTTTCGCATTTCTCGAATTAAAGATTTCAAGTATTTTTTCATTGAAATTAAAAGACATTTTTTAGGTTCGATCTGCCATTTTTATTCGAATTTTATTTGTTTGATCTTAAGACGATGTTCAACTTTTTTTGATTCTTATAAATTCATTTCATTTAAATTTAAATCCCTCAATTGGTCACGAATATTTGGAAAGAATTAAAATGCGAGCTACTGAAAACTTTTTTTTTTATCAACGACGTTGACTATTCTTATATACGATATTTTTTTTGTGTTGAATATGCGTCAATTATTTGTCTCGATTTGTCGTACTCAGTTGGACGATAAATTACGACTGCGAGACTTCTGTATTTTTTAAATTCCATTCAAATGTATTTATTTCACGTGGGAGTTGAATTTACTTACGTTAAAGTCTTCATCGTCTATACTGTCATTGGCTGCCGCAAGACGATCAATTTTGGCTTGAACAGTTTCCGCCTCGGAGTCTTCGGACTGCTGGTCTTCCGGGCTCAGCTCTGAATATTTGCGTTTCGATTCCACGTGCATTGTCGATTCCGTGGTCGATTGTTCCTCGAGTGTGGGTGTCTGAAAAAGTCGCTAGGTTTTTCACTTATTACGTAAAAAAGGTAACCTAGTCGCTGCATTAGTTATTTTTCATGAAACAGTTGTCGTATTTTCTCCTAGGTCATTCATACCGCACTTGCAGTACTGGCGTGACGTATAGCTGAACAACTAATCGAGCGATTCTCATGAAATTTGATCTCAATCTTTCCAACCTTATTATCTAAAGTATGAACCTAAATGTTTTCAAAAATTGAAAATAAAAGTATTTTTTATTGCAAAATATAGTCAATTTTTTTCAGAAAATTCAATCTTGTTGTTTCAAAGCGTACCGTTTTATCAATTTTCAACATTTCTCACTTTTTCTTGGTTCATATTCTGCGTCTGAGTGTTAACGAAAGAAATATTTTCGTTGTTTTTTTTTTTGATCAACTCCGCCGACGCTGCACGTCACGCCGTCGGAAAAAATCCGCCGCAACCCGTTTAGAAGACCGAACCATACCTCCGCCGTTTTAAAGATGAATAAAAAATATAAAAATACCATGTAACAGCCCAAAGTAACAATAAAACATGCCGTGAGTCTAAAAAATGACGGAGAAATATTTTCTTTAAAAAAATCACGAATTCAGCAATTTTTTACTCGCCTGAAAGTATCTCCCTCCATAAGATTTCAAGACTAACGTTAATAACTGAAATCATGTTTTTTATTCAAAGTAGATATTTTTCGTAAGAGGTAAAGCTATCGAGGGATCAGTTTTGGTGATTTAATTTTATGTGAATTAATTTGGAAGGATAAGTATTAAACAAAGACAATTTTAATTGCACAAGGAACACAAATACTCACTGAGTCATGATTCATGTGCACTTTGATTCTCGTAGGAGGTGGTGAAGGGCTCAATTTGGAGACATCCAGGCAGGAGAGACTGGACAGGGTCATCTGGATAGTTCTCAGCAATTCAGCCAACTTCCATTGAGCCTCGTCCATATTCGGATCGTTACCCTGTACATCCATCACCAGGTTTTATGCCCAATGTTTTTTTTTCTCGTCTTTCATGCGGTTAGTAAAATTGGGAAGAACGAGCCTCGCGTCCGGACGTATAAAAACAATTATTTCGTCGATCGCGAACTCACCTTGCCACAGATGTTTCGTTGCCTCGTATTTTTCATCGCGTTTGATTTTATGCACCTCAATCGTTTGCGAACTTTTTGCAAAAATTTCACCTGAAAAGGGAGAATGAGAGGCCAATTGGAAAATTCAATCAAGCGATTGAAAGCAGATTTGGCAATTGTGACAGGCTGCAGAACGGTAGAACGCTCGACTGGAATATATTTTGACTCTACCCTCTAGCTTCTCGTTTACATATTATTTCAAAATAACGGTGAGCATAAAAAAAGTTTTTTTTTTTCGAAAATTCGAACTGAAAATATTTTTTTGTAAATTTCTGGAATTGGATATTGCTAATGTTTTTTTAATTTCAGCAAAATTCAATCCTGCCATGTAGAATGTAGATATAAAATGCAGTATGCAATTATATGTGTATGTAATAAATTATAAATCTATTCTCGTGAAAAAAAATGATTTCGATATTCTAATTTTTAAGATCACTCAAAATTTAAAGAAATTTTGCGTTTTTTCGCAAATTTGAATCTGAAAATCCTTCGCACGATTCGCTATAACTATTCGCTATAACTTCGCTATAACTAATTCGCTAAACAAAAGTAAAACTGCTTGATTATTAAAATTCTTAAATTTATATGTACGGACCATTGCAGCAGGTTCGACACTCGGATAGCCCAAGATCGATAATCCAATATTTAATCCAACTCTAAACAAACGTATCAGGACGAGTACTGGCAAAAAGAAGATCCAGGGAAGAGGTCTGACGAATTCTATCTTGCCAAAGGTGTTTCCATTCTCTTCTGCAATAACGATGGAAACCATTTTCGAAGTGATTCGCAATACAAACACCAGTCGAAAATAATTAAATACACTTAAATTAAATTAAATTACACACAGAAATAATTAAATTGTCACTAAAGTGACAATTAATGAATAATTCATGATTTGTCTGGAAAATAACTAACGCACATATATCACGAACATAAATACGATTCACAAACAAGAGTTCAGAAATATTTTGCATCTGGTTGAAGAAAAAAGGTTTGCAGTGATTGAAAATTGTTCATAATTAATAAAGAGAAATATTGCGCTACACGGTTTCGCAATCACGATAATATCCGCTGACTGTTCACAATTGCTTTTTCTTTTTAATTGTTAGAATTATTAAATTATTGGAGACTGTTAAATTATTGAAAATTGTTTTTCGAAATTTCGTGTACCCATGTATTTTCACTCGCTGATCACGAATATGACAGTAAATATACGCGCGAATTTAATTTCCAAGGTCAAAACTCATAAAAACTGATTTTTTATGAGTTTTTTTATTTTATTTTAATGAATGTTGATCTTAGAGAAAAATGTTTCTCACAAAAGTTGTAGCCTATGAAAGGATTGATTTTTTATGTTCAATACAGTTTTTGTCTAAAACCATTCCCATTCGAGAAAAATGGGACAATGCTCCAATAAGTAAATTTTGCTAAACTTCATTAGTTTCGATATTATCTACTTACGCACTTTACCGCGGGAAGGTCGGGGTTTAGACTTTAAAGTGCACTTCAGTATTCAAACCCAAACAAACCGAAACAATGTCATAAAAAAGGCAAACAATTGAATAAAATACGGAAAAATGCACATGCACTTTGAAGGCTAAACAGCAGCCTTACCACGGTAAAAGTGCGTGAGCAGATAACCTCTAAACTAATGGAGTTTAGCAAAATGTACTTATCGGAGCATTATCCCATTTTTCTCGAAACAGAATGATTTTAGACAAAAACTGTATAGAACATAAAACATCAATCTTTTTATAGGCTACAATTTTTGTGGGAAATATTTTTCTCTAAGATCAAAATTTATGGAAATAAAATATAAAAACTTGTAAAAAGCCAGTTTTTGTGAGTTTTGACCATGAAAATCGAATTTGAGGGTATTTTCACTATCATATTCGTAAACAGCGAGTCAAAATACACGAGTACACGAACTTCCAAATTTATCGGCGGTGACGACTTTTCGGAACTACACCCAAATTATTTTCGTATTCAGTACAAAATTTGATTATGCTATCGAATTATTTTGTAATCCAACGAAATACCTGCAACCATTTCCTGGGCTGGTAAACTCCATTGAGTCGATTTTTCTACGACCCACAAGAAACGATCCACGAAGCGAAAAATCGTCTGGCCCAGGGACAATTGAGCCACAGTTTCCATAAATAATAGCACGCAGCGCGTCACGGTGTCCGCTATTTTTGTCACTATCTGCGGGGGCTAGTGACAAAAATGGAAAGAAATTTTTAAAAAATAGAAGCTTTGTCTGATTGTTACAGGAGGAACAATAATAAATACTTTTACTGTACAAGGAACAACGAAAAATAAACAGCTCAAAATTTAATTATAAAAATAATGTTTGTGAGAAATATAAATCATTTTAATTCTCCTTTTTTTCATTATTATAATGAATTCAACTCACGGACAGTGATGATGGTAATTCCAGGCTCATTTTGATCCTGAAATTGAAACATTGAATAACTGGATATATGTTACATTTGCATTAAAAAAAAATATATATATAATATTAAAAGAAACTAAAATGTATTACGGAAAATAAAAGTGACAAAGTGAACCGGGATGTCGATTTTCTCCCGTTAAAAAAAACGACGACCTTATAACTCAGTTTATAAATAAACAATAAGAAAAGCGGCGTCGATAGAACGGTATCGAGGAGGCATGACCCCTTCTCGTATCTCTTTATATTGGTGCGACTCCTATAATAGCGTACTTTTAACCAAGCGAGAATCTCGTCGCCTCTCCCACAATTTGTACCAAAGTACCATCCGTTTTTTACTGACAATTAATCAAGACAACGCGACGATTATTATGAAAATTAACTCTCGTACACTGGTGAGGCACTATAAAAATCTTCCGAGGCTTCGCTCGCCCTGATATTATCGAAAATTTTCGTTTTTTATTGTCGTTTTTAATAGTCGATAATAATAAAAAGATTTTTTTTTCCAAAGTTCAGTATGTTTTATTCCACACGAATTTAACGGAAAGATTATTGGGGAAAATTCCGAGGACTGTTCTCGCCTATGTTTCTTGGTTTCTCAATTCTTATAGAAAATTAATATATTTTTGCTAATAATGTTCAATTTCAGGAGGTTGGAGGGGTGCACACAATCCACGATTAAATTTGAAAAAATTATATGTTATTGTATAGACTATACTGAGTCTTTACGAATTTTTTGAAAATTTTATACGCCAGAACACCAGAGATAAAAAATTGTTTAAGGGAAAGACATCTTCGGGCGACAATTGCTGATTTTCATGATTGTTTTTGAAGGAAAGACTTCTCTGCCATTTTTTAAACTTAGGGTGTGGATTATTACTACTTTTGGCTGTTACATCATATTTTTTTTTTTTTTATGTTTAAGAACGGCGAAGGTATGGCACGGTCTTCTAAACTGCATTTTCAACACTGGCGTGACGTATTGCTAGAAAACTAATCAACCAATTCTGATGAAATTCGGTGTAAATCTTTATAACCTTATTATGTAAAACACGAACCTAAATGTTTTGGAAAATAAACAAAAACGTATTTTTGATTGCAAAATGTAGCCATTTTTTTCAGACAATTCAATCTTTTTCTTTCAAAGCGTACCATTTCATCGATTTTCAACGCTTCTCACTTTTTCTTGGTTCATATTCTACGTATAAGTGTTTGTGAAAGAAAAACTTTCATTGGCTTTTATTCAGATTAATCCCGGCGACGCTACGTGGCACACCGTCTGACAACATCCCCCAATTTTGTAATCTTCGCCGATTACTGATTCCGATGATTATAAAATAATTTTTTTTTCAATAATTTTGAAATATTTTCTATTTTAATAATAATTTGTCTTTAATAATATTTAAATGATAGTTTCTATTCAATAACCATTTTTTTAAAGAAGATTAGAATAACGAAGATTTCAATAAGAATAAAAAGTATTAATTTATAACGATACATAATCAATGATAATTATATTTTCATCAATAATAATAATAATTCCTTGTATTTCAGAGTTAATAATTATAATAGAGTTTAACAGCAACAATAACAATTGTGTACTCAATAATGATAATGGTTTGAACCGGTTGTTTTTATTCATCGAATTAATAAATTTTCTCCGACTGTCATGGCAAAATATTCATTGGATTCATCGTTATCACTGCGTGGTGCTTGCAAACCGGCCGGTGCTATCGTGTTTTTCTTTCGCCCGTATATGGAATCCAAGCCCTGTTGACCGCTACTTCCTATCGCGTCTCGATTCGTACATTACACGCTAACTTATATTCGAGTAACAACTATGAACACGAATAAATACATGTATTTCGTCATCCAACACCTGCCTGATTGATTGGAGATGGAAAATGTGTCAAGCAGCGCGACATCGAGCTGCTTGAATACGACGCCGAAATAAAAAAATATTTTATATTTATAAAGTTTAATCGTTCCAAGAAAAAAGTTATCGAAGAATTTTTTATGCGAAAACATCGTCGAGGCTTGTGATTTTCAATTCATTTAATCGAGCAAGAAATGGTGCAAGTAAATTTTGCAGATTTATTTCATTTTTCAGGATAGAGCGATTTAATGAAAAACTTCCCTTAAGGTTATTGGCTCTCTTAATACGCGAATATCGTCTTTGATAGCACTCTAAATGTCC
Source organism: Ophion costatus (assembly GCA_951751655.1). NCBI lineage: Eukaryota > Metazoa > Arthropoda > Insecta > Hymenoptera > Ichneumonidae > Ophion > Ophion costatus. Next base: position 16,737,073 of record OX632368.1, on the reverse strand, counting down.
TTTGATAAGTGGCAAAAATATTCTTTGAAAAATTATGAATACAATTAATATTCTTTAATTAATTAAATGATATTTGGAGAGCCAATAAACTTCAGGGGACCTTTAAACTGTGAAATTTCACAAATGTGTTTTATTATCGCAGTGTTTTATAGCCGAGGGGTGCGAAAAGGCTTTCCTTAAGGTTATTGGTCCCCTAAATATCGGAATATCGTCTTTTATAGCACTCTAAATATCCTTCAATGAAGTATAAATATTCTTTAGAAAATTATAAATATAATGAATATTTTTGAACGAATTAAATGATATTGGGGAGCCAATAAATAGCAGCGGACTCTGTAAGTCTGAAATTTCCAAAATTTAGTTTTTTCATTGCAGTATTTCATAGCCCAGTGTTATTCTTCAATAAATTATAAATGTTTTACTAAATTGTAAATATGGGGAAATCTCTTTTGACACCTGAAGATGAGTCATTTTTCATGCATTTTTTTAAAGGTGATAAAATAATCGCATGATTTTTAAATTTTTACATTATCTTATTACTACTTTCAAGTGTTCAAAAAAAATTTTTTTATGTATAAAACAAAATGACGGCGTTGTGAGGCGTCTTTTGAAAAGCTTCTTATGTTATAGCTCAAAAAGTAATTGATCGATCTGGCCGAAATTTTGGGAGGTTTCTCATTCTAAAATTATTGGAAGGATATACCCATAAAAATATAAAAACGTATAAAATTAAAAATTAAGTAGGCTTTGCAATAAAATTATCCTATTTTTGACCATTGTCTCGACAATTTGTAGCTCAAAAAAGTAATTTGTTCGCGCGATAACCTTAAAACTTTAAGTATATCCTTCAATAATGTTATAGTGAGAAACCTCCCAAAATTTCAGCCAGATATTTCAGGAATACCCTCTAAACGCCGCCATCTTTTTTTGTTCCAAAAAAATGTCACTTGAAAGTTGTAATAAGATAATGTCAAAATAAAAAAAAAAATGCAATTATTTTATCACCTTTGAAAAAATGTATGAAAAATTCTCATCTTCCGGTGTCTGAAGGGATTTCCCCCCTTAAGGAGTCTTCTCACTTTAGACGCTAAAAAAGTTATTTTCATGAATTTTTATGGTGGCTTATATTATAGATATTGATTTAAAAGTTGTTACCCTTAATAAATACACTCTCGAAATACATTTTTTTTAAACAAGGATTTTTTAAAAATTTTGATCTCAACTATTTTTTTTGCCAAAAACGGTGGAAAAAGCACATTTTTTTATTTTTCCGAAAAATGCCCGCCATTTTGTAATTTTTGCATATATTAAAAATATCAGTTTGAAAAATCAAAAATCAATATAAAAAATCGTATGATGTGCGCTATAGCCATTAACATACCGAATCCAAAACCGTTTGATTTTTTTTCTTTCGGATGGTCCATCTCCGAGATTTCATCAACAGCGCAGACCTACAATTTTTGTAGGACATTTTTTTTCACTACCATTTTCGTCGATAAATAGTGACTTAAAGAAATAATTTTTTTAAATGTATTTCGAAACTGTATTTATCAAGTGTAACACAACTTTTATATCAATATCTATATTATAAAGCTACAAAAAAAAATTCACGAAAATAGCAACAATAATACGTTTATTTAATCCATGAATTCCGGAAATGAATCGAGAATAATCAATATATCTCGTAAAACGACTCACCTTTGCCAAAAACTTCGATCCAGATGTTGCAACGTTGAATTTAAAAATTGTTCAGAAACGAGTGTGAAACTTATTGCAGCTATTATTATCGTTGTTTCTATTATTACAGTTTGCGTTATTTATTGATCTTTATTTTTCTTATTATGACATCACTGCTTCGAATGCAAGACGAGAATTTGCAATAAATGCATAACATCGAGATGATATTTAATGTTCAAATATAAATATATATATATATATATATATATATATATACACATATATATATATACACGCGATGATACACGACGCGAATTCTTCTTGATTGAAATAATGCTTGCAGAGCAAGAGCTTGCTCGAGACTGTTGGGGCTTCGTAAGTCGAAAGTTTGCTGTTTTTGCCGGAACGTCGAACGTAGAGTCGTCTAACAAATGTACGCGAGACACACTCACGATAAGGATTCACTCGGACCTTTGGACAGAGATATCACGATCAACGAATAAAATCACTGGCTCGGAATTTACGCGTAAAATCATTATATTATTTGTGTTCACAGACACACGCACATATGTCGTCTACAGTGGGTAATAAAAGTATGCATAATCTTCGCTTTTGCTCAGCGTTTTCTGGAGATTTCCGTTAACATTTTATACGATATTTAGATTTGAATAGAGCCGTTGAATATAACGCAAAAACGTTCTCCTTTTCAAGAGTTGAGGAGGGAGATTTGGGCGAGGAAAAAATTTCCTGATTTTCATTATTATTATTTTTTTTTATAAGGAAAGATTTCGTCAACATTTTTGAGACTTAGGGTATGTTCAATTACCACTTTTGGCTATTACGTGGTATTAAAGTAAAAAATTATTCTGTAAAAATGGCGAAGTTATTGCACGGTCTTCTAAACTGCATTTTCAAAACTGGCGTGACGTATACCTAAAAAACTAATCGACCAATTCTGATGAAATTTGGTACAAATCTTCCTAATCTTATTATCTAAAATATGAACCTAAATGTTTTAGATAATAAGGTTAGAAAGATTCATGCAATATTTAAACAATCGTGCTATGATTTAAAAAAATTCTTTTCATTTTTGTGCCTAGCCGTCGCAACTTTTGTTTTTTAATTGATCTCTAAAAATGACGCAGGTATGGTACGGTCTTATCAGCAGCATTTTCAAAACTGGCGTGACGGATACCTAAAAAACTAATCGGCCAATTCTGGTGAAATTTGGTACAAATCTGCCTCATATTATTATCTAATATATGAACCTAAATGTTTTTGATAATAAGGTTGGAAATATCAATGGAATAATTAAGCAATCGTGCTACTAATTTTTTATTTTTTATTTTTATTTTTGTCACTAGCACTCGCAATTTCTTTTTTCATTCATCTTTAAAAATAGCGACGATATGGTACGATCTTCTCAACAGCATACTCAACACTGGCGTGACGTATACCTGAATAACTAATCGAGCGATTCTGATGAAATTTGGTACAAATCTTTCTAACCTCATTGTCTAAAACATGAACCTAAATGTTTTTGAAAATTCAAAAAAAGTACTCTTTGATTGCAAAATGTAATAATTTTCTTCAGAAAATTCAATCTTTTTGTTCCAAAGCGTACCATTTCATCGATTTTCAACATTTCTCACTTTTTCTTGGTTCATATTTTGCGTATGACTGTCAACGAAAGAAAAATCTTTGCTAGCTTTTTTTCATCTCGACCTCGCCGACGCTACGTGTCACGCCGTCGGACAACATTCGCCGCAACCCGTTCAGAAGACTGTGCCATGTCTCCTCCATTTTTAAAGAAGGATAAAAATTTGTAAACTACTACGTAACAGCCAAAAGTAGGAATGAAACATAGTCTAAGTCTTAAAAATGGTGAAGAAGTCTTTCGTTTAAAAAAAAATCATGGAAATCAGCAATTTTTTCTCGCCCAAACGCAAGCTTCATAAAGGCAAACTGTGCAAATACATTTTTTGCTCACGTTATCAAAGATAACTGCGCTGCATTTTCAAAAATATTCAACTCCTCGTATTTTTTATTGTAAAAATATGAAAATCAGCAATTTGTCGCCTAAAGATGCTCCCCCCTTAAACTATTTTTTATCTCTGACTAGCTGACCCGGCGAACTCTGTTCCGCCTTAGAGGCAATAAATAAGCAGATATTCGATTTTATTCAATTCAATTTTTTATTAGGAAAAATATAAATATAAACAATCAAGTATTTTAATGATTCTTTATTGTTTATGTATTTTGGTGCATCGGTTGTACTCTTCAGTTAAGCACCTTGTGATACACGACATTTTTTGTTTTATTATCAGGCGCAAATACAAACAACGCAGATGGGCTTCCGACCCGCGAACATGCCACATATAATTGCCCATGTGAAAAACATTTATTTTCAAGATTCAGACCACAAACTTTCAAAGATTGTCCTTGTGATTTGTTAATGGTCATGGCGAATGCAAGACGGATCGGAAATTGAAGTCTTTTAAACTCAAACGGCATATCGGTTGGGGTCATCGGGATCCTCGGAATGAGAACTTCCTCACCTTCGAATTTTCCTTTGAGTATCGTCGCGTAAATCACATTGTTCATCAATTTACTTACCACCAAACGCGTACCGTTGCAAAGTTTTGGTGGGTTTATGTTTCGAAGCATAATTACTACGGAGCCAACCTTGAGGCGTAAATTGTGCGGTGGTAAACCAGGCACATCCAAAGAGTTTAAAAATTCAATTGGATAGTTGGTGGCTTCATCTTCGTTTGTTACACAGTCAATTGATTTGAATAAATGCAATGTTCCAATGATATCATTCTGAATTATGTAGTTTAGGTCATCTACATCTTTATTCTTCGCCGCTAAAATTGCTCGTTCACTCAACCATGCATTATTTTTGTAGTTAGTGATGATGTTTGGAAATACTTTGTTGATAAGTTCGTCTTTCGATGAGACGAAGTTACAAAAATTCTGAGGAAAAGAAATCAATCCGCTTGATTCGTCGACCGGTACTCGACCATTACCGATAGTAAGCAATTGCTCAGAGAAATCTTTAGCAGATGTATCATTAAGCAATGCAACTCTCATGTTTGTTGTTAGCTGAAGTTTCTTTACATAGCGCCATAGATTCGATGATTTGAGGCAAGCGTTTATTTCGTCGGCAGCAGTTGATCTTGGAATTACTGGCAGTGTTTGGCGGAAATCGCCAGACAGTAAAATCATTGCGCCTCCAAAACATCTTGAGTCATTGCGTAGATCTTTCAATGTTCGGTTGAGTGCTTCTAATGCACGTTTATGCGCCATTGTGCATTCGTCCCATATTATGATTTTAGATGCTGATAAAACTTTGGCCATTGCGGAGTTTTTTGAAATATTACATATTGGTTCTTCAATAGTTTGAAGATTTAATGGCAATTTTAATGCTGAATGAGCCGTACGGCATCCTTCTAACAATGTGGCTGCTATTCCAGAAGAAGCAACTGCAAGCGCAATGTTGGATCTCGCACGAACAGTGGCTAAAACTAATGACATCAGGAATGTCTTACCAGTTCCACCAGGGGCATCCAGGAAATATAAGCCACCATTTCCATCATCAATTTCCTTCATTAATGTATCATAAACTTGCTTTTGTTGGGGATTCAACAGTGGTACATTCGTTTGAACTACTAAATCTAATTCCTGGTGATCATATTCACGTTCCCGTTCCAATTCTCGATCAAATGCGTCATTCATTTCACGATTTGGCGCTGGCATTCCTAATCTGACTAATAAACTGCCGCACATAAGGTAACACATGTCTTCGATCAAGAGTAAAGCCCGATTATGTATATCTTCATTCATCTCAAGATCGGGATTTCTGGAACTGACACGATTTTGATGTAAAATATCTTCTGACATATTATCCTTGTATTTATGCCACATGTTAGATGGGTTCGATGGAAAGCATGTCGAAATTATGATAGCAAATAATGTGCGTATCTGACTTGGAGATGCAGAGATAATGGCTTCAACGATTGTCGTATCCCAATGAGTATCGTTTTCTAGTAAATTGAGTTCTTCACATGCTGCACGATATGTTGGGAATATTGTACCATTAACAGTACGTAGTGACTCAAATGACGTTGGCCCACGCACATTTAACAGCAACAATCGCAAATAGAAGCATTCATCATTCTTTGGATGAACTGTATACATACGACCAAGAGCATCAGTAGAACGCACATTAGGATAACCAGGAACCGTATTGCCTTGCTTTCGTCGTTGAAAATTCTTCGCTGAAGCATTCCAAGTGTAATAACGTGGCATCTCCGAGTATATCAAAGTTCCTGCAAACGGATCAATTTGGCAGATCGCAAAGAAACTGGTCAATGTTGTCGCTGGAGGTGTTTCAGCACGTTGAACAACATTCGAAGCCGTGAAATATACTCGTTGACCATTCTCCAGGTGCACCGCCAAATGCACAACAGTAGGATGACGTTCGTGAATAGGGAATGCGAATATACGCCAAATCGATTCATTGCAGTTCACATAACGACCAACTTGATAGCGCCCAATTTCATCGTTGGTATTGGAGGATTCGATACCAAAAACCGCCATATCGCTGCCTTTCGTGACATATTTGCAAATATATTTTATGGACTTTACTGAATTGCAATACTCAACGTTGCAATGTGTCTTGAATGTTTTGGAAATAAGTGGCGAATATGGAACAATCCAACTGTTGTCGACAACGAAATCCATTCTTTTCACTTTTGTTGTGATAGTTCGACCGTTATCATCGGGTGATCGACGGCGATACAGTGGGTAACCATCGTTGCCAGTGACGGTCTCCGCCGTTAATTTCCGTGGATATCGCTTAGAACACTTGCCATCGACCATGCAAGGTGATTGGGGATTGATGGCGCCACACGGTCCATGAATCATATTTGTAATTACAACATCATGTAGGTCTGGATCGGTTTCGGGATCGGGAATCTCGGCACATATGATATCATCTATTTGGTCTGTTTGAATTCTTTCCACTAACCAAATAAGGATGTGTGCGTGCGGCAGGCCTCGTTTTTGCCATTCGATTGAATACATCCAGCATCGAGTATCTCCAAAGACGCGTTGTTTAACAATGTAATTCATCACGGACCGCATTTTTTGTCTGAATACACGTGCGGTGATGTCGTGTCGATCACTTGATGTTTGTCCGGGAAGCAGCAACTGAACAATTTCTATCCATTTTGGATTACAGGTAAAAGTAATAAAGAGATCTGGCCGACCGTAATGACGAACATATGTCATTGCATCTTGCGCATATTCATGCATATGACGTGGACTGCCTATGTACGTCGCCGGAAGAATAGTTAATCGACCAATATTAGCTGTATTTCCTTCAGTACCAATTGCATCACGTAAATGTATATACTCCTCAGAACGCAGTTTGGCTTGGTTCAACCTAATGAAATTTAAACGCTCCGTTTCTATTTTGACGTACATGTCGACGCAATACTGCTGAAACAATCGACGAAACCGCAGCAAATAGTTGTCAGCATTTTGACGAATCATCAAACGATATGCGTAATAATTCATCGAGCTAACGTTTTTTGTAGTTTCTTCACCTGAAATTAAAACATTAGATTTAGTATTTTGTAAATATGTAATTTTGTCATAATTATAAATTGGTGAAGATAAATAATTTTAAATCAGTTGCCAGTCATTTGTCTAATTTTACAACAACCACTTATATTTTCATGGTAATAAGCAGTGTAATTTGTCTTTTATTGTAAACCAAAACCAAACAATGTAAAATGTATGTCATGTTGAACTATGATATTGGTACTCACCATTCAATGGATTTATCATTTTGATATTAAAATAATATCCATCTTCTCCTTGCCAAAACATCAGCGGGTACTGCAACGTGTCATATGAACGATGTGTTTCAGATATTCGTTGCAATTGCCCAGTATCGCGACGTGTAAGCACAATATCGCGTGTTTCTAAGTTTTCACCAACAATCAGGATGGCAACTTCATCTATTATTGGAGCGTTAAATATCCGTTCGTGTGTTCCAGATGGGCGTTTATCTGCTCTGATAACGACTTTGTAGTCATCATTTGGCATACGTTCCAAAGCACTCTTGAACAGCCTGACCAACGCATGATGTTCATGAAGCAGTTGCTGCAGATCTTGAAGAATTACTCTTTTCATTACTGCATTTATCTCTTGACGTCGATCAACTTGTTCTTCCATGTTGCCCATGAAGTATATTTGTAAAAAGCTATGCTGTGCATCTTCGAGAGGTTGCAATGATCCAATTCGATGGTGAATCTGTCCTTGTATCTACAAAATAAAAAACAAAGTCAGTATTTCTGATTTATAAAGATTTTTTTGTATAATCAGCAAACATAATACGTAGGAATAAGTATAGTAACTTATTCATCTACTATATTGTATGTAAGTACAAAAATAAACAAATAAATACCTTGAATGTCGGATTAAATCCTCGTTCTTCTATAATGTTTGCCCCAAATGAGGTCATTTGGAAACAACCATTGTATTTTTGACTGTTTGCAAGAAAATGACGTGATTCTGGTGTTTCGCCACAAAGCAATGAATGCAATGGCTCAGGTGGCGGAGTCAATAATGGCAATTTCACTTTTCCACTAAGGCAGCACAATCCGGGCGTTTCTCCTGAAAACTTCAATGCGTCACAATACTCGCAAACAACGTCCATTGGCCCAATGCAAACGCTAGGATGCAAGCAATAATCAGTGCTGCAATCATATCGAAATGCTGCTCGATTCAAATCAGCACTTGATACATTTCTTCTTGTGCGTCGAAAATGATTTAGTTCTTCATCTCTGTTATTCGCTCGACGATTTCGCATTGCCAACCGAGTCGTTGTACGGGCTACCTCGGTTTGCTCTTGTGATTGAGAAGCACGAAGTCGAGCCATACTAACGCGGCGCTCTTCACGGGCAATTGCTTGTGCTTCTTCAGTCATTTCATTCGCAATGTTTTGTATCCTTCTTGCATTACGGCTTTGTCGGGAAAGATTTGATCGTCTTGGTCGCGGCATTGTTAATGATGATTCAAAGAGAAAACAAATTACTGATGATATTATCAATTACGTTTAGCTATCATTTTTATAATTGTCAAATTTTTTACCATACTTAACCAAAGACAAAATTACGTTTAGCTGTCATTTAAGTTTTGTTATTCCACTGTCATTTGCGTTTTGTGTCATGTCAGATGTGTTTTTGTTATACCACGTTTTATAGTGACTTGTCTGAAACGCGGTCGAACGGGATAAAAAGTATCCTATGTCCGTCTCCTGGTTCTAAGCTACCTCCCCACCAATTTTCAGCTAAATCCGTTCAGCCGTTTTTGAGTTATAAGTGGTGTAACTAACACCACTTTCTTTTATATATATAGATGTTGGTTGGTAAAAAAATTTCAAAAAAATCGTCAGAACTCAGTATAATGCCTTTTTAAAAGATTAATAAAAAAAAAATACCATGAAACAGTCAAAAGTGGTAACGAAAGATACCCCAAGTCTCAAAATTGGCGAAGAAATCTTTCCTTTGAAAAAATCATCAAAATCGTCGAATTTTGCCTTGGGTATCTGCCCCCTTAATTTGAAGGCAAATATCAGTAGGGGTCAGTAGGGTAAGTTTTTTTTCAACGGCCACAGGGGTCGTTTCTACCCCTTGGGGGAAAAAACTGGAACGCTTTCCCTTCGTTTCGAGCATATTCAGTCGGCGGAGGTGAGAAATTAGAATACCGCTGGAAGAACACGTATACGAATCTGCGCAGGTGCAATTGGGGGCGCCTTCTTATTAGCATCTTTGGGAAAGATATAGCTCACCCTTTCGACCCACTCTTGGTAGCCCGCAGGTGTCATTGGCACACTGGTCAGTTTGCTCGTACAACTACGTACGTTCGCCTCGTGTCCGTGGCGCAGCATCGCCTCGGCGAATTTATTTTTCCACCTTACCAGTGTATACGTCATTTATTTATGGGCGAGGGTAGGCGCGAACGTTCCACCAAGCGGTAAGATTTTTTTTTCACCGAAACAGTAAAAAAAAGATCCCCCTCCGTTGAGTCGTTTTTTTGGCCTCCTAATCGACTCTAACCCCTTAAGGGATGACACCCCTCTGACGGCAGAAAATAAGGCCTAACTTTGACAATTTATTTTGGGAGTATGAGAAAAGGACTAGGGTTTTCTTTTGAGAGGGCTGATTTAACACATGTTAAAGTATAAAAAACAAAAATTTTATTATAATTTTCATACAAAATGGCGACGAGAGAGCCCATCTTGAAAAACGTGTTTTTTTAGGAATTTAGGAATTTTTTTGTCAAATTTTGAAAAAATGGCCCACTTTGAAAGAAATAAATCGATTTTTTGCCCCAAAAATAAGTAGTAAATTGTTTTTAAAAAAAAGTTTACATTTAATTTAAAAAAAACGGCTACGTACTCTCATAGAGAATGTAATTGTGAAGCTACTGTCAACATTTCAAATCAATCCATGCTGTTGGAGTAATCGGTCCTCCCAGTTTCAAAAAAGGGGTTTCGAGAAAAACGCGTTTGAAGTTGTACGCGCACGTAAATCCCTGAAATTTTTATTTAGCGTTAATCTGCGATGCCTGCACCATACATTTGTACATCTACGTTGATGTATTCTACCCCGGAGTATTTTTTAAGCAAAAAAAACGATTTTTCCAAAATCCTAGAGTGGTGTTATCCCTTAATCGCTTCGATCCCGATTTAATTACATTTGTTATTCTCATGGTAATACGAAACAATCTCGCGCGAAATACGACCAGTTTCAAGAATATTGAGGCATTTTCAATATGTGAGAGATACATTTTTCGTCACCTGAGAAAAAATTGAGTAGGGATATAGATAGTGCATTCGTGAAAAAAATTCACTCATATTTTTCTGTAAATGTTTTTTTTTTACCAGGAGCCAATTTGGGGAAGGCGGATAGCAATTTTTTTTAAAAGTATTTGAGAAAGACGATAATGATACTCAGGAAATAAAACATTATATTGATGTTGCACTATAATTAAAATAAATAAACTGCATTATGATAACGGTAGCGATAAATGAGTGGAGAAATATTTCTCGAAGGTTGGGATCCTTTCAGCTGAATAAAAAAAATCGTATCTCCGAAACGGTCGATCGGAGCGAAAGTTGTATAGGAACTTTTTTGTAGACGATTATATTTACTGTCAAAAAGGTTCTATTATTCTATAGCATAGGTGCAGCCGTTGCCGAGTTATTCACGGACAAACGTAAGGGATGAAAAAAATATTTTGTTTGCGAGGAGTCAATTCGTGAAAAGCGCATAGCAACGGTTCTTTATTTTTTTGAAAAAGTATTTGAGAAAGACGATCATCATACTCAGGAAATAAAATATTATTTCGATGTTGCGCTATAATTGAAATAACTAAAATTATATTATGACAAAAATAGCGATGAATGAGTGGACAAATATTACTCGAAGGTTGGGATCTTTTCAGTCGAATAAAAAAAATCATATCTCCGAAACGGCCAATCGGAGCGAAAGCTGTACAGGAACTTTTTTGTAGACGATTGTATATACTATCAAAAAGGTTGTATTATTCTATAGCGTACGTACAGCCGTTGCCGAGTTATTCGCGTTCGAGCCTAAGGGATGAAAAAACGATTGGACTTGTCTTTCAGATCCGCAAAGTGCTGCACTAATATGTTTTTTATCCGTAGGAAAATGATGCTTGCGCTCAGAAAATTTTTTAAATGGACGAAAAAACGTATGGAATTTTTTTTTAAAGCTAGTCTCCAGTTCGAACTGGACGAATATAGGCGCCCTAATACTCTTTAGGGCTATCGACGTCCTGCGCAATGAACATCGGTCTCTCGAGGGATGCATTACCGCGAAAACAATTTACCCGAGATACTTACTGACCTACAACCGTCATTGGTTTTTTTTAACGTCTGGGGCGTACCCTCGCGTTCGATAATCCATTTCGAATGAAATTTTAGTACGTCTCATAAAGATAATTCGGGAGAAATAGATCATTATCTCGAGGTCATGGCGACTGATAAATATTAAGGAGTTACGTGTGTTTCGAACCTAAAAAACCATACTTTATTTATTTAAAAAAAATATAATTTATAAATTATTTTATTCAAAATGTTAAGCACATAAAAGAGCAACATTTTTTTTTAATTCTTCCAAAAATTTGGGAAATTCAGCCGGTGGGACCTGGTTTTCGGAGACCCTGAAAAAAGTGTCCTCGTGGTGGTCAGGATAACTCATGATAGTTATATCTAAAATTTAAAAAAAAACAATTTTTTTCTGTTAGTAGATAAGTATAGCTCGTGATTGAATGAAGGATTTTGAAAAAAATTGAAATTTGAATTTTTGGCAGAGATGTATGCAAAATGGTTCAATTTTTGGTATAATTTTTCGACATTTCCAAACCCACGTAACCCCTTAATGTTACACAGATGCAGATGAGGTAAATCAAAAATATAGTTTACTAAACATTAAACCGTTTTGAATTTAATTTAATTAATATTAATTTTAATTTAATTGAATTTTAATTTAATTAAGTAATGCTTATTATATTATAAGTAATGCTTATTATATTATATAGATAGTATGCCGATTTTTTTTATTGTAACTTACGTACATTATGATATTTCGGGGATTTTTATCCGTAAAAAATATTAAAATATAAACTATTAGTAATTTCCTCGGGCTAAATAGGACCAGCCCGCAGCCTTAATATTTTATTAAATAAAAAGACATATAATTAGTAATTTCATTTATATTTATCGTTGTTTTTACTAGTTCTCTACTCGTCCTTATTATTGTTATTGTCGTTAGTTACTGAATTAATGAAGAATTCGTGAATTAGGTCTTCTTTTTTGTTTGCCATTAGGTATGATTTTTTTCAACCCTTCATCGTAATACTCAATTATGTGATTTCGTTTCCATTCGAATTTTGAGATAAAAACCAAAGTACTGGAGGTGTGATCGATAACGATTTTTGGCCAGATCGTTGAATCTTCGATAGGAGTTGTATGCAAAAAACATTCTGGTTCATAGTTTCTCTACTACTTAGAGAAGCATCTTCGTCACTTTGGTAAATTGAACTGGGAACGTTCGAGTCGATAAATTGGGGCTGCGGAAATTAGCCAGGCTATATCTCAGCACGACAAGAAGCCAAATGATAAATAGCACGAATCATAATTTGCTAATGTTACTACGTATATTTGCTGCAATGGTTTAAAAAAAATGTATTTGACATTTAAATTTTAAGTCACTTTAAATGTCTTTAAATGGCAAAAAATGATACAACTGTAGATAAAAATGGCAGAAAATTGTACGAAGGTGAAAAATAATGGCAAGAATGGCACAACTGTCCATAAAAATGACAAGAAACTGTAGATCAAAATAGTAAAAAATGGCTCACCTGTAGACAAAAATGCCAAAAATACCAACACAGCATATAGAAAAAAGTGGCAAAATCCAAGACCAAGAAGTGGCAAGAGACTCCACTAATTCCAGCCAAAGCCATGCAAAATCCAAAACAACAATACCCAAAAACTCCTGCTTTTTAGCCCAAAATTGTTTCACGTACAGTTGCACACAGAAATCGAAAAATCCCCGTCAGACCAAAACTAAATTTACCCCAAGCCATCGCACTGACAAAAGTAAGAAACAAAAAGTAAGAAAACTGGACAAAACAGCTACAAAGAAAGGTACCCTTATCGCAAAAACAAAAAGGAGCACAAGGACGAGTTCCATAAATCTGTTTTAGTGGCGACGATTGCTTGTTCGGCCGATAAGAACTTGTGGCGTGTCAGGGTTGAGCGAGAAAAAAAATCAGCGCCCCCAAACGGGGCTATCAATTCGATTGACAGTCTTTTTTGCCGTAGCGGAATCACGAGCAACAAAGACGAAGAAGAAGAAGAAAAAAATGGGCGTAGATCCCTGCTACGGTGAGGGCGGTTTTTTTCCTCTGGCTTTTGTCCTGCTGACCTCGATTCCGATTACTATAGGGGTGACGTGATAAGAGGGATACGTACGTGACCTCCTTAAGATCCGCGTAACACGCGGTAGTCCTACTTAAAACGATCACTCGTAATAACCCACGAATAAACGAATTGTACGATAAGATCTGTCGTGCCGAGAATACACCTGTCCTCGTTCCATACACGGTGAATGGCCATTTTTCGTCACGTTACCTTTATCGATGGGCTCCGGTTAGAACGTGAACTTGTCAAATATTTGGAGAAAAATATTTTCTGCAAGTTCGTTCCTCTTATCATCGCCCTTCGATCGGTGGTTTGAAAGACACGGTGGTTTTTTTCTCTCTTAATGGTCTTAAGGGGGTGGCGATAGTTTCCTCTTGAGCTCTTAAGTTTCCGCTTACGGTCTTAAGGGGAGCGGTAATGTATTCCAGCTGCAGATCTTTAGAGTCAGGTCTTAAATTTCCTCTTAAGGTCTTAAGGGGGTGGCGATAGTTTCCTCTTAAGATCTTCAGAGTCAGGTTATAAGTTTACTTTATGGCAACTCTTAAGGGGATGGCGATAGTTTTCTCTTGAGATCGCAGTTTTCCGCTTAAGGTCTTAAGGGGGGCGATAATGTATCCACGTTTCCGATCTTGAGAGTCAGGTCTTAAGTTGCCTCTTAAAGTCTTAAGGGGGTGGTGATAGTTTCAACTTAAGATCTTAAGTTTCCTCTTAAGGTTTTAAGGGGATGGTGATAGTTTCTTCTTAAGATCTAAGTTTCCACTTAAGGTCTTAAGGGGGCGACAATGTATTCAAGTTTCGGATCTGTGGAGTCGGGTCTTAAATTTCATCTTAAGGTATTAAGGGGGTGGCGATAGTTTTGCTCTTACGATCTTTAGATTCAGGTCGTAAGTTTCCTCTTAAGGCCTTAAGGGGGGCGATAATGTATGCAAGCTCGTATCTCTCTCTCTCTCTCTCTCTCTCTCTCTCTCTCTCTCTCTCTCTCTCTCTCTCTCTCTCTCTCTCTCTCTCTCTCTCTCTCTCTCTCTCTCTCTCTCTCTCTCTCTCTCTCTCTCTCTCTCTCTCTCTCTCTCTCTCTCTCTCTCTCTCTCTCTCTCTCTCTCTCTCTCTCTCTCTCTCTCTCTCTCTCTCTCTCTCTCTCTCTCTCTCTCTCTCTCTCTCTCTCTCTCTCTCTCTCTCTCTCTCTCTCTCTCTCTCTCTCTCTCTCTCTCTATATATATATATATATATATATATATATATATATATATATATATATATATGTGAATATAAATTAAACTAAAATTTAATTTGAATTCGATTTTAATTTAAAAACAGTTAAATTGCGTTAATTAGAATAAATAAAAATGTTTTAACATATGAACCCCGATATAGTTACATATAAATAAATAATTATATATATATATATTCAGTTACATATATTAAAACATTTTTATTTATTCTAATTAACTCAATTTAACTATTTTTAATATAAATAAAAATTTTATCAAAAAATTCCAAAATGTGTATGAACGTAATTTTCATTAAAACTTTCCAAAAAAAAAATAGCGAAGCGAGAACGAAAACAAAAATAATGAATCGCCGGAAACGCTGCCGAAAATCCATAAAAATGAAAAAAGACCAGATTTTTTTTTTTTGACATTCAAACTAGAATGGTAATAAAAATTGAAATAAAAAATCGGGTTTGGAGTGAAATGTCCTAGGAGAATTCAAGTAAAACGATTTCCCGCTCCGGTTACACGTGCCGCGACGAATTAACGTGCCAACGGTGGAGAGGGCTGTTTGGTCGCGTGCGAAATTGGCAAAATGTACGAATGCGTTTACGGCCGAGGCGTCACGCAAGAGGGGGCGAGCATCGCGTGCGTGTACATTTTCGAATATTCCAACTCCCGCCCCCGCGCCGCGCGGGCCGGAAAGGGATTCTCGCCTAGACCGGATGTGAATTCCTATCGCCGGGTGAAACATAAAAAAGAAACCCTTTATCTGGGTCAGGAGGTCGAGCCGAATTCTCTACCTGTGATGAAAACGATCGAACCTGTCTTTCGAGAGGCGCGACGGCTATTCAAAGCTTCAAAAGCCATTTCAAAGGATCGGATCCATTACGGGAAATATAGTAACGGATCGCGACTGGAATAGACGCCACCGGAATTCCCTTGGACATTGCAATGTCTTTCCTCTTCCGCATTTTCTGATTTACGACAGGCTGACCAGCCGTAAATTCAGATTCGTACGCAAATGGAGTATCGTGTAGGGCATATTTGGGCGAAATTTTTCGGACATCCGGCAAAAGGATTCTTATTTCAAAGCGGGAGGTACTTATTTTAGGGTCTTCTCACTTTAGACTGAAAAGAGGCTATTTTCATGAATTGTTGATAGGTTTATATTATAGATATTGAGATAAAAGATCTTACACTTAATAAATAGAGTTTTGAAATAGATTAAACATTTTTTAAAATGTATTTATGTATTTTTCGAGATACATCAGGTGTAAGATTAAAATGGGACACCCGATATATATATATATATATATATATATACATACACGGAAAAAAACGATTTTTCAATAAATATAAAAATTTTTGGGAGACTCAAGCGACCTCTACATTTTTTTTCTTCACAGAAGATAATTGAATGGTGAGAAAAAGAAAAAAACATAGAGCTCAAATTTGTGCCACCCTAATATATCAATTAGAAAAAAAAACTATTTTTTTTCTCAACGGAAAATGAAGTACGTTAAGAAGAAGGAAGTTTTGGAAAATTTGAGGGTTCTAAACAACTTTTGAGCTAGTGCTCTAACGCCTTTTTCATTTTTATCTTTGATGATTATCAGAGTATTAATTTTTTTTATCTCGATGCAGATAAAAATGTAAGTGGGTGATCCAATGTAAGTCTTGATTTAATTTTTCCTGTAACAATACACAAATTTTATTTAAATATTTTTTTTCACCATAAACAATTTGTATTTGCAGATTAAGAATCAATATATGTAATTTGGTTGTGAAAATACATCGCTGAAGGTCTGACAAGTATGCGTGTTTTTTTGGATTAAGAAAACAAAGGAAGAAAAAAAATTGACGAAAAAACGAAAGAAAAAATTAAAAGTCGTTTCAGCACCACCTGAAAAATGTTTAGACCTCTCAAATTTTGTATGAATTACTTTTGCATAACGTAGTAACATTTTCCGTTGAGTACCACCATTTTTTTTTTTGACCCGCCCTCATATATATATACATATATATATATATATATATATATTTATATATATATTTATATATGGGTTTAGCGTTTCGTCCGCGTATATGCGTTTCTGTGTTGAAAAAAACTTTACCAATGTCACGAGAGTGAGAAGTGCTGCGTGTGTTCGAGAAGGCGATGTGTCGCGAAAGATTCCGAATAAGAATCAGTTTAGAGATGACATAGAAAACGCTAGTATAAGGCGAGCGACGTGTTTAGAGCGAATGTCAGATTTACGACGAACGTGTTTATATTATGCGCGAGTGAGACTGCGAGGGTTTCTTGGAAGAGCTCGGGTGACCAGTGTGGCGAGCCGTTATATTAGGCCACCTATGGAGCAAAGAGCGTATAGGACGAATGTTGGCGCGACAGAGATGAGCTGAGTGTAAGAGAGAAAATAGAGAGAAAACAAGAGTGTGCCTGGATGAAATGTGGAAGAGGCGAGCAGTCTAAGATGAAGTTCGAGAGCGTAAAGATCGAGAGCAATTTGACTGAGTTTCTAGTGCATCGGGCTTGCATTTTGTATTCACTGTATGAAAACATATGCATACTTTCTTGCATTAAATATCCTACATGATTATTATGCTACACACGCACACCCACACACATACATATACATATATATATATATACTATAAATACAACTTTAAGAAAAAAAAATTTCTCAACAAATTTTTCGTTGCATTCGGGATTAAAAAGAAAAGAAAATCGAACAGTCAAATTCTCAAGCGGTTAAAGATATGTACATAAATGTGTCTATACATTTCATCGGCGTTACGTATATACGACGTTCATGAAAAAAATGTCATTTTAAAAACTACCATTCGTATAAATCGTCATTTGTGGTCTCCGGCTTGTTGAAATTTTAAAAAAATGGTAAAAAAAGTTGGCAGCGGTGGGATTCGAACCCACGCCTCCGAAGAGACTGGTGCCTTAAACCAGCGCCTTAGACCGCTCGGCCACGCTACCTTGTGCTTGGCTAGATCGACTTTCCGCTCAGAATGAAACGGGATACAAAAAAAAGAAATTCAACGCGATTGCTTCCAAAAATCGTTTTGAAAAAACGAAAAATCGAGTGAATTCGGATAATAAGTTGGTAAAAAAGAAACAAATCATTACAGGAGGTTGGGGAACGGCGAATGATAATTTAAAAAAAGCATCGAAGTAGAATTCTCGGTTGAGTATTTTATTTTATTTTGAATTTATGAAATATCCTATGCATCTGGTAGACGGGCATTGATGCTTTGTATCAACACTTGAATAACACACGAAATATGCATATAGCAGGTCGTGTCTTATGATATGTAATGGTACAAATCACTATAAACATCGTCGCAAATCACAGGCAACATTTTTAATCAATGTACATGTATATATCAGTTCACTATTATTAGGAGAACAACGTATGCGCAAAATTCATGCAACTTCTAAAGTATCAATAAGCAGTACTATATCCTTCCTGCAGTAACTATGGCTATAAAATATGAAATACAGTTTAAATATATGGTTGACAACACCATCCGTTTCTCTCACGCACCGGAACTTCCAGAATCATTGGGAGTTGATCACGCAACAGTTTCGAAACGTTTAAAAGCATCAGCAACCATTTTTAAAAACAACGAATTCATTTTCACGAACAAAACAGCGCGAATTTGTTCAACATCCCGATATATGTCATCGCGTCGACAATATCTCCACGACGCGATGTCATATGAAAACGAAGATACCGATTTTTTCTTCCTCTCCACCCACCTTTGTCACGGCGTGTTTCAACTCAGTTATAAAAAAGAAAATCCATTGGTTACAAACACGCGGTCCATAGCGGAGCGACCAAGAGACGCGGAAAGGGCTTACCGATCTGAGAGAAATCGATCGGTTCCTCGGATTCGTGCACGTCGGTCGTTAAGCGAAATGATTTTTTTTTTCAATACTTTTTTGTTTTCTTTTATCGCTTCTCTCTTGTATGGCCCATCCCGTGGTATAGCGACGAGGCTTTTCGACGTGTCTACACAAATCGATGCGTCTCGTCTGTTCTTATTTGTAACGGCACGTGGAGTTACGTACCAGCCTGTTTCGTTCTTCTCTGCGCTATATCCATCGCTTTCGCCATTAAACACACACACACACACACACACACACACACACACACACACACACACACACACACACACACACACACACACACACACACACACACACACACACACACACACACACACACACACACACACACACACACACACACACACCACGCGCGCGCGTGCGCGCACACATTCATCGGTATCCGTCGGTCGAGATTGCACGGTGATGTAGCCGCGCGTAAGTAAAGTTTCCAGTTTGCTCCGAGCTTTTCGACGAACCGGACGTGTCACGCCTTGTCCCTGTCGCGATCTTTCACGACTATGTACTCGAAGAGAACGAAAGGAAATTCTTTCTCGCCTCCGTGATAAATAAAAGTTGCAACCAGCAATGAATCGATGTGAATCTGCATCCAAGATTTTGTATACATTATAAACTGCGCGATTGGGTCATGACTTTGCGAGATTGACCGGAAGTAAGGATTCATCGACGTTGATACGGTTGTTTTAGGCCTTTTGGGGGGTTTGCATCGAATTTTCGTGGGAGATATTTGGTTTTTGAAATTTTGTACTGAGATCGGATTACGATTTGTGGGATTGATCGGGAGTGGGGTTTCAACGGCGTTGATATGGTTGTTTAGGTTTGTTTGGGTTTTGCCTCGGAGTTTCCATCGCCAACGTTTTTTTTCTTCTGAACTGCGATGGTAGGGTGAGGTGCCCAATTATTGGCACTTCGAGGCCTCTTTAGAGGCCCAATTATTGGCTCTTCAAGGGCGCAATTATTGGCACTTTAAGGGCCCGATTATTGGCTCTTTAAAGGCCTAATTATTGGCTCTTTAAGAATCAAATTATGGGTTCTTTAAGGGTCCTGTTATAGGCTCTTCAAGGCCACGTTATTGGCTATTTAAACGCCCAATTATTGGCGCTTTAAGGGCCCAATTATTAGTTCTTTCAGTGCCCAATTATTGGCTCTTTGAGGACCACACTATGGGATATTTAAGGGCCCATTTATTGGGTCTTTAAAGACCCAATTATGGGGGCTTGAAGGGCCTAATTATTGACACTTTAAGGGCTTCATTATTGGGCCCTTGTATTGTTTTATATTATATTATATTATATTATATTATATTATATTATATTATATTATATTATATTATATTATATTATATTATATTATATTATATTATATTATATTATATTATATTATATTATATTATATTATATTATATTATATTATATTATATTAGGTTACGTTACGTTATGTTATATCATATTATATTATGTATGATATATTATATTCTATCATAGACAAATATATTATAAAATAACATCATAATGTTAAGCCACAATTATCATACTACATATATCACGATCATATATAACAAAATTGAAATAACAAAATTTAAAGCTTATATATTTTTTTTGTTATATAACTTCATATAACTGTGATGAATATTGAAAATGAAAAGTTCCCCAATCACTCGCTTTTTCCGCTCACTTCACCACCGATGAGTAATGATGCTTTGAAAAAAAAAAAAAACAATAAATCATTCGTGTGGGATCGATAACGAAGCAGACACAGATCGAATCTTGGGATTGTCAAGTCATCGTCGGACACCGAGGTCGTGCGATCAAACGTCAAGAGTAATCGTAAGGTCAAGTCCAAGGGAAAGGGAAAATGGCACTTCATCGAAGGACTATCGGTCGACGAGCTCGCTCGTTATCGACGAAGGCGCGTACAAAATCGCCCGAGGGACACCCTAGGTACGAGCGAAACGTCGGACGTGAGGGAGAACTTGATGACGGAATATCGAAGAGCATTTCGCGCCACTAGCGAGGACTCGGTGCTTAAGATATTCAACAAAAAATCACCCGAAACGATCGAGAGCGCGGAAGCGGAAAAAAAAATCGTACACCCAGTGGTCGACGAAGCGCCGTCGCTGATAAGAGAATCCTGCAGGGCCGATGATTCCGATACGATGGAAGGCGCCGTTGACCGATCACCGAATTTCGGCGTCATGCCGGCGCGACCGCCACTCATGAGAAGGTTACCTTTTATGCTATTCATTATTACGATTATGGGTGGGGGCCAAAATGTCGTATGACCAAATACAGAACGACAAAGATTTCGAAATGACGGAATTACGAACTCCACAAATAACGAAGGTGAAATTATTCGAAATTTTTTCCTTCGACCATTTTTTCGACATATTTGACCCCGAAAAAATTATTCATTTACACGCTAACTTTCAAACTTTAGGTATATCCTTCCGATAATATTACTGAGAGTAATCTCCGAAAAATTTCATCCAAATCGGTCGATAACTTTTTGAGCTACAACACGAGCAGTTTTTGAAAAAGTAGTTTCGAGATAATCGCGTTTAAAGTTTCAACATGTGAAAACTATTGATTGTAGTGACGTACCCCGCGCTCTAGATTGTATGCGATAACTCCGCAAATATTCAATATTTCGAGTTTTCCTTTGGTCGGTATATTCTTTGGGTTCTTGGTATAAGCAGATGATTTTTATCTCGAAAATCGATGAACTATGTGCTGACTGTTCATGCCAAATTTCGTCAGAATCCGTCGATTAGTTTTTGTGCTATATGTCAGGCCACATACATGCGCCATTTTTAAAGATTAATTTCTTAATAAAACCACTTATTTATTTATTCATTTATAGATTTATTTTTTAATAAAGCTAGAGAAGAAAGCATTCTTCAAAAAAAAAATCATGAAAACGAGCAAATTTTTTCCGCGCCTAAAGGTATCTCCCCCCGAATGTACGTTTAGAATAAAAAAAGAGATATTGGAAAAAAAATTCAACGTTCTTTCGGACGTTTGAAGAAAAATATAAATTGAAGGTCACGTCAAGGTCACTTCCGAGCGTGACTGAGAGGATTTTTATTTACTATTTGGACGATGTAAAGACGAATGTCAGGTGGAAGCAACGTCGAGGTCACTCATAAAGTAAGACGGTGCCTTGAATACTCGATTCAATAGTAGATGATCAAGAAGCGCAGAGGTCAATCGAAGGTCGAGCAAAGTAATTCCTCGAGTTGGAACGAGCGAAAAAGGAATTCTCGTCTTTTTAATTCGCTATTAGATGACCTGAACCGGAAAAGGTCATTTATTACGCGCGGTTATTTCAAGGTCACTGCTGAAGGAGATAAAGTTTTCTAGATTACAGCCCATTCTGGTCGATTTTTCAAGATTGTGATTTTTGCTCTGTGCAGTTTGCGCTTCACATTTTTCGATGCTTGATACTTTTTATTAGTTTATAATGGCGAACCGAAAATAATGACTTTTGGTCGAATGAGAAAAACGGTTTCCGGTTACGTGAGTACGAACAAAAATAAAAAATATTAAGGGGTACGAGCCTGAGGCGCGAGGGGGACGAATTTTACGGGAACACGGAGTATTCGTCGTACGTGCCCCACGAGGGCCATCACCGGGCGGAACTCGCGAGACGTCCCACCTCGTTGAAGATGGAGGGTACGATGGGCACCACGACCGAACAGTGCGAAAAGTTCATCGAGTGGCTCAACGTGACTCGGCCAGCTTTGGCTCGTCTACCGTCGAACCTAAGGCTGGAAGGGGATCTTGACACTACGACGGAAAACCTTGAAAAGTACGTGCCCTTTGTTGGGGCACGCCGACCCGAGTTACTCAGACAAAGAGCAAACCTAAAGTTGGAGGGAAGTTCAACGTTTCTTCCGGAGTATACGGATGTCTTTCGAGCACACAACGTCAGTGGTAAGTTCGGTGCCTCGGGGTTATCGTCCACTTCGTGAAGCTGAGGATGTTATGCCTTTTTTTATTCTCGTCGCCGCTTAAAACTTTCTATTATTACGGTCGTTTTTTTTTCTTCAATTATCGACGGTATTGTTACCGACAGTATTGTTATCGACGGTGTTGTTATCGACGGTGTTGTTACCGGCAGTATTGTTATCGACGGTGTTGTTACCGACAGTGTTGTTATCGACGGTGTTGTTACCGACAGTATTGTTATCGACAGTGTTATTACCGACAGTATTGTTATAGACGGTGTTGTTGCCGACAGTATTGTTATCGACGGTGTTGTTACCGACAGTATTGTTATCGACAGTGTTATTACCGACAGTATTGTTATCGACGGTGTTGTTGCCGACAGTATTGTTATCGACGGTGTTGTTACCGACAGTATTGTTATCGACGGTGTTGTTACCGACAGTATTGTTGTCCACATCGAAGGGCATGGTACTCAAGAATCTTTCCTGATAACAATTTTGTTTTACCGATACTGCAGTTACCGACAATACAGTGACCGATAGTAGGTATATTTACCGACGGCATTGCAATCGGCGATATTATTACCGACAGTATTGTTATCGACATCGAAGGACACGGTACTTAAGAATCTTTCCATTCTCCGACATTCAAACGCTTCCGAAGATGCTTGATAACAATTTCGTGTTTACCGATTTCGTGTTACCGATAGTATAGTTATCGACCGATGGTATGTACCGACGGTCGGTAAATGTACCATCGTATAGTTGCCGACAGCACTGTCATCGGCAATATTAATACCGACGTGTTGTTGACAACCGCCGGTAACCAAAACCATGATTGAATTGAACAATCGAACGACTGAATCGGTTGGCTTCCGATTGGCTTTAGAATTACCAGATACACCGGGGAACTCTCGCATCAATGTTTTTACATTTTTGCAGAAAAACGAATGCCCGTTTTTCCGACGACGCATTTGCAAATGGGTGGCAGTTTTTATGACGCGACGGAGAGCTCTCGCTTAAACGAACCGATGGCCAAAGGCGATATGGCGGAGGATGACGGACAAGCCGAAGAGTTCCGAAAGAGGAAGGAGCGAGAGGATGAAAAACGGCTGAGGAAAGAGGAAGACATGAAAATGTTGGTTTCGAAGTTGGAGGAGATGAAGGGCCCTCCCTTGGAAATTCCAGAGTACAAGGATGCCTACAAGGTATTTATTTGGCGTTTAAAAGAAGACAAAAAAACGTTCCATCAGTGTTAAGTTCAAATGACACACGATTCCGTCGGTAAAGAAATTCACAGTAGACGTCCGATTACGAGAAAAAGAAGCTACACTTACCCAACATTCCCGGCATACAATTTTCAGCGTGTCATTTTTTATCAATAGAAATAAAGAGCAATTGCCGATAAAACAGATTTAAGACATAACCTCAATAACGAAATTTGTGGGTTTCGTGGGGCAGGACTTTCCTCGGGAGCGTCCAAGATTGATGAAGCCCGAGGACGAGATCGGCCGAGCCGACGGTTCAAAGATTCAGTCATCCGCCCAAAGTACGGCCAAATTTCAGACCAAAATTGACCAAGATCCTGAGTACAATTCGATATTATTGAACATGGATCGACCGATGTACAGGAAGCCGCCATTGTGCTTGAAACCGAACGCCTCAGCGACCCCTTTCGGATTCGAAGGGCGCGCTAATCGTGAATTTCGAATGTCCGAGCCCACCAGCGAAATAAGATCGCAGTACGTACCCTACGGCAACCAGCCGAGGGTCGAGACCCTCAGGATGCCAGCGAATCTTCGTCTTGAAGGTAGTATTGACCTTCAACCGGAATACCGCGAGGCATATTGCGGGCGAGGCAGAGAAAGCTTCGTTGGAAACGAGCCGAGAATGCATCGACGCAGGGATCGTAGCCTGAGTGCATCGAGGAAACGCGACAATCTTTGGATCAGCAACAACAATGGCGAGCAGTTCGGGACGATAAACGCTGCTGATGAGCAAGACGCTTTTCAGGTCCTTAATACGAGGGTTCATGCGGAAAACGTCGTTGCCAAACCGCCGTTTGAAAGCAAAAGGTAATCTTGTCGTGTTATGGGCGAAACAGTGTGGACTGTAAAAGATTGTGCCCTCTTCGGCCATTTCCTTGGACCTCGTACTCAAGTTGAAATGCCTGCGGGGATTCCCCTGTTTTTCCGATCGCAATTAGGGGTTGTTTTGTCCAATTCGCGACTTTCACGTCCTAGAGGTGGCGCAGCGATATTTCAATATGGCCGATCGAAGTATAACCTCAAACGTAAAGAGTTACTACGTTTTTACTTCCTGCGAGTTGGCTGTTGGATTTTCCTCCGTGATAGATTGTAAAGATCCTATTGCAGTGGATCATTTATTTTCCGCTCTTTTTTTTAGCTCTGTCAGCTCTGGATTTATATTTTTTAAGGTTATGCGAGTCACTCGCAGGTTCGAGAAGTGATTCTATTTTTCGGAGCAGCCTTTTTAATTCCTCGGTTTTTAACATGTTGTCCATTGTTATCACTGTATTTTGGCAAAGTTTGCTATACCAGTCGAGCTTCTGCCTTCGGCCGCGAGAGGCGCTAAGACTCTTTGGTATGCAGGGTACAGCAGCAGATTTATAGCATCTTACTAACGTTTTTTTTGCGATTCAACCTCCTATTGATCTAGTGGTGGTGACAAGTCCCTAAAATACCGCTGCTTTTTGGGTGCGGCGTGATGCGTTGATGATTTCAAACACTTTTATCGCTTTCGTTGTTTACCTACTAGTTGTTTCTAACCGGCTAGTTACTCTTAAACCTACTAGTCGTTACTAGCATCAGTCCGATAGCATGTTGAATCATGTTAACCACTCCCCCCCTCCTTCGAAGAAGCTCGTGGCTGTCGTACTTCCCAGGACCAACGTTGCACAGACCTACGAACTTGAACGTAACCGGTTGATCGCCTGCCACCAGAAACCGTTCGCCCAGCCCTGCCTACCGACTTCACGTGCAGAAGGTGGACGAAGAAAAGCGGGGATTCCCCCATCGGAGGCCTTCTCTCTCGCACCAACCGACCGATAGACATCGAGACTCGTCGATCAGTTGTCCGAACGATCGTCATCCCGATGACCAACGGAGATCTTACTCGCCCAGCTTCGGTAGAGTCCAGCCGAGAAAAGACAACAGCGACGAGCAGGCTTTCGTCGTGTTGGATAATAATCCGCGAAACAATAATTTTCCGGATAATCGGACGATCGAGGGTAGATCAAGGAACGCGGTCAACCACAACTTCAATGCTACCGGGAACACGCGACTTCGGCCAAGAAACACGACCCCCACCAATTGGATGCCTCCTTGGTACGACAATACCAAAACCATTTAGCGTGGGCTAAACATTTATTTGTAAAAAAAAAGAATAAAGACTACACAACTTCCGATAGTACTTCGAATGTTTTATGAATCCGTTCGGCGCTAACTTCGTTATGGGTAACTTGGAAGACATGATTTCATCTTCGGAACCTTCGGATCTATGGAGGTTCGAGTACAGAAGTCCAAAGTTTCTAGGGTACTATTTCACGAGCAGTGTAAAGCAGCAGCGATTTGATCACCAATAGTTGTCACCAACATTAGACCAATAGCTTCCTGAATCAACAAACGGATGCTAGTACGTTACTAAAATGCTGCAGTTTTTTTCCCACGTGAACAAGCGTGTTGCACGTGATTTGCGACGAACGTTGGGCGATGGCCAATGAGGGATAAGGTATGCCGGAAACTTCCTAGGTAAGTGAAGCTTCCGTTGGACATCGCTCTAAGGTAAGCCGGAAACTTCCTAGGAAAGTGAAGCTCCCGTTGGACATCGCTCTAAGGTATGCCGGAAACTTCCTAGGAAAGTGAAGCTCCCATTTGACATCGCTCTAAGGTATGCCGGAAACTTCCCAGGAAAGTGAAGCTCCCATTGGACATCGCTCTGAGGTATGCCGGTACTTTCTAGAAAAGTGAAGCTCCCATTGAACATCGCTCTAAGGTACGCCGGAAACGTCCTAGGAAAGTGAAGCTTCCATTAGACATCGCTCATCACCGATCGCGTGAAGCGTGCGAGTACCATAATGGATATCCAATGGGAGCTTCACTTTCATAGGCGGTTTCCGGTATACCTTTGCTACCATTGGATATCGCCCGTTGCTCGTCGCTAATCGTGTGCAGTGTGCGAGTATCGTAAGCGGACGTCCCCCAATCATGTGTCGCATGACGACACAAACAAATTCGGCATCCGAGAAAAATATGGTCCCACTACCAGCGTTTCCGTACCTGTATGCTCACTAGCCATTCTTATTTAGCTCTATCAAATATCATTTGTTTATTAATAACTTGTGGAACAATTAGATTTTCAGGCTAGGCTGCAACGAGGATGCGTGGCTATTGTTGTCTTGTCGCACAGAATATTCCTCGATCGCAGCGACTCTAGCGGACGGCTTCGGCAACGGAACCAGTCTCTCTATTCAATTCTACGCTCCTCTACCTACTTTCTATACTCCATGACCTCGCCAAATATAGTAAAGTACAAATTGCATAGTAAACTAAAATGGCGGACCCGGAACTCGATGCTCTTCGACAGCAACGTTTGGCCCAACTGCAGTCGCAATACAAGGTAAAAAATATGTTCTCCCGGAACATTTTACCATCACGATAACGACAAAAAAAACCTCGATACTTGTCTGAGTTCGAATAAAATTCCTCGCCAAATAACCCGTTAGTTTTCGTAACGTTCGATATTGAGGTTAACTCATTATTTCTTAACATCTTACGCTATACACGCAAATTGCAAAGCGCAACTACAATTATCTCATTTTTCCACCGCTTTTTAAAGTTTTTCTACAAATTCATCGTGTTTTTTGTATATTAACACTTGGGAATTTCTATTTGGACGCTAGATTTAGTTTTGCAGGTTATGTCGAACTGTCATCGAGGCTGATAAAAATGATCGCTTTCTTCACTTCACTAGCCAATCGCCTTATCGAATGAGAAATGTTGACCATCGTTTTGTCATTGTTTATCAAGATTCGCCAGTTGATGAAATAACGTACAGATCGCGTTCACTTTATAATTGAGAAAAATTCGGAAAAGTTCGCCACGAAAATTGAGGCTTCCGTTCGGAAGACGCGAAAACTGCGACGAATATTGTTTTTTTTTGTTTTCGAGGGCGGAGATGGCGCCAATCAACAAGCGGCGGAGGAGAAGCAGCGGCAGATCCAAGAAATGCGCCATTCTATTCTCACCCAGGTCTTGGACCAGGCTGCGAGAGCACGGCGTGAGCCATTTTTTTTAGCCACCTACCATTGCTTGCCCTTGGAGCCAAAGCCCATTATTTCTTCACGTTCTTAAGGGAGGAGGACATTTAGGCAGTCAAAAAAAGCGGATTTTCGAAAAAAATATTGTGTCGGAACTATTTATACTACATAATTAAGGGGCTACGTCTACCTGAAGGCCCAAAAAGATATAAAAATTCCGATTTTCTTCTGGGAAACGGTTGGTGAAAAAGAAACGCATCTTTCTTAACGCAAAGGTACATATATTGCGAGCCTTTGAAAAAAAAATCACCAAAAACCGAAAAACAACAAAAACATGGCCGCCGGCAGGTGAAATCTTTTTTCGCGACGATTTCGAAATTCGAAAAAATGGCACGTTTTCGAAAGAATGGTGTATTTTTCGTATTTTGTTGAAAATTCGACTATAGCATTAGTCGAAAGAAAAAGAAGACATTTTTGAATAATTTTTCAAGATTTTTAGGTTCACATAGACGGCAATTGGGTCGTCTGGAAGTGTGCAGAATTTCAAGATGATCGATCGCATAGTTTTTGAGTTATCTTGTACGAGATTCACGAAAAGCTGATTTTTGGAAAAGTTTAAAGTTTAGACTCGAAAATTCCGGGGCCATGAAATAGTCCCTCAGTTTCCTCGTGAAGTCCATTTTCAGCCATAAACTCTACGTCCCAAAGAGATCCGCCCCCTTAAGGATAAACTCCACCAGTTTTTGCTAGGCGAGAAATTCTCGGACCGATGTGAATTAAAAACGAAAAAATTGACGAACTCTCATCGAGTACGATACAATTTTTTGTTTCCTTCAATTCGCCCCAGGCTCCCTCTGCTTTCGACGTTTTTCAATTTTCACGTTCAAATCTGAAGCAAAGTAGCCAGAAGTATCTTTCGCTGGTATTCGAAACCTTTTCAGTGAACACTCTGTCGCTTGGAAAACCCGAGAAGGCAAAAATGGTGGAAGAAATGTTGGTGAGTATGGCGCAGCGAGGACAATTGCCCGGCAAGCTAGGCGAGAAGGAACTCATCGGTCTGCTCGAGAGCGTTAATCAACAGACGAGAAAAAGAACGACGGTGAAAGTACGAAAATTTGCATTTTTCAACCTTCATCCTCAAAACTCGCCGCTGATTGCGATAACCAGACAAGCATCGACACTCGATAACAGACTTTGAAAATAATGGCCAAACTCTCTTTGGCGCAAAGGACTGAATATAAATCGCCAAATAAATCGTTCGAATTGAAACTCGATAAGAAATTGTTTATTTTATACATAACTGCTTGTTTCTATTTTTAAAGAATAATTGTTAAAAACTAATCGTACTTTCTTTTTTTATTTTATAAACGTCTTTTCATCCGAACGTTCCGCTTAGCAGATTCGAAAAGAAAAAAACAATTCAATTTTTTTCAATTGAAGTTTCTATTTGCAAAATGAAGGAAAAAAATTCCAATTTTGCAAATTTCACGAACAAATGGTTTTTTTACCAGATTATTGAGTTTTTAAATTGGGCTTTGAATTTACTTTTTTAATTGAATACTCTTCAAATTTATTTTAATTCGCATTGATTTTTTTTTATTCTGAGGGAATGCTTTACCCACCCAAAAAATTCTCGGCATCAAATTCTGAGCATCAAATAGCAACATTCGTAAAACGGAATTAATTGAATTTAATCGAAGAATATTAGGGAATTCATTTGACGAAATTTTGAGCGAGACTCAAGAGTTCAGTCAGAAAATGATTTCGATTTTTTTTTCTTTTCGCGCGTTTAGTAGCGATAGGAATGTATACATTAAAAAAGTTATTTGACATCTAATCCAATCTAGCTATTTGACAGTCTACATTTGACAGTTGACAGTCCACGATTAAGTAAATTACCAACTGCTGAACAAGTGTATTGCCCGATTTTTTAAACATTTATAAACGATGTTTTTTTTTCACGTATCAAATGATGAGAAAGTGAACCACAGTTTTGTCGACTGACAAGGGTTTAATGTTCGATTATTATCGACTACTATCGATTATTATCGATTACTATCGATTATTATCGATTACTATCGATTATTATCGATTACTATCGATTATTATCGATTACTATCGGTTATTATCGATTACTATCGATTATTATCGATTATTATCGATCATTATCGGTTATTATCGATTACTATCGATACCATTATTGGAAAAAATCGTGATTAATATTCTTTTTTGTTACGCTACAGCCCAACGAACGAATGACCGAACTTTTTATAACCTGTTTATCCTTAAAATCGCGTAATCATGAAAAAGTATGTAATCTTTTTCGTCTCTCGACTGTTTTTGTTCACAGTTCGACAGACGCAGAGCAGCTTTGGACTCGGACGACGACTTATAGCCTGAACGAGCGAAGAGTCACGCTTGCGACTTTTTCCTTTTACTCACAATCGCTACCGACTAATCGCTAATGCTATTCCTTTATTGTTAATTCATAGGCTATCCGAGATTTTGAGAATAAAACGTCGACTCTTGTTTTTGGTAACTTGATGAACATCGCCATGAATTCGTCATTTTTCTCGCGAAGTTTTCCACACGAGGTGTTTTCTCGTGCATGCCGACTACACGTGTCGCTAGCGCCATCCACGTGTGAAACCCGGGAACTCAGTTGCGCACCTAGTAATCTATCGAATTTCACTTTTCCAACGCGTTTGGTTGGATACGTGAGCAGAAAAATCACGATCGCCGCACTTCCGGTTGGCCGTCTCCATAAGACGACGTGCTTCGGTGACTCAGTGCTCGACTTTGCCAGTTTTGTTGCGAAAAAAACTAAACGGTCAAAACAGCTAAAATTTTGACAATAGCCGCATAAAGTATTCGTCAAAATCATCCAAAAACGTCTAATCCGAAAGTTGGATTCGTAGCAATGATCGTACCTCCTTAAAACCCATTGTCTCCCAAGCTAGTCGACCGTTCTGAAATTTCACTCAAACGTGCATAATCATGCGAACAATGTCCGGTTAAAATATGAACGAAATATATAGAAATCACCAGCACGCGCTCGTTCTACCAACAAATTCGAGAAGCGGGACCGAGGAAGTTGTTTTTTTTTCGCATAATAAACGAATCCCTTTCTTTTTTCGAGAATTTATATTCACACTTCGTACATCCAAACATGCGTAAATAATAAACATTGGTTCACATCGATCTCAAAGAATGTTCACACTCGAGACCCGTCGTAAAATTTTCATGGCAGGGTTGTTACGCATTATTGACTCGGAAATTTCCTGACTTTTCCACGTTTTCCATACAGGTTTTACAAAAATTCCAGGTTTTGCAGACTAGCCAAATTAGGGTCAAATGAAGAACACTTTCTTTCCGTCAAATGCATATATTTTTTGAGTCGGAGAGATATATTAGTCTTTGTAAACGTTACGAACTATACGGAAAAATTACATCCATAAAAATAGCAATGACTGATTTGTGTGAAAAAAAACAACATTTTTAACCGACTCGAAGAAACACAGGAAGTTCTCAACTCGATCCTTCTATTGAAGAATTACGTTGAACTGGATAACATAATTTTTTTAAGACCAAATATATGGAAATTTGATAAAATTGATATTTATTTTTTTTAACTGAAATTCGAAACATAATTTAAACATTATAAAGGAAAAAGAAGACATCAAAAGCAAATACAGAACTTGTTCTTCATTATAAACAAAAGTTTGTACGCCGGTGAAAATAAACAAAAAATAAATATAAATACTTATCTATAATGATAATGATGTGGTTGTGTGTCGACAGATCGAATGAAAAGATATTTTTGTAGCTTTACGTTTTAATTTACTTTAATTTACAAATGTAGCTTTACAGTAAATTAGTTTTTAGTTTTTTAAATCCTCAATGTTTGGCACTGACATAACTTTCCTTTGTGTATAATGAGGAATAATATAAACATTGAAGATATACAAAAATATTTGTTTTTTTGTCAAGTCGGTTTTATTTTTCGTATCTCTTCGAAAAAGAAAATTGTGAGAAAATTCCAGAAAATTTCCATAATTCCCTGATCATTCCGGGAGGAACGAAATTCCCTGAGTTTTTCCAGTTTTTCTTGTTTTCCATATGCGTAACAACCCTGCACGGAGCGTTGACGTTTTTCTTCTTCTAGCGCTCGTAAAAAAAAGGCGGGAAAATAAATAAGGGCGACAGTAATTTGGGGTTTGCCCTCGAACTTTTCGACACACGTTGAAAATATTCAGTGACGTTCCATTTGTTTTTCTTTTCTATACACCTGCCGTAACTCGTTTCGGGAATATTTCGCGGGGACTCAATCCCTCTTCATGTGGCTGTCGTTCGCGTCTTCTGAAAAACGAAAGACGATATATCGATCTGAGAAATTGCAGCGTGAATTGATTTTGCAATTTTTTTTCTCGGCTATTCGAGCGTAATTTTGGAA
Organism: Ophion costatus; assembly: GCA_951751655.1. Classification (NCBI taxonomy): domain Eukaryota; kingdom Metazoa; phylum Arthropoda; class Insecta; order Hymenoptera; family Ichneumonidae; genus Ophion; species Ophion costatus. The sequence goes on along the minus strand of OX632368.1, from coordinate 16,704,558 downwards.
GATGAATGTTTTTTTCGGCTCTTCGAGTCGAATGTGCAGACGCCGAGGGTGGAAAAAAAGATCGACTTGCCGTCTTCCTCGTCTCCCGCGTCCAAAAAGTCAGGGCAGCAAATTCCGTAGCATATCAATGAGAGGAAGAGCGCGGGCAAGCCGAAAACGACCACGGTCACAACCGGATTGCCCTTCCACATGGACGTCAGCGTAATTTTCAAATCGAACCACGATCTATATATTTGTACCAGCCAACCGTTCCCACCGTACTTCTGCAAGGATCGACGTTTCGTCTTTTAGATTGAAAAAAAACGTTACGTAGAAGTGGAAGAAGTAAAATAAGAAAAAGCATCGAATGGTCAGGGAGTTATTGTAAAACGGCGATTACGAAGAATGCGAAAATTAGTGTTTTGGTTGGGTCTGGTTGGGTTGGAAGTATAGACGTTTGTTTGGGTTGGTCCTGCGAAGTTTTTAGTTTAGGTTCGCTTGGGTCGGTCCTGGAGAGCTTTTAGTTTAAGGTTGTTACCCAATTAGTGTTTGGGTTCATTTTCATCGGTCCTGGAAAGTTTTCGGTTTGGGTTTGTTTCGATTGAGCCGGAAAAATTCGTACTTGGCAATTCTTAAGCAGTTTCAAAACAGATGGATCGAAAAAATGGAAATTGAAAGTTAAAAAAGTGAGAATTGAAGAATTGACAAATCGAACATTGAAAAATTGAAAATTCATTTGAAAAATTGAGGAATTGAAAGTTAAAAAAGTGAGAATTGACAAATTGAACATTGAAAATTTGAAAATTCATTTGAAAAATTGAGAAATTGAAGAATTGACAAATTGAACATTGAAAATTTGAAAATTCATTTGAAAAATTGAAGAATTGACAAATTGAACATTGAAAAATTGAAGATTTCAAAATTGATTTGAAAAATTGAGAAATTGAAAGTTAAAAGTGAGAATTAAAAAATTGAAGAATTGACAAATGGAAAATTTAAAAATTGAATTGAAAAATTGAAAATTGAATTGAAACATTGAAAATTGAGTTGAAAAATTGAAAATTGAATTGCAAAGCTGAAAATTGAATTGAAAAATTGAAAATTGAATTGAAAAATTGAAAATTGAATTGAAAAATTGAAAATTGAATTGAAAAATTGAAAATTGAATTGAAAAATTGAAAATTGAATTGAAAAATTGAAAATTGAATTGAAAAATTCAAAATTGAATTGAAAAATCAACAATTGACAAATTGAAATTTTGGAATTGAATTTGAATTTTAACTTCGAAGATTTGACGTTTCGAGAATGCAAAATTCGATAATCTCCAGATTCAAGTTGTGAATTTTCGATGCTGCAAAGTCGAACATCGATCATTACAATTGAGAAGTTGGGAGGCTCAAAAATAAACAGCTGAAGATTATTCCCGAAGGGGTCAGATGAAGGTTGAAAATAGAAAAGTTCAAAATGCTCGAATAGGAGTCTATAGTCTAGTATACTTGGGCAGTATCGTTGTGAATATGATCCAGGAACATTTCTATGGCTTGCGGAGTCAACTTCCGCGGTTCGTCGTCCGGAATGTGATGATGACTCGTGCTGGTATTAATGACGATCAGACTCGGTAAAGGCATAACCCTCATGGCGATGCTGTTTATCCACTCGCCGTTGGCTGTCCAGCCGAACTGGAAGTGTCTGAAAAACGTTACGAATTCAATCTTAACTCCGAGAGTCCACCGACGCGACGCTATTTCCGGTTTCAGATACCCAAACAAAACCGACGGTCTTTTGCAGCAAATTTATTGATCGCGAAAGTTGCACCATCGAAGGAAAAAGATAATCAATATTCGTCAAAGAATTTGGACTTAGGTGCAATTTCCAAGGCCACGGGAAGGTCAACGTCCGACTTGTCTTTGAGAATTGACTTTTTTGATTCTTTATTCCTCGTTTACTTTGACGTTGGAAGAAGTATTTTTTTAAGCAAATAATTTGAAACAAAAACAAAATTGTAAACCACGTCTGTAAAGGGACGAAAAAGTATAAAATAATTTCTACATTGTGTTTTATATACTTGAGAATTATTATACCATGATAATTTTCATAGCAGTAATAAATTAAAAAGTGGGGAAAAAGTGCAAAAATCGACGAATGGAATGAAATTACGAGGCTGGAGATCGAAAATATTATGTTGGAGAGTACGAGATCACTTACTCGTGATACTTTTCACGTTTTTCCTTGATAATGGACTCGATCATGTCGCGAAACTCGAGCATATCCGGCGACACATCCTCGACGGCATTCTCCTCGACGATCGCGAGCACGAGATTTTTATTCGTCAAAAACAGCTGATTGATGTTTCCCCTCGTGACTTTCGGAAACGTGGGAAATCTCTCGGCGTTTATCCACTTGTGTATCGTTTCGTTCAGCTTCACAATGTCGCTGTGATTGTGACCTGAGAAAACGACGGAGGGAACAAAACGTTTGTTGTTTTCGAAAGGCCAAAGAGAAAAGGAATTCTTGGGTGTTGCAGTTGTCTTTCTTTTTTTTTTTTACTTAGTTACCGGTAAAGGAGTAATGGGTGCTTTCTTTGTACACGAAGATCGCGGGCGTGTCCTCGACGGGCGCGTGTCTGTCGACCACGTTAGGGTGCGATTGGTAGAAAAATGCGTGGGGCTGAAACCTGTCCGCGGTTTCGTGATAAAGATTCTGAAAAACGAAATAGAAGGAAAAAAAGGTTATTTCGATAAGCATATTCTTGTCGACACGGCGGTACATGGAAAACCGGGAGAATGCGGGCAATTTTGAAAATCCTCTGGAATATTGAAAATTTGCTGGAATTTTAAAAATTTTCGGGAATTCTGAAAATTCTTTGGAATTTTGAGAATTCTTTGGAATTTCGAAAATTCTTTGGAAATTTAAGAATTTTCGAATTTTAAGAAGAAGAATCTGGAATTGTAAGAATTTTCTGGAATTTTGAAAATATTCTGGAATTTTGAAAATTTTCTGGAATTGTAAAAATTATCTGGAATTTTGGAAATTGTCTGGAATTGTGAGAATTTTCTGGAATTTTGACAATTTTCTGGAATTTCGAAAATTTGCTGGAATTTTGAAAATTTTCTGGAATTTTGAAAATTCTTTGGAATTTTAAAAATGTTCTGGAATTGTAAAAATTATCTAGAATTTTGACAATTTTCTGGAATTGTGAGAATTTTGTGGAATTTTTGAAATTTTCTGTAACTGTGAGAATTTTCTGGAATTTTGGAAATTTTCTAGAACTTTGGAAATTTTCTGGAATTTTAAAAAATTTCTGGAATTGTAAAAATTATCTAGATTTTTGAATATTTTCTGGAATTTTTGAAATTCTCTGGAATTTTGGAAATTTTCTGGAACTTTGACAATTTTCTGGAATTTTTGAAGAAATTCAAAAAAAAAAATGTTTACAAGTATTTTGAAAAATCGACTACGGCTTATATGAAGATTTCTGTCTGCATGATTAGTTTGAAGAATTATTTGTTTAAAAAATTGTTAATAACATTGTCGGCATTATTATTACTAGAAATCAATGTTTATAACATTTCGAATGTATCTGATTTTTTTCCGATTTTTGTCGCGTTGCGAAGTACCGAAACTCCGAAATGCAAATTTGCCGAACGATGAAACGGAATCGTAGCCAAAAACTGGAAAAACGAATATGTCTTTCACTTTTTAAACCCAAGTTTGAGCATGTCTTTACAAAAGAATTCTATTTTTTTTTTTCATTTACCCATAGTGGACCCAAACGCTCGCCCACGTACAAAAAGTATAAGCCGCGATCTTTTTTTATTGTGTCGAAACTTTGAGTCCTCGTGATTTCTTGCACAGGCGGCCCGTTGAGTCGCAGAGCAAATTTCACGATCTCCTCCTTCGTACGATCCCCGTTGTACACGAATCTTTGTTCACCTTTCAAACTGCAAATTTACAGAAAAATAAATAAATCATTGTACTCGATTCGGAATCATTGCCGACAAGTTCGGTTTTCATTTTTCATTTTCCTCCGTGTGCTGTTTCGAAAAATCGCTAAATCTTTTTTCAAGACACTCATTTAGATATCTGCAATATAAATGTGCAGAAAAATATTTTTCACAGTCTCAAATATATAGAAATATATTCATATTTATACATAAATGAGAACTTCCGTTACTCTCCAACGTCAGCGCCATCGCTTTTTCCCCACAATGCTCACTCCATCATTTCCCGTTCGAAATTCGATGATTCTCAGGGACAGTTTTTCCTCAATCAATTGCACCCGTTACGGATTCGCATCTTCAACGAAGTTCCACGAAACTTCAAGCCGCAACGTTATTGAAACTCTCCGAAAATCATCGACTCACAATAGAATGGAAGGATAGCCTCGAATGTTGAAACTGTGAGCGACGCTTGTGAATCTCGTACAATCGACGCGGCCCACTCTGACGGATGTTGAGTAGAGATGTTGGGCGACATGGGCCCAAATCGGATCCAGTCGTTTGCAGTGGGCGCACCATGGCGCGTACATCTTAAAATGATTAATGCATAATAATTATTATTATAATAACAATATAATGAAATAACGAAAGTAAGATAACGACAATATGTAGTAGCAGTTAATTAGTAGTAGCGGTACTGTTATATACATAAACTAATTATACAAAAAAAAGAATAAATATAATTTGGACATAGTTATATAACTATTTCTGGTACACAATATATATTGGTAAAAAAATGCGTGGGGCTGAAACCGGTGCGCGGTTTCGTCATAAATTATTTATTTCGATTTTAGTTATTTCGATAAGCAAATATTCTCATCAACGTGGCTGTAAAAAACCGGGAAAACTCGGGGAATTTTAAAAATTTTCTGGAATTTTGAAAATTTGCTGGAATTTTGAAAATTTTCTGGAATTTTGAAAATTTGCTGGAATTTTGAAAATTTGCTGGAATTTTGAAAATTTTCTGGAATTTTGAAAATTTTCTGGAATTTTGAAAATCTGGAATTTTGGAAATTCTCTGGAGTTTTGGAAATTCTCTAGACTTTAGAAAATTCTTTGGACTTTTGAGAATTCTTTGGAATTTTGAAAATACTCTGGAATTTTGAAAACTGTCTGGAATGTTGAGTTTTCTGGAATTTTGAAAATTCTCTGGAATATAAATATATAGGTCAAAATATCTTTATTGACTTTCAAAATATGTAAACATTGAAAACACATTTACAATTAGTGAAATTTATTTTTCAATTTTTCCTTTGCCCTCGCCCTCTCTCACAAAAGACGAAAATTTGTTCCTCACCATAACGAGCCATTGTCCTTCCTTGTGAATTTCTAGAAATCTGTTCGAACAAATCAGCACGGTTAGTACGAGTGGAGAATCAATTGTAAAAATACCAAATCTGCCCCTGAAAAGCGTTTTCTTTCTTCGCTAATTCTTGTCACTCAAAAATGGTATTGGAATTAGTGTAGCATAGGCGGAAGTTCCAAAAATTCGAAAAAACTTTCATCGTTCTGTCGTAACGGCCCGAACAATCCTCCAGAATGCTCTTGATGTCTGCATCGTTGGAATGGAACGAAATTTATGTGAAATTCTTTTAATACCTCCTTTTCATTATTTCCATCTCATTTCCATTCCATTATTTCTCTATTTTTCTCTCTGTTTTTTTTCATTAAATGCAAACTTTCTTTTAATAAAAAATTTGCTGCTTTACTTATTTCTTTCAAGGTACGCCATTTTTTCAAAATATGATTTAAAAAATCCCTACGTAGTCCCATAGCTAATAATAAATAGATTATAATTTTTTTTGCTTTTTGTTCCAGTTCATATACTTTACGAGAAAACGTGTTTTTTTTACAAATAGCTTCACGGGAGGACCCCGTGAAGCTATTTGTAAAAAAAACACGTTTTTCAAGATGGACTCTGTCGCCGCCATTTTGTTTGAAAATTAGAATTTTTTAAAAATACTTCAATATGTGTCGAATAAACCCTCTCAAAATAAATCCTATACCTTTTTTCATACTCCCAAAATAAATTGTCGAAGTTAGGACTTATTTGCTGCCGCTGTAGCGTTATCCCTTTAAAAAACGAGCGATTTTCGTAGCTAAGAACATTTCGCAGCTTGGCCGATAGAGATTGGAGAAAATAAAAAACCATAATATTCGTCGCACTCCAAAGATGCAACTGAGCAACCTAGACAAGCCCGAACGAACGTTTATCGTTTTTTTTCGAGTGAGAACAATCGTTGGAAAAAAATCGCAATTTTTTCTGCGATTTGAGGCATTTGCCCACTTGTTTAAAAATTCTATCGCCCCGAGTCGCCAAAAGTGTATATACTCTGCGAATTCGCAAAAAATCTGACATTCGTATGCATTTTATTGCCTAGTAAATCCAATTTCGCCATTCGTTCAACGAAAAAAAAAAGAAAAAAAATCCTTTCCTGCTCCATCTTTTGGCGACTCGCGCGTCGAATCGTCGCTTACGAACAAAGAGGAATAAAAAGACAGTAATGCTCGTTTCACCTGTCACTTAATTCCAAAACCCGAGAAGCAGCTGTGGTTGCAAAAAAGGCTAAAAAAATGTTCATTACGGTTAGTTCGAAACTGTTAATCGTTGAGTTCGCTAACGGCGGATGCGTTGGTCGCTATCGTTCTTCGTGAAAAGTAGACGAAAATTATCAATTGTTTAATCGTTCGTCTACTATTCTTCGTTATCGCCGTCATAATTTCTCATATTTTCTAAACCGCTCAATGTCAAAACTGGGAGAAAAAATGGTCGGCGAATTTTTTTTGGCCGCTTTGACATTGTATCCACGTATAATAATAATAATCATAATAATAAGCAAAAATAATAGTAATTATACAAAACAATAAGCAATAACAAAAATAGTTATCATCGTATAGTAATAATCATAGAATAATGATACTAATTGAATGAAAATGATAATAATAAACATCGAAGGAAAAACCGCAAAATTAATTTTGTATAGTGAATACAAAATAAATATAACAAATTGTAAAAACAAATACAATAGATGGTGAAAAATTATTCTTGTTACGTAAAACCGTTTCTATTTCCCGGTAAAAACGCATATTTTTCGAAATTTAGTCCGTATTTTTTTTAATTGCCGTTTTCAATTAAAATCAATGAAAGGGTTATGTTTACGCTTATCTTCGGTCACGTGACCACAATCAGCGCGATGATCAAACATTCGCGAGTTCCGGTTGTGATAAAATAACATCATAACCTCAAAAAATCGCGGTAAGGACCTGCACTGTGACGAAATATTTTGTTCGCAGGTTGGGTCAACGGAAAAAAGAAATGAGCCGAAAGGCATCCGAGTTGAAGAGTATTGCCATTTGTAATGCGGCTAGGAATAATGGATTGTCAAAATTGAGGTTATACGAGAAAGTATTGGAAAAAAGTGCGAGTCCTTCGGGGGAAAAGAATGTACAGGGTGGCTCGAACGTTTAGGATCGATAGGCAAACGAGACTTACCACAAAATACAGCTAGAAGGGTAATCCGTATAAGAGAAGCCATTGCAGCGACTGCATAAAAGCCGCATAGATTCTAACGTAATTATGGCGATTATTTGGACGAAATGTTGTTACTTCAACATGACAAATACGGTTTTTCTTTGAAATTAATGGCGATATTTAGGGTTAGTAGAGGTTCGTCAAAATTTGGCGAATTTTTGTTGCGCGAACTGCATTTTTACACACAACTCCGTCGCGAGCGTCACTTTTGGGCTCTGTTTTCCGATGAGAAAATAATAAGATCGGAGGTCGTGGTGATACCACTGTGTATCTTCCTTGCAATAAAGATTAATTTTCACGAAGCGACAACGTCGTCGCCATGACGAACATTTTCGACCCTAGCGACTCGGCGGCACGGTCTCAGTGCCGGGATTCCTAACGTTCTAGCGACAGTTTTCGTTATCGTTAGCGAGCGACAGCCAATCGCATGGAGAATTACAGAAGAAGGGGTGCTTCTCATTGGCTGCCGCTAGCTAACGACAACGAAAACTGTCGCTAAAACGTTAGAGAATCCCGGCACAGGTCTGGCATACAACTCGACTGGATTGTCTTCCAAATTTGCGAATCATTGAATTCGATACTTTAAACATATCATCTGGCCAATAAGAATCATGAATTCAATCGGTAAAAAAGATTTAAAGTTCAATTTTAACTATCCGAGCGCGCTGGTCGCGATTTGCGATGAGCGATATCCAATGGGAGCTGAGTTCTTCCGGAAGACCCCTAGGGAAGTGAAGTTCCCATTGGATATTGCTTGTCCCTCATTGCCAATAACGTGAAGTGGTGCACTTGCCATAAATCGCATGCTATTTTCCGTAACTGTCCCACATCCGTTTCCTCGCATTGATTTCTGGGTTTTCTCGTTCCGCGGCTGTGCAATGGAAATACGAACGCGGATTGGACGACGCAACGAGTTGGACGGCGAGTACAAGAAAGATGGCCGATCGCTTCATGCATGAGTGCGACAGAGAGAAAGAGAGAGGAAGAAAAAAATACATTCGAGAGCACGTGCGTCAAGATAAATTTGACAAACACGACACGAGTGAATTAAAGCTATTAAAAGCTACAAAAAAAAGAATGAATCAATGGAATGCCCGGTGTGTTCGAACACGTACCCGTTATCCAAAATCGAGGAACACGTAGACGAGTGTCTAGTGTTCAAAAATCGCGACGAAAATGTGGAAGGTAAACAGACAAAGAGGTCTTATCCGTTCGCGAACGTCGCACAGGAAGCTTCGAACAAAAAACAAAAAATCAACGCTTCGTCGACTGCCAAAAGTGTCAGAACTCTAGGGGCTGTCACAACCGTAAATGCTGTCAAGAACAGCGTTGTCGAGGCACTGTCAAATGCAGTCAGACCTGTCAGATCTGTCAACGCGGTCAAAACTGTCAACACTGTCAAAACTGTCAATAGCGGTAAAAAGCCGTCGAACATCGCCAAGCAAACGGAAAAAAATTCAATTTCGATTATCGGGTCTGCAAGTGGCAAAAAAAAGGGCGATCACGTTCCGTTGACGGAACGGCTAAGGCCAAGGAGCCTCGAGGCGTTCGTGGGCCAGAAAAAGTTGCTGGGTCCTGACACCGTGCTCGGCAGATTGTTGCGAAACGGCGAAGTGACGAGCATGATTTTGTGGGGTCCGCCAGGCTGCGGCAAGGTAAATTTTCACCCATTGACGGCACGATTTTTCCATTTGAAATTCCTCACTCAAAGCGTAGAACATTCCAGACCTCGCTGGCTAACGTCATAGCCCAGAGCGTCAAGAGGGACGACCGGGGCGTCATGAGATTCGTCAAGCTCTGCGCGGCCTCCTCCGGCATCGCCGATATCAGGGATGTCGTCAGTTCGGCCGCTAAGGAATTCAAGCTCGGCCGTCGCACGATCCTCTTTATGGACGAGATTCATCGCTTCAACAAATTGCAGCAGGATATTTTTCTGCCTCACGTGGAGGCTGGCACGTTCGTCCTGATCGGCGCTACGACGGAGAATCCGTCGTTCTCCTTGAACTCTGCGCTGCTGTCGCGCTGCCGAGTCTTCGCGCTTGAAAGGCTCTCCGACGTTGAGACCATGACGATACTGGAGGAAGGAATCCGCGCGATGAACGGCGCCCTCGTAGACCCGCACCAATGTTCTTCCCCGAACGATGGCGCGAAATTTCTCATAGAACGCGACGCCGCTCGATGGCTCGTCGATTCCTGCGCCGGAGACGCCAGAGCCGCTCTCCGCGGCTTGGAAATCGCAGCGAAAGCAACTCCAGCCGCCAACGGCGCGGTAACCTGCACATTGAGCCTCGCCGAGTTGAAGAGCGGCCTCGAAAGGACGCACGCTACGATCGATGGCAAAAGCGACTTCAAGCACGAACTCGTGTCCGCTATGCATAAATCCGTGCGGGCCGGTCACGCCAACGCCGCACTCTACTGGCTGGCGCGGCTTATGGCTGCGGGGGAGGATCCTGTTTACATCGCGAGACGCATGGTCAGGATCGCCAGCGAGGATGTCGGACTCGCCGATCCTGCAGCTTTGGGTAACGTTGCAGAGACATTCGAGGGAACACTAGACACGCCTTTTTCTATGTCCGTAATGATTCGGGTTTTCTTTTCTCGTTAGTGTTGTGTACAAAGTCGTTTTGAGAGTTCGTAACAATAGCAAGGCTTTTTTATTATTGATTCTTGTGGACTGAACAATGTTGTGGTGCATTCTTGAGAGAGATTGCTTTCTTCTTTTTTATTCAGGTTTCTGCTGAGTTTTGACGAGAAAAATTGGAGAGAAAGTGAGAAATATCTTGAGGAATGCAGGCTATCTCGATGGAATGAACTTTCTCCGTTCTTTATTTATCATGAGATTCGTTTTAGTGCGAGGCTAGATTATTATACTCGGAATCGTCGTGGAGACTTTTACTGTTGTGACAAGCTTGTAATTCTTGCGAGATTTTTTAATTCTTAAAAATTTTTCATTTCCGTGCAGAATCTCGAGCTTGTGGAGAGTTGTAAATGTTTATGGGAAATTTAAAATGGTGTGAAGATTTTTTAAACTATTTTGGAAAGTTTGAAAGCTTTGTGCAGAACTTTTAATTCCTGTGAAGAATTTTTAATTCAGAGAATTTCCAATTTTTGCGAACAGCTTTAAATGCTTGGGAGAAATTTTCAATTTTTGCTATAAGCTTCAAATTCTTGGAAGAAATTTTCAATTTTTGCCAAGAGCCTCGAATTCTTGCAAGCTATTTTCAAATTTTGCCAATAATTTTCAAATTTTGCCTATTATTTTCAAATTTTGTCAATAATTTACGAATTTTGTCAATAATTTTCGAATTTTGCCAATTATTTTCAAATTTTGTCAATAATTTTCGAATTCTGCCAATTATTTTCAAATTTTGGCACTAATTTTCAAATTTTGCCAATAATTTTCAAATTTTGTTAATAATGTTCAAATTTTGTTAATTATTTTCAAATTTTGCCAATAATTTTCAAATTTTGCCAATAATTTTCAAATTTTGCCAGGAATTTTCAAATTTCGCCAATAATTTTTAAATTTTGTTAATAATTTTCAAATTTTGCCAATAATTGTCAACTTTTGCCAATAATTCACGAATTTTTTCAATAATTGTCAACTTTTGCCAATAATTTTCGAATTTTGCCAATAATTTTCTATTATTGCCTATAATTTTCAAATTTTGCCAATAATTTCCGATTTTGCCAATCATTTTAAACTTTTGCCAATCATTTACAAATTTTGACTAAAGTATTCAAATTTTGCCAATAATTTTAAAATTTTGCCGAATTTTCTGAGTTGCCGAACTTTCTAATTGTAAAGATTTTGACAAAGCATTTTGAATGAGGAACACTTGATTTTCTGATTCTTTCTGAAAAATTTCTGATTCTTCTAGAAACTTTTCCATTTTTGTGAAGACTTTCAAATTCTTACGGAAAATTTAAATTTTTTGCAAAATCGGAATATTCACTCCATCCCATAATCCACAAAAAATGGACTGCAATGGTAACAATATACCATTCAAGAACCGACCTGCCGATTGGTTGAGCTTCTGCTTCAGATTTGCAGAAGTCTAAGTACGCAAAAAAAATGCGTTTGTTCCCAGCGAAGATCCTAATTTTTTTATTTTTGAGAGATTGAAAAAAATTAAACTATCGTACGCAGAAGAACGTTTCAACAGCACAAAAAGTTATAACAAGAAAAAACAGAAAAATAAAAAATTGATCTGAAAAATGTCCACTTCGATTTCTACTCACGATTTTTTTTCGTTATTGCAGACATAGCAGTGCACTCTATGCATGCTTGCCAAATGATTGGGATGCCAGAGTGCGACGTTATGTTGGGACAGTGCGCAGTGTACATGTCGAGAGCCCTAAAGTCTCGTTCGGTCGACGATGCCCTGCGCAAAGCCCAAAAAACAGTCGTCGAACAGCGGGGTCCGCAGCCGTCGGTGCCATTGCACATAAGGTGCAGAGGTGGCGAAGGAAAATTGCAGGCTGCCCTAGGTGAGATGCCTATGCTATTTATTGAGGAAAATTTCAATACTTCAATCAATACAATACAATAAAAGCGGAAAAAATTAACTCCTGTTGACGTCATTACGAACGTTGATTGTAAATAACAACGACAAAAAGTTATAAACAAGTAATTCGAACAAATAATCGACAAATTTTTCCAAATACTTCCAAATTTCAACAAATGTTTCTAAATACCTCCAAGTATCAAAAAATTTCCCCAAAAACTTCCATGTATCAACAAAATGTTCCAAATACTTCCGAGTATCAACAAGTTTTTCCAAAAACTTCCGAGTATCAAAAAATTTCTCCAAATACTTCCAAGTATCAACAAAATTTTTCACATACTTCCAAGTATCAAAAAAAAAATCCAGATACTTCCAAGTATCGGAGAAAAATCCAAATACTTTTGGTGTGAACAAATTTTTCCAACCACTTCCGAGTATTGACAATTTTTTGTAAATACTTGTTCATTTTTAAATAATCTTCTTTCTTATTCGATTTTTTAAGGGCCTTTTGGAAATGGCCAATCGATCCGGAATTTTTCATTGAACGAACTCTCCGATACGGGATTAAAAAAAATTCAACGAAGCATTTCACGATAGAGCCAATATTCTCCAAAATGTAGAAGTATTTACGAAAATTAACTTTCTTTATTTCATACGAAGACAATTTGATTTTTGCTGATCGTTGAACCCTCGTTCATTTCAAACAATCTTATCGTTATTATTTATACTTTGAAAAATGATTATTATTTCTCGAAATGATTGTTCGTCGCGCATTGCATTTCGAGCTTTGTCCAATTTGTCGAAAAGCGAAATAGGCGCATTTCGTAAAAATGAAACTTCCGGGACTGAGAATTTATGCACAATGCACAATCGATACGTTCTTAGGCGCGGGCAGAAGTCTCCTCCTGCGTAAAAAGGACGAAGGGAAACATCGTCTTCCGGCTGGCCTGGAGAACTTGAACTTCTTCGATTAGCCAAGAACCGCGAAACACTCATCAAACGCCGTGCCATTTTTGTCTGCAGGTAATACCAAAGAAACTTATTTCTCCCCAACAATTCGTACGAAGCGTGTTGAAAAAAAGTGTTCTTTTTTGTTCGCACCAAACACGTGCAAATATTTTCGTACGTTAATTCATCCGCTTAGGAAGTTTCAGAAATTTACGATGCCTCCATTGAAAAATGCTCAATTCCGAAAACACGACGAGGCGCACGGTTATTCAAGATTCTTCAACTTTGTAAACCGGATAAAAAATCGTTTCAAAGATGCGGACGATGAATAACGAATAAACAATGGAATAGTCGAAGAATAAAGAGGGAAATAATGAAAAAAATCATCTTACGAAAAATCATTGTTTTTCGGACCAATACGATACAAGTCGCAAAAACATTTTTACGTTTCAGACAGGAAACGAACCTGAGCAGATGCAGGGAATTGGATAGACTCTTCGTCCGATTCTAGATGACTTTTTCAACTGTTTATATTTACCCCTCCGATGTCACAGATATTTTCGTTAATTACGTGTACTTGAACCACAAATAAAGGCAGTTCGGAGGAAAAACAGGAAGTCAAACTGGCAACTTTAACGATGTTTATTTTCTTCTTTCGAATGTTTAAAAAGCATAGAATACAATCTCGCAAAAAGTATTTTTATTTTGGTACCCGTTAGAATGAAAATTGATGACGATTTTCATAAATACGTTCAATCGACGTTGGTTATTGAGCACTCGGTTGATCATTATCGACTTTACTAGTGAGTTCATGTTTTAAGTTGTTGGCAACGCTACATAACCTCACTTCGGAAGAATTCACACATCACCTCTCAACGACTCGACAAATGTCAATACATGGCACAATTGCGTGTAAGTGGTCGTTTCGCGAAAAAATCTCGCATTGAGGATAAAAATATTTGTATACGGATGTTTGCATACGTAAAAATCAATTAAATAAAATAAAGATCTACAGACAACATATTTTTATTAATTTGTTACCCTTCGTTTTATTATTACTTTTATTATACTCTAATTGTATTTAGGATGATCTGCAGCGTAGGCATTCGGCGACATTCATATCGCATTCTGCGTGAACTTCCGTCTAGGAATTTCCCCTAGCAATCACAGATGACGCTCCGATCACCGTTTAGAGAGAGAGACAGAGGCCGCGTAGCAAAATTGAATAAATTATTTCGAATAAATTACAATAAAGATACTTTCTAAACTTACAACCATTGTTTTCGCGTTTTGAACACCTACTGTGCACAGCCGTATCGTAACTGCGCCGTGTGCAGGTACCACAAACTAGAAACATTTCGCTTGCCGTCGAAATTCGGTATTAAACTGACAAGTCGGTTTTAACGACAGCTGTGATTGTTTTGCTAAATTATAGTGATTAGACTTTTTATCGACAATTCATATTCTTCACTGACTTCAAATATGAATAATCTTTCGTGCATTCACCGGTCGAGTTTGTAAACGTGCAAGCGGCGCCTTTGAATTCAAAGGTTAGAAAAATCCCGCCAACGGCGGGCAGCCAATGCGCGTGGTGCTCCGGCCCGCTGCCGTGACGTGTGCACGGCGAGCCAACGGGCTCGCGCGTACGAGCGAGAAATTTGGCGCCAGGTTGGTCGCGTGAGCGCCATTGGGCGGGGGGAAGCCTCGTAGTGATTGGGTCACTGGATCACGTGGGTGCCGTTCGTAATCCGCTCGTTCCTCTCGCGTCCGGTTTTCCACCGCGGAATGACGTACCCTTGAGGAGTGCTTGCTAGAAGACACGGTCTCCGATCCTTCCGTGTTTCCCTCGAATCAACGTGTTGAACGCGTTTCCCCAACAAGATCGAACAACAACAACGACAACAACAGCCGTGAACATGAAGATCTGGACGTCCGAGCATACGTTCAAGTAAGTCCGAGGGCGAGACCTAACCTCAAAATCCAACGAGTTCGTCAGACTGACCAGTGTCGCTGTAACGAGAGGGAGCGCAAAACATCGACGAAGGTCGAGTTTTAAGGGTTTTTTTCCTCGTTCACAGTCATCCCTGGGAAACCGTCGCCCAGGCCGCACTCCGTAAATATCCGAACCCCATGAACACGAATGTACGGGGTACGGACGTTATCGACAGAAAAGTCGTCGACGGTGTTCTCCACACTCACAGGCTCGTCACCAGTGACTTCGGCTTTCCAAAGTGGGCCCAGGCGGTGAGTTTCGTTCTCTTCCTCGTCAATCTTTCTCCCCGATATACGAAGAAAAAAAACACCCCCGCGACCAACATAACCTCGCAAATTGACCAAAACCCAAGGTAACCAATTGCTGCGCGGTTCTCGGTTTCGTGTTTGCGTTTTCTCGATCGACCGTTTTCGTTGCTCGGAACTCGGAATTTGACCTAACCTAAAAATAACGGTGAAATTATCGATCGGTCAAAACAAAACGGTGGATACGATTGTTTTCGTGATGTTTGAATCTCGTTGAACGCCAACGCGTATTTTTGCCTTTGCGTTATGCACCAGGAGGCGACGCAATTGAGGTCAAGGTTACGTAATTTGAATTTTCCAATTCGAGCTAATTAGCGGTGCAAAGTTCGTACGCGTGCGGGATTGGGAAAGTAAACTCGATGACGCGCGCGCGCGCACATGTACACGCATCATATCTATGCATAGACACGACAAAAGTGAGCTCGGAATTTTACGGGTGACGCTTTCTTGTGTTTTCGGCTCGATCTTATCGCGTTCGAGAGCTTCAAGGTCACGTGCAATGTCAAAACAATGAAATTTCGCGTACCGAGTCTGGTATGACGAGAAAACATGAGAAAAAGAAAAATATTTTTTTCCTATATTTTATTGGGCTTTCGGATTTTTCGTTGACTTGTCCGAAAGCCTCCTTGTATACGATGTCTGCTGTTCTTGCGTCAGGTGTCTCTTGGCATAGCGAAAACATTAAGTTAACCTCTATAAATTTAACGTACGTAACTAACGTCATCCGATCAAACTCAGCCTAATAAAGACAGTGCCCACCTCGCCGCTACTCGGCTAGGCGGGCAACTAGAAAACAGAAGAAAAAAGCGCGAGGGATCGAGTAGGGCGACTGATGGCGCAGAGAATTTCCAGTTTTTGCCAAAAGCTTCAAATTCTTGGGAGAAATTTTGCCAAGAGCATTGAATTATTGCAAACTACTTTCATACTTTGCCAATCATTTTCAAATTTTGCCAATCATTTCCAAATTTTGCCAATAATTTTTAAATTTTGCCAACCACTTTCAAGTTTTGCCAATAATTTTCACATTCTGCCAATAATTTTCAAATTTTGCCAATAATTTTCACATTTCGTCAATAACTTTCAAATGTTGCCAATAATTTTCGAATTTTGCCAATAATTTTCAAATTTTGCCAATAATTTTCCAGTTTTGCCAACAATTTACAAACTTTGCCAATAATTTTCAAATTTTGCCAATAATTTTCACTTTGCCAATAATTTTCAAATTTTGCCAATAATTTTCAAATTTTGCCAATAATTTTCAAATTTTGCGAATAATTTTCAAATTTTGCCAATAATTTTCAAATTTTCTGATTTTGCCAATAATTTTCAAATTGGTATATTTACGAAGCATTTTTAATGTCGAGGAATACTTGATTTTTGTGAAGAGTTTTCAATATTTAGGGAAGAATTTCAGATTCTTCCAGAAACTTTTCCATTTTTGCAAAGACTTCCCAATTCTTATGGAAAATTCTTATGGAAAACCTCCGAACTGCCCTCGTACAGTGAAAGTTTCATATAGACATTGTCACGTGTATATCCCATTGAACAAGAACTGGAAGTGAGTCATCGATTAATGCTAGTCTGGCCAATATCATTTCTCCATCTAATCAATTATTTATTGCTATTTCAGTAATGAGTTAGAATTAAAGTATAGCTGTCCGAGCAAAATGTTGCTAAGTGAAAAACCGTACAAATTACACGTTTTCGCGTAATTTGGAACGGGCCGAGGCTGCGATATTTGTTTTGCAGTTCAATTTCGCGTTGATGGAATCCAATATCGTTCCTCCGTCGTTGTCGCGCATAATTAGTATTTCGGCGTTACGGGAATGCACGAAAGCAAATTACGTTTGGTTGTAGTGGTTGTTGTGACGAAGTTTATTGTTAGCCTTTACGCCCCTAATCTCGTGGCATGTATTGACGCATTTTTTCTCGACGAGATGAAATCTGTATATACGCGGGCCATTTTATTTGGCAAGCATTATCGTATTTACAGATGTCCTTGCGGGCTGGGGATGCTATCGAAATTCTCATAACGACCAGCCGCGTGTGTACAGTTTATAGGTTATGTTACAATGGCGCGTATCATGAATCAAGTGACCTTTGTTTCTCGATGCTTATTCCCAAAATGCACGAGTATTTGTAGAATTGAAGAAAATGTATATAAGAGATATTGGGCCATAATCTTAACAGTGCTGCACAAGGTTGGGATCCTAAAGATAGGCCGGTTTTCAACATTTTCTTTTGATGGGTGTATTGGGACGACGGAGGTCGGATTTTCACACACGATTGATACACAATTTTGACGAGTTATAATTTTTTTTAACTGAAAAATATTGATAAACAATGAAGTTATTATTATTTGAACAAAGTAGCCAATCGAAGTAGGTGTTTCCATCGACTAGGCCGACGTGAAATGAAAAATATACTTCTAGCAAAGGGTGTCTCAAAATGACCTGACACTTTAAAGTCCACGCTACTTGTTCGGTGGCGAACATAGAGTACTAATCTTTGACAACTGCCATCGGGAAATATGGAGGTTTAGTCATGGAGAATTACCAGGTGTAGAAGTATGAAACCGGAATTTCCCTATAGATGGCGCCAGCCATCAGTTTAGGGATCGTAAGACCGCTTCTGCAGCGCCATCATCTCTCTCTAACAGCTGACGAAGATTTTCAACACACAACAACCCAACTTCTCCACACCGGTATGTTTTTCTATAACCTTAAACATGTCGAGTTTTGTGCCTACGAACTACGATTTGCGGACAGCATTGGTTTTCTGTTATCATTTGAATAAAACTGCTGCAGAATCGCATCGAATGCTTGTCGAAGCTTACGGCGAACATGCTCTTGGTAAAACACAGTGCTTCGGGTGGTGCAAAAAATTCAAAAGTCGTTATTTGACGTGAGAAACGAAGAGCGTGGCAAACCACCGAAAAAGTTAGCAGACAACGAATTGCAAGCCTTATTGGATGAACATGATACTCAAAGTCAACAGGAATTCGGGGATCAATTGAATGTGACGCAGAAAGCCGTCTCTGTTAGTTTTTATCATTTGCAAACAACAGACGTGTAATTTTTACAAAAAATTCCGCTTTCGTACGTCTACACTTGGTACACGATCGAGCATCGCATAGAAATTGTGAAAATTCACTACAAAAAAGTCCGCACGTCTTTTGGTCATCGTAACGCACCATCTCGCAACATTGTGGTGAATTTAGTCACAAAATTTGAGGTTAGCGGTTCAATTCTGACCGCGAGTACCTGTCTGGTGCGGATTTTGGGTTGGAGGATTGATTGGGGCGTACTTTTTCGAGAATTCTGCTGGAAATGTGGTTACCGTCAATGGTGTTCGTTATCGTGACATGATAACCAACTTTTTATGGAATGAATTGAACGGCATGGACTTGGAAGACATATTCTTTCAACAAGATGGCGCCACCACGGTCTTGTATACAGGTCTGGAAGCTCCAGTGGAAGGGGTAGGTAGCTTATTGAAGAGCGTTGGTAGTTCACTAATCGCCACTCGGTTCGTTCCGATCATAATACCCACGGCATGGCCGGGGGGGAGGGGGGGGGGTCCGACAGAGACAGCACTAGTTGGCCATGCTTGTATCTCTCTATCTCTGTCCCACCTTCATGTTCGTTACACGGATATTTATTATAAGTTCGAAACACCTTTAAAAGGGCCAGGAAAAGGCGTTAGTCCTGTCAGTTCCGATTAATACAATAAAAAAATATGATCCTAATCGTAAACAAACGAACTTTCTAAATCCAAGCGAGCGTGATAAGCATATGCATACGATTTTGAAGCTGTCACGTTGCATGTGAACTTTCAAAGCTACTTGTCTCATTTTTTTTTTTTACAAAATATTCGTACCAAATTCAATTAATACCAGAGGCTATAAAAACATGCGACAAGAACGGCATTTAAAAACTGTTAAGCTTATGCAGACCCCTTAACGAATTATGTCCGGATACCGCGGAACAAAAATCTCGCCAATGCTTATCCATTTCCCATTTTTTTTTCTCGTAATGATAACATTTTGAAGTGCTGCTTGACACGGAAGGTTATCGGAGCTGTCCACCAATCGCGCGTTCATCACTGTCTGTTCCATTTTGCAACGAAGAAAAAATGTATAAATTAATTTGATCTTCGATCGCATGCGGCCTCCGCATAATTTTTTTTGACTCGTTATCGTATTTTTTTACGTTCCCATAAAAAGTAACCTAAATTATCCAGAGCGGAGAAGCGATCTGCACTTCCGCGTTGCAACGGCTCGTACGAAATTTACCGTGACAATAGCACGAATATCGTACGTGATAAGGAAAAGAAAATAATGAGCTCGAGCGAATTTTGCGTCATCTGGCATAAGTCGAAAGAAAAGTCGCATTTCGTTGGGCAGTTTGTTTGAAACTTTTACGGAGTCCCATTGGGGGAGAGAAAAAACCGCCCTAATGTTCATTGTCGCGGAAGAAACGTCGGTGTGGTTCAAGTCTAATATTATACGAAGCGGAGGAATTTCGGGGCTGCTAACAGTTCGGGAAATTACAAAAACGAGACCAAAAAAAGAGACCAAAAGAAAACAACGTTGCTCGTATCAACTTTAATAATGAGGGCGTTTATCCCACGACGTTAGGCAGTTTTGGCTGCTTTCCAGTTGCCTGGAAGCGAAATACCACCGTCTGGTGCGGGAGGGAAGAGAACGAGGGTGCATCGGTGGTATAGGCGCTGGTAACTGTTACGAGGAATGCACCTTCTAGAAAGAGCAGGCTGTGTTTCCACTGTATCGTTGGCTATTCGTCATTTGAGCAAGTCTACGGTTTTGGGGCGAAATGGTCTTGCAATTTTATTTTTAATGCCTGTTTTCGGAGTTACTTAGCCCCCAGAAGACCCGAAAGTGTCATCACATAGTAGAGGTATTGTCCACCAGTCCTCTAAACCTAAATCTCACGTTCCACATCTTACACTGGCATCCTTCATACTCCTCAATTTGTTTTCACAACACTCATCCAAACGCTCATCAACGCTTGGCTGACGATTCGGTCTCTGCAACTACGTTCTCGTACCAGTAATCGGACATGAGATTGGACCGTGGTACATGCGTGTGGTAGATGTCCCAATTAACGAGACGCTGAATTTATTATATAAAAGCTTATTGCAAACCGAAATGTAATGACGGCGTCGAAAATTCGGTTCAATTCACTTTCGATTGGTCATAAGTCTAGTCTAAAAATCGATAAAAAGTAGACCCATATTACTATCACAAATTATTGCAACTCTTTGGCTCTTCGGGTTAGAAAAGTGCATTCATGACATGACTGACGCGGACTCGTTAATATTACTCGTCAATTTTACTACTAAAATTCGTTACATACTATTTTACTACTAAAATTCGTTATATACAACCTAATATAGTGAAATATTCGAACTACTGTCCGAACAGTGGGACCCGTCCGAGCATTGGTACCGTTACCTTATAGGATGAGACTGGTGATAAGAAAATCAGGCCAAACGTTCGTAATCATTTCTCAAACATTTCACAAAGTTCAGCCAGGTGTACCTTGAACATGTATGTACATATAAGGCGTGGGGGATTGATACATGGCCGACGTGCTGTTGATTGTGGCACGCGCCTTCGGAACTTAACGGGGTCATCTCATGTGATAGCTATTTTTCGGGAATGCCACCCTATACTTGACCGTGCACGATGAGAAAACGTTTTTTGATGTGTTGTAGCACGAGAAAATGCCTTTTTGTGTTCTTCCAAAGTTCAGATCCAATTGAGTTGCTTTGTCGCCACTGCAAATTTAGAAGAGTCGCTCTTTCAGTAGTACCGGACATGTTATTACATTTCGATGTTTTCCCAAAATCTGCACTTCCGAACTTTCCTCAGATAAAGTATCTGGAAGCCGATTTTAAGGGGGCGTGTTCTTCGGATTGGCCGATTTGGTCTGGAGTGTATCGTACATTCGTGTACGTGGAAAATGGCGTTGTAGCCGGAAGGAGCTTTGTCGTTGTTATCTCTCCCTAGGAAATGGCACTGTTCACCCATCCAGCTTGTTGCTATCTGTTCGCTCGCAGTCCGGGTTTCTTTCTTCAACTCTCGGCCCGTTCTAACCAAATTTCCTTACGTTCTTCGCTGGCTTTTCGTTTCTTTTTCCACTTCAGTCTCCTGAAAGCATACCGCTTTGAACCGCACCAAGATTTTTGCCTCTTTTCCAAACAAGAGTCTCTTTGCGCTGGGAGCTTCAACTGGAGGGTCGATGACATTCCATTGTGCATTTAAAACAGCCACTATTCTGCTATGGTACCCCAGCTCACGATTATCAACGATTACCTGCATATCTTGCTGAATTTTCATCAGTTGTTTTATTCAACACAATGCGATGTTTCTAACCTGTTTCGAATAGTTATCTGTGGCAATCCCGTTCTTACCCTCGATAAGTTGACGTTTCCAAAAAGATTAGACAAAAACTTTATTTTGGGCGCAAAAAGTACTGCATGAACGCAACAGCATTCTCCAAGTCTAGCAAAGTCCTTGTCGAAAACGGTGTTTCAAATCGCCTAATCAACAGCTGACATGTGGCCGATCAGATAATCGTTATTCAGCAGAATCGGCCATCGGGTCTATTGAAGATGCACTTTTTTGCGTTTCGGCTTCTCCAGAGTCGTCCATTTGACTTGGGAACTTCTACTTAACCTCATTTCACGCGGAATCCACCCAGCATTTGAATAGATTTGGCCTCATTTGGCTAAGACCATTTGCCGATCCGCTGGATCGGCCCACATCCTCGTACCTTTTGGTAAACCTCGGTTAACCAAAATTCTTCTAATGTAAAGCGATGAAAAATGCACTATAGATGAATTGAAAAAATAAATAAATGAAGCGGTGACATGCCTTTCATTAAGGGGCCGTTTCCACGCTGAAAAACGTTTATCCGCAGATAAAAAAAAGACGTGAATAGTTTTCAATGCATCATCACACATATGAGTTTCAACAAAATCGAAGGCGGACACTTAAGCGAGGTTCGTTACGTCTACAAGAATTCTTTTCGCAAACCTACTTATAACGCAAACTCCAGACCCATAATCGGTAGTGCAAAGGCACAAATTTCATTTCGTCAAATTCGATTGCACTGGTGCAAGATTGTTTTCCGAGGCCCGTAATTATGTAAATATCCTTTTTTTTTACCGGGCAGTGAAATTCACTCAGCAATTAATTTGTGCAGCTTCCAAATAACGTAAAAAATAAAAACTATCCGAACCAATTGCATTTCCGACGGGAAACCTTGGCGGATTCGGCGTAAAATAGTCCGACCTACAAAATACATGAACTTCGAATATTAACGAGCGGGATGAGGAGGCCTCGTCATTGTTGGGAGCAGGCCGAAAATGTTCCGTTGGGCCAAATTGTAGGGAACCGGCTTGTTGGAACGGGAGCACCAAACAGGAAGTCCCCTTGACTGCGTATGCGCTTCGGCTGCGTTATTAATAACGAATTACCATGAATAATTAGGCAATTAGAAAGACGCTAATTGGTCGTGGCAAACGGGGCGGAAGAGAACCAGAAACACATCGATGGATGTACACGTATATATATATATATATATATATATATGCAAATGTAAATGAGAACGCTAAGTACTCTTGAATTATTGTTTTCGCGCCGATCAATTATGTATATTCTAATTACACGCTTGAACGGATCAGGCGTCAGAATAGCAGAAGAAAGAGAGCGGTAGTAGGAGAGAGCCTTTCTCGTTTCACCGCCCGGCCGTAATTAAAGCTCCCGCGATATAGATTCAATTTTCTATTTCTCTCGGTTTATTAGGCCTCTTTATATTTACCAGCAATCCCCTGGATTCACGCCTCGACGGATGATCGAGTACCAACTTTTTCCGTGCTGCGCTTTCCCGGGCCTTCAGTGCCTCGAATAGCAACACAGAGGGTGTCCCCTTTTCAACGAAACAGTGAAATAACTGATGGTGACCTTTGTTTGACCTTGGTGCTTACATCGGCGAAGACTATCGTATTCCATTCTGGAAATAGTACAACTTTTATCGAAAAAGTTTTTCGATCGGGGCTACGGTTTTTGAGATAATTCACTGTTCTGTTTCGAGTGTATTATTTAAGTCTAATCGATATTAGACGAAAAATTCAAAGACAAAATTTGTAGGGTTCGTCACGATCTACATTTTAGTCACCTTGGTTAATTTTTTTTTTACGGAGGCATCAACCCGATTTTAAGGTGTACCCCATTTCGAATGAAAATCCCGAGGGTCTAATTCGTAGTGTCTCGCCCGGTATATTTATGGATGTATAAATTCGCCCCTCTGGTTTTCCATATCCCGTTTCTACCTGGAACAATGGAAAAAGCGAATGAGCGCAATAATTGAAAAAAAAAAGGAAAGGAGAGCGATGTTCCGTAGGCGCGGTGAAACTGAGCGGTGGATTCGCGCTCAGCCTTGAGAGGATGCACACATGCACACAGAGGCGCATATCTCTTCCACATTGATGCGGAAAAGCCAGTGAAAAACCAACTCGACGAACGAATAAACACAAGAGAGCCGGAAAGAGTTGAAAAAAGGAGAAAAAAAATAGAGACAAGGATAGAAAAGACTCGGCGGAGAAACAAAAATGTTGACCGAAAGCCACGCTTAATTAATGCAAGCTCTGTTGACACTCGCGGAAAGATGGGAGAGACGTACCGGAATACGATACGAGCCTTGCGACACGTTGTTTATTTCGCTGTACCGATCATCGCAATTGAGGACGCGAAAAAATATTTATCGGAAAGGTTTGTTTTGTTTCGAGCAATATTGTCGGATTATCCGCCAGGCAAGAGATTCCACGAGCATTGGAAGAATCTCTCCACGGCCACGAAGATCTTTTTTTTTATAGTGCAAATGTTTGATATTTTACTAACGAGGCTTTAAACAACAGGCGGCAACGTGATTTAGGCAGTGGTTTATGGCATTTCCAGAAGGTTAACTCAGCGATAACTTGGTTGTTCATATCTTCTGAATTTATTGATCTAACTGCGCCACGATGATGGCGCAGTTTGCAGACCTACAATATTTTTAGGAAATTTTTTTGACTACCATGCTCGCCTATAAATAGTGACTTGAATAAATATTCTTTTCTTTACTGTATTTCGAAAGTGTACTTATTAAGGGTAACAACTTTCACATCAATATCTATAATATAAACTTATTAACTAATTCGTGAAAATAGCATTTTTTAGCGTTTAAAGCGAGAAGACTCTTTAACGAAGACCAAATTAATTAATAGACACCATCGCAATTGAGGTCACCTGCGTGCCATATAATAATTCCATGGAACCGAAGCAGCTGTATAGACATAAATGATCTTTATTTCAAATAATGAGATTATACACGAACTGAGATAAGAGGGAAGGGTGGAGGCACAAAAGACCGTGGGTGGGAGACATACTTCGACTGCAGCGACGTGGGTGGTGGCTAGCGGAAAGAATAGAGAAGCTCGTGATTCGCGATTTTCACGTCCTAGAGATGGCGCCGCGATATTTCAATATGGCCGGTCAAAGTATAACCTCAAACGCAAACAATTACTTCATTCTTGATTTTCCTCCACCTGCCTATTCGATTTATCTCCATGGTAGATTGTAAAGATGCTACTGCAGTGAATAGTTTACTTCCCGCTCTTTTTTTAGCTCCATCAGTCTGGATTTAGATTTTTTAAGGTTATGAGAGTCACTCGCAGGTTTCGAGGACTAATTCTATTTTTCAGAGCATACTTTTCACACGGGACGTCTGAAATTATAGTTATACATTCTATATAACAGAAATTACTCTTAATATTGCTCGATTTAATATTCATAAAGATATAAACTTGGAAGGAAAAAATTTTGTGGGGTGACTACTAACTCGCCTTGACTGTGGAGTGTCTACTAACTCGTCGACGACAACTTTCTTTAAAAGGCTTTATCTGTAGGTGACTTATGGAACAACATTTCACTTTTATTATCCGTCTTGCATCCTGGAACACAGCAGAAGCTCGAGTAGATTTTCTTTTTTTGAAATATGTCCATTATTATCAATGTATTTTAACCAAGTTCACTATACTAGTAGCGCTTCTGCCTTAGGCCGCGAGTGGCGCCAAGACTTTTGGGGATCGCGAACAGCACCTCACTGCATCACTGAAATCTGGCTTCTTTTCCAAACCTGTATGCAGCACCTAAACATCATATGCACCCGCTAAACGTTCACGAATTGGGACTTTTCAAATGTCACCCGGAGGGGACATCAGAGGCAACTAAAATAAATTACAGGTGGAAAATAAATCTTAAAACTGCAACAAAAATATAATTAATTATCGATGCATTCATAAACGGCGAGAGGGATCAGATATTCATCGACTTGGGATGCCTTGTACATACGCATAAGAGCATTCGCTCAATTTCCCCAGGTGCTTATACGCGGTTTTCAATTATTTATGACCGGTAATCCGTCTCAATTACCTGCTAATGCATTAATGAAATTCGGGCTATACAGCAGTGAGCAATAAGGCGAACAATCCTCGCTGCAATATTCGTGATTTACGACTATACTCGTATTATTTTTGAATGTAGGTCTCGTATACGTGAGAATTTTCCTGGAATCAGTCTTCGCTTCGTGTTAATAATCAATAAACGAATTAAATAATGTAATATTATCGTTTCGGATTTTGCATTTCTTTTTGTCACGCTTCGCTATTTCCCATCATTTCCATTCGTTCTCAATTTTCTTAAGGGGGCAACATCACAAAAGTCGGCGGAAATGTCGGTTTGGAAAAAATTCAAAAAAATGTTTGCAAATTGTATAAAGATAGAGTAAAATGGTTAAAATATGTATAAAAAATGAGAAAAATCACGTGGCACTTAGAGAAAGGCCAGTAGTTGGATGATCCACCTAACTTCGCTTATCTGATTGATCGGAAACAAAACTAATTTCATTCGTGAATTATGTCGTATCGGCCTCGCCCGGCGAACATAAAAACAAAACCATGCGGTTTGTTAGCGAAGTATTATTACCGATAAGGCCAAATTTTTGGTAAAAAGTCGCGAAAAAAACCCAACAATCTTTTTTCATCTGCGGTGTAGACCCAAAAATAAGGCTGCGTCAAACGATATATTTAATTTATTGTTTTTATATATACATATAAAAGAACAAGTCCTGACTAATTCATCAACGTCGAGCCAAATACGCCAAAGCTAATTACATGAAATTTGGACAGTAGGTTGCTTTAGTGACGTAAGCACCCACTAAGAAGGGTTTTTTCAACATTCCCTTAAGGGGAGACAAGGGGTGGTAAAGTTTGTACGGAAAAAAGAAATCGGACTAAATTTACTTGAAACTTTGTATAACTGCTCCTAGACAATTAGTTAAGGGGTCTTCTCACTTTAGACCCTAAAAAGGCTATTTTCATTAATTAACAAAATGGCGGAAGCCGCCATTTTGTTTATTTTTGAAAAAACCTTCGCTTAAGCACTAGATTTATTATTAAGCTAGTGATTTTTTTTCGTTTTTTTTTTTAATTTCAGATGATACAGTAAAATTTGATGATGGTCACGGCAAAGCACTACATGCCGAAGGGGGTCTGACAAAGATGGCGATATTTTTATAAATGATCAATATTTTTCTTTGAAAATTTGTACAAGTCAAGTTGAAATATAACATAAAAAGTCTGTGTAACCACTTGTGTAAAACAAACTTAATTACTATAAAAAAAATTATTGAAAATGCTCGTTTTGTCACGCCGCTGACTACATCTCACTCCTTAAAAAAAATTATGTATACGACGAAAAACATCCCCATTTTTGAGGGTGCGTTTCATCCCTTAAAACCGGTTTTCCGCCGTTAAAAGAAAAAAAGTGTCTCTTAGTTTTTAATACTCTTCTCCATAAAAATGTTTCAACAAAATCGGAGGAGGACACAAAAGTGATGTTCCTTGTGAGACGAGAAGAATAGATGGAAAAATCATCATTCATCTCTCTCGCTGGTACTCTTATGTCTGTTTGGTAAAAATCGAAAAAAAAATAGAATTTTCGAGAGCACGTATAAAAAGGCAAAAGAGGGTCGGGAAAATTCGCGGAGAGTGTGCATTTTCGACTCGATTTAATCCACTCCGTGCTTTTGTAGGCTAATGGATTAATGATTACGATTCTATTTTCAGCATTCCCGAGGACAATCTTCCAATTTTGGTCCAACGGTGTTGCATCGACAATGATTATTCCGGAAATATTTATTATTCAATCTTCTTGCCGTATTTTAATATTATTATTATTATTCGGATGAATGGGACTGTAATTTTATCCTCATTTAATTATAACACAGGCAATAATAAATAATAATATTAATAATATCATATAAACTATACACAATAATAACAATAAATAATAAAATTAAGGAGTCACGTGGGTTTCAAAGTAAAAAAAAGTATGTTTTCTCTATTAAAAAAAATATATATAATATATAAATTATTTTATTCAAAATGTTGAGCACATTAAAGAGCAACATTTCAACAATATTTAAGAAAAAAATTCATCCAAACATTTGGAAAATTCAGCTGGTGGAAACTGGTTTACAGGGACCCCTTAAAAAAATTGTACCAAAATAGTTAAATTTTTGGTACAATTTACCCTACGTATAGCCTTGTAAATTTCTCAATGGGGGGAATTCCCAAAGGTTCTCTCTCCTAGACTTTTACTCCGATTGACTTGAAACTTTGCGAGAATATTCTAGACATATTTTACTATTGTATAATAAAATTAATAAAAAAATGGGGTTTTTTGATTTTGCAAACCCACGTAACCCCTTAATATACGAAGGAATCCAGAAGCAATAGAATCATGCATTATTATTTCGGACGAAAAAAAAACATGAATTTTGTCAATCAAACAAATCGTTCAATTGCAGATAATTGGCAATGACAACGAGTGCTTCGCTAGCGAAAGAAGCGAGGTCAATCCCTCCCGGAGAGAGATGGTTCTCCAAACGAGAAACGTGAGTACCTTTTGTCGTTATATTTTCATCAAAATTACTCGGATATTTCACTCCATTCACAAATTTGATAAACATTATCCGAATTGGGTTAATACAAAATTAATCGTGAAATAATCGTATCACTTTGTGCGTTGAACAGAATATTTCAATTTTTAATTAATTCATCATCGCCTCCGAATTATTTATTCCAATTTTGTGATCAGTTACACTTCTTTTTTCTACCTACTTATTATGGTAATTGAATTTCATTTTGTAAGGGATGTCAATGAAGCTCGTACAATTTGGATAATTTAATTATCTGAAAAAATATTATCGTCATAGCGCCAAAAGTTCGCAGTAGAGTTACTCTCAGCAGAATACAAAATAATCTGGCCACGCGGGCGATCTTGAATTTTTCAGCATCTATTCTCGTCGTCTCTATTTATCGTGATTCGTTTTTGGCAGCGTAAAATGTCGCCCGCCCGATTTGAAAATCTACAACCGTCATATCTTGCATAATGCTGTTTTTATTTATTTCGCGCTCTACGAGCAAACGACAGGATCCAAGATGCAAAAGAGCTTGGACAGTTATGAAATAAAGATTTGATCCGAATTGCAGTACGATCGAGCAAAAAACTGAAAACTTTTTGACCAATTGAAATTATTATGAACTTTGATTTCTAATAATAATGCTAAGATATTGATCAATTATAATGCTAAGATATTAATGAAACCCAAACAAATAATTAGTAAAAAAAACTCACCTGCAGTTTTCACAAAAGTACGGTTATCCCACAAATAATTTTTCCCGATAAAACTTCCCTGGAAAGTCAATATTCTTCGAGATATTTCGATCTGAATGTTCTTATTGGCCTCGTTAAGGGGGGATACCTTTAAAAGAGGAAAAAATTGCCGTTTTTCATCATTTTATAATTTAATCCAATTTCATCAGAATTACTTTTATAGTTTTCAGCTATACCTCCGCCATTTTCGAAGATAATTTAAAAAAATATATCATGTAACAGCCAAAAGTAGGAATAAAACATATCCTCAGTGTTGTATCCGCAAATCCGTTGTTTGCGCAATACAACGAGACGACCGATCGGTCGAGAAAGTGTTCGCAAAACGGCATTCCGGACCGTTCACCATCCTCCTTGCGAAAGAGTCACACATTCGCCAAAATGCAAACGTCAAAAAGACACTTTGCGACACGTCCTGACCAAGCATCGGACGATGGTTGATCTAGGGCAAATTGCGACAATCAGAGTCGACAATTAAGAGAAATTACCAGGGAACAGTCAGTCCTTGATTGGCTTTCGAACGGTTCGGTCCTAAGGTACGACCGACACACTCTAAATACAATTATAAGACCAGCCAAGTAATGAACTTATATTCCTATTCAACGAACTTGGGTTCCAACTCTTAATTTCGCAACGATCCGAAAAATACCTATCCAGGGACCTCGAGCCGGGGATACAACATCAGTATCAACAATGGCAAAGAAGTCCACCATTAAAAAAAAATCAGCATTTTTTTCGAATTTTTATCGTGTACTTGTTTGTACCCCCGATAGTTGCAGCCAATGTGATGTTGTTAGAAAGGGTGGCTGGACTACATTCAAGTACAGCGTATTGTCATCTCTAGATCAATTAGTCTTAGGAGAAGAATAACTAGAAATCAACTGTACGAACGACACCCCAAGCTGTGAGAATAAAAGAACACTTTTATCTTCAAATTCACCCTAGTGGCTCTGCGAAACTCCCCCGATAAAATGTCTACCAACGCATCCACCCCAAAGGGCGCGTCCACTCAAAATGGATATTGATGATGCGAAAATGAAAAATGGAGATCCGCGATTGAACGAACGAATGAGCACCCTCATTGGCACATCTCCCACCGGCAAAATTGCCTTTTTACCACCCCGCGCTTCTTCTTCCCTCGAGTGTCCAAAGTTATTGATACGTTTCCCTTTTCTCGTGTGGATATCACAACAGCGAGAGACAGGAGGGTTGTTTGGAAGAGAGAACACATGGCTACTTGATCTACGCTGAGGAGCTTTCGATCCCCCATGGATGATGGTGATAAAAAAAACTAAGCCATCAATGCGAATTACTTTTTTTCTGCTTCCAAATACGTGTAGAAAATGGGGCAATAATTTGACGTTTCCCCATTTATTAGGACGTTGAAATACGAATGATTTATCCGCACGAAGCATTAACTTTCACGAACGAACAGCGCGAACTTATTCAACATTCCACTATTTCGCAAGCGCAAATATTTGTGAAGATCGTGTACCATCGTACACGAGCATACGCCTCGTAATGTTGACTTGTTTGGGCGTACCGATATGCCCCCTCATTCGAGGATGAACGGCGGAGAAATATCTGCCGTGTTTCTTGCGCATAGCTCGCAAAGTAGGAACGGTCTATCAACCTCGTGCCGAGGTATTTTTCGCCGCCATTGTCAACGATCGTCTTACCATTCTCTCTTTCTCTCTCTCTTGCATCGTATATCTTGCAGCATGGCATCCTATTTGTGTGTGAAAATCCATACATGCTGTTACCCACACAGCACGTACATTTTCTTCAGCATGTATACATAAACTAATGTATTTACCAAAGATACAGCAGGTTATGTACGCGATGGTAAGCGAAGCGATGCTGAAGGTTCTTAGAAAATAAAAGACGGGGAAAAAAGAACGGTGCTTTTTGATACAAGAGTGATCCTAAAGTCGTCTTTCTGCTGCTCCACTCACTCTAGCACTTGTTTCGCTACGGTGAAAAACCAGGTCCGTGAAGGATGGCGGCAATGAAGAACGGAGGAGAAAGAGAGAGAGAGAGAGAGGTGTTTTGTTGGCTATGATAGGTTATTGATGCCCGCATTACCGCCCTGGGCAAAAGTGTTGTACGGGAAAGCTGAAGAGGGCTGAAAATAAGTAGCACATTCTCCACCTTCTCGGGGAAGTTAAGGGCTGAAGGATGCATGGCGCTAAGCTGGCGAGAGCGTTAACCGACAGGATGATGATGCTATCGGATCCTACGGCAATCCGTTGAGTAATCGGATTGTTTCTGATGGCTACCGTAGATTGTTTTCCGGTTCCTAAACGCGAAGAGATGTTGGCAGGATTCGAATGCGCACCTTGGCGTCACCAATCGGCGCCAAGAGCTGCTTCGAATACTAACACTATGGTCTTTGGCCTAAAAACTTGTCATGGGATCGCCTGTTACGGGATTCTAGGAGTCTTCTTTATCGCC
Source organism: Ophion costatus (assembly GCA_951751655.1). Taxonomy (NCBI): domain Eukaryota; kingdom Metazoa; phylum Arthropoda; class Insecta; order Hymenoptera; family Ichneumonidae; genus Ophion; species Ophion costatus. The sequence goes on along the minus strand of OX632368.1, from coordinate 16,673,037 downwards.
ACTTCAGACGGAATATACGAGCGTCGTTTGACAAGTCCGTCCAAAAATGTAAACTACTTAACTTTCTAGGATAACCTTTTTTTATTTTTCAACATAATATACTTTTAGGCTTATACACTTCATCCAATGCTGCTCTAAATTGTCGATCCCTTCCTTATAATAGGATTTGTCCAAGTCTGCAAAATAGCCATTCGTTTCTGCAATCACCTCCTCGTTCGAATAAAATCTTTCTCCCGCCAGCCATTTCTTCATATTGGGGAACAAATAATAGTCCGAGGGAGCGAAATCCGGAGAATAGGGGAGATGTGAAACGAGTTGGAACCCTATTTCCATTAATATTGCCGCCACAACTGCAGAGGCGTGAGCTGGTGCGTTGTCGTGATGGAAAAGGACTTTTTTGTGAGCCAATCGTGGCCGTTTTTCTTGCAGCTCGGTTTTCAAACGGTCCAATAACGATGAATAATATGCGCCTGTAATAGTTTTACCCTTTTCCAGATAGTCGATGAGGATTATTCCTCGCGAGTTCCAAAACCAAAACAATATATATATATATTTTTTGTTTATATTGCCATCGATACTGGATGCAGCCTCCGTGTTTAAAATGTTTGTTTCCCCTCACGTGCATGGCTGTAGTTGGCCACTGGAATGCGACAGAAACGTCACAACTTGGAATTTTCGTCACGATCGTTTTCTTGCGGTATATCCGTCCCAAATAGATTTTCATCATCCCGTATATAAATGGCAGAGTGTTGGCGAATATACTCGAGTCTGGAGAGAAAACTTATTACTCGTGCAAGTCATGACCGATGCTCTTTTCGGTCGCCTCATTTCTTTCCATTCTCCCAATATCTCTCACGTTCCATTACTCCACATTGACATTCGGTGTGCTTACACATCGTTATGATACAAGCGCCACGGAGCATGAAAGATCACAGCACCGTTCCGCGTGGCTCTTGCGATCGCGTGCGATTCTTCCGAGGTGAGACCTAAGAAGGGACGAAGGTATGGTGCAGGAGCAGGGAAAGAGCCGTATCCAACGGATGATGCATTACCGTCACGAAGAAGATTTATTCAGAGTTTTTCTTGGGTCTGGAAAAGGGAGGGTCAGATTGGGGCAATCTGAGGTTTCCTTCGAATGATCAACCGCTTCAATGACCGCTCAAAATGAATGTGACGCAAGAATAGTATTTTCAGGTTGGCGCTTGTTCTTTTCAACTAACGTCCAATTACACCAAGCAGTTTTCATAAAAGACGATTTTTAGATTTAATTTACTTAAAGTTTGAAGTCAACGTTCCCAATATTGGCCTAGTTACAGCACTTTGTAGGAAGAGCGCGCTACCACACGGCGAATGTCGTAGTTCTGTTTAGCGTTTATCTCGAAGCTACATTTCCAAGTCAGATGACGTTGTACAGTCGAAACTAGTCGCCTAATTGACGTGAAATTTGGCAAGAAGGTATCTTAATAGATTTCTCCGACCTAGCATAAGATTTCTCGGATATGTGGCCCTGTTTTTCGAGAACTATTTTTCCATTTCATTTTCTTCAACAACCCGATACTTTCTCCGAATTTACTATAAAACCCCGTTGGTAAGATTAGTAAGAATATAAGTACAGAGCACAAGCAGCTTCCTTACTTAAGTGTCCAGTCATACGACAGTAAGGCCCTCAACGTTTCCTCCACTTTCATTCACTTTCGTTCATTGCCGGTGCCTTATCACCATTATTCATCGCAACGGTGCATAATATTCCGGGTGGTTTATTCCTAGTGGTGGGGAATCGTTCTTCATCCCTATCTTCGCCCAGGCGGGACTCGTTCTACTCTTCCCTTTCTCTCTCCTCTGCCTTGCTCCTATCTCATTCTATTCCAGCTTAATCTAAAATTGAACGATTCCCCAGAGAGGGCGACGATGGAAAGGCTTGCGTCGGGGGTTTACGGGTCGACGGTAGAGAGCACTCGTGTTTACCGGTTGTATCGCCGGCGTATGTACGGGCGTATATCCCGCGTGAAATGTATTCGTTTACAGTGTTCCTACGATGAATATCACAGGCTTTGCCGTGTTATTTGACATGCCTACGTATCGGTGTGTGTATGTGAGCGCACACATGGCAAGGCTCGGGGAGCCCGCGCTGTTACATATCCTGGATCCTCTCGGGTGAATCCCGAGGGGAAAATATCTTTTAGCAATTCACCCGTGGCCCCATACGCGTACTTCGACTCTCCGTTGTGTGCACTACCTCGCTTTTTTCGCCTCTACCACGTACCGACACGCAGTTCGTGCCTACCACACAAATCCTTCCGAGTCATGAGCCCTACGTAGGTGCTGTGTCGCTTTCATGGTTTTACCGTAGCTAGAGAGTGCAGTTGTATAACATTGCGAATGTGAAACCTGGCGAGGGCGCGCACCCGCGACGTAAGCTCGGTCAATGTAAAACTACCCTACGATCGTTTGATGGGGACCCACCCGAATTGCCTGAGAGTGGGCCATAGCCAGGACCGCCCGCGTGCTAATTGCACCGGGCGAGTATAACGCCTGATGGGAACAGAATCCCTAAAAGCGTTCGCGTCACGGACAATCGCTCCGCGTTGCAAGGGAAAAAAAAGAGAGGTGATGGACTCGAATCACCGCTTCGGCTCATTGCCCGATGGACGCTGGGTCTACCGCCCCGTGACTGTAGTATTCGTCCCCCGTGGCTGTTTTTAGCCCCTGTTCCATTTTAATGCATGGGAAGAAGGGAAAAAAAAACGTCGAAAGAATTACGCGTATCGCCATTAAATAGAGAACGAAATCATAAATATGTGGCTTTTTACTTTGGACTTGATAGAAGTCGGATACTTAGCTGAATGGGTTTGTGGCGTCTGCAAACGCCACATCCCCTAGACTTCACAAGAGGAACAGCTGAATGAGATATGGAATCTTACTTACCGCAACTAATCGTAATGCTTAGGTGCGTTCACAAGATAAAGCTTACCACCGTACGAATATAAAACTTTTCCTCGATCAATAGTATTGGATGGTTTGACGGTAGCGTCTAGGATTCTTCCTTCCATATAGGATCCTTCAATAAAGAGATATGGGCAATAAGATCAGCTATCCTGGTTATCCAGATTACTGGACGGTCCAGATTCCATATCTCATTCAGCTGTTCCCCTTGTGAAGTCTAAGGGATGTGGCGACTGCGATAGTTCAGAGCATCAATATCGAAGTCCAAATCTTACGTTTCTGCAATAGTCATCATGCCGAGGGAAACTGTGAACTTGATTGTGCAGAGGTCTAGATAGGATCAGGCCATCGACTCCCTACTGTTAACGGTACCTCTGAGGCATCAGATGACTCCCTAGAGTATCTAGTCGCGTTCGCATTTGATTTTAGCAGTTTTGTTTACTGCCATCGGCCGTCAGAGAATTCATTCGCCTTCTTAGCCAAAGTTCTGTAGGGTGAGCCTAGCGTGCTCATTAAGTCACTAAAACTTCACTTTCACGGAAGCATAAAAGAAAATGATGGCCGTGGAAAGAGACGACGGGGTTCAGGTCAATGGATCATTGACCTTAGACTAGGACGAACTGGCACTAATATGAAGCGTACGGGAGGGAAATTATCAAAACTTTAATGCCTGTTAAATATGGTGGTTGGTTTTAATACCGACTCAGCAGTAGCTTTGTGAGGCGAATAAAGGGAAGTGCACTCAGCTTACTGTCGATTGCTAACGAAACCATCACTTTCTCAGCAAATATTAACAAGCACTGATAGGAGACCTAGAAGGGGTATTATTACTATCTTGATGCTGGTCAACCCTGGTGCGCAAAATATCGACCCACCTTAAAACTTGTAAAACCGCGTAGTTTATTAATGGGTATAAAGGAAAGTGCACTCAGCTTAGTGTCGAGTTCTGAGGGACCCATCATTCGATCACAAAATATTATCAAGGTGATCAAGGTATTGAGGATGTATGGAATTCTTACAGAAATGCTACCGTAAAGATGAAAAGTGGATGCACTTTTTGAAAATTTCACGATCACTAGCTACACAATTGAAGTGTAATGGATCGTTACGCGCTGAAATTCTGCTTAGTAGTTCGTTGGGTTTCCGCGTGTATCCTTATAGAGCCGATTGAAAACGCTACAAGCGGTTCAGAGGGTACAAATTGCAATGTTGTTGGAGTTTGCATCGTTGGAATTCAGCGCAAATTTTGGTTTTAATTTCTTAATTTTCGTCATACGACAATTTCTTTGCTGATTTTGATTATACGTTTTCAAATAAGCAATTGATAGAAGGGTTTAGCGTTTTTTGTCACTAAGATATGCCAAAAGAAATTTGAAATTTGATGCAAACTTCAATCTCATAAATTGCGGCTGCCGTGTGTGACATACTGACTTTACATACAGTGAATACATTTGGAACTTCCAACTTTCGGCTTCGTCTATCTGAGCTTGTATCTCTCGTATATCGACGAGTATATAATGTTGGAAAAGAAAATCTCTAATTCAAAATGGGCGAAGGTAGAACACGATGCAAAGTTGGGGTAACTACCTACTACCTACCTATTCGTGAGAGTGGAGAACCAAGAGATATCGATTTTGGTCATTGGGTGAGATTTTGGGCCGAATATGGAGGCGTAGCCTATAGTGGAATCCGGGATGGATCATATGACACTGTCTACGGTAGTAAGCTGAAAAGACTAGGCAAAGATCACTGTCCAGAGAAAAGCAAACCGAAAATCTGTGCACATCGCGGACAACTGCAAAAAATGGACGGTTCGTATTTACATGCTTTTTGTGGGGAAATGGACAGCACGCGAAAGGGCGACGAGCTTGTAGCTTAGAACAATGAATCTGCTACGACGGTTCTTTCATTCGAATGGTGCCTAACTTTGGAGCTGGTTGTCCGAAATGAAATACTTCATGTATATATGTTTATACAGATTTATTGGGAGCTGTAGCGTCCGTATACGTTGGGTGATCGTTGCCGGGAAACCGGATACCTTTTCGAGTCGATTGAAATATGGACTCTAGTGCCAAGCGAGACCGTTATATAAACAGATACACCCACACCCACGCATGGGTACTCGTACATACACACATGTACAAAGAGAGGGGGTTATTCTGTTCGTGGCCGAGTTTGCCGAGTTCCATGGCACACTGGCTTAATGAAAAATGGTTATTCCTCTTGCAACCCTCCTTCCGCTGCTCGGCGCAACTACAGCGGCAGTCTACGACTCCTGCAGATATCACATATACGTATATTTTGGAGTTTGTGTACGCGCCGAACCGTGAGCGTACAGTTTTGTTGTTGGCAATAAAATTTTCACGCCATCTCACTCTCCACAAGGGGTTTTGAGATTGAGAGAGAAACGAACGTTGCTCTTGCCTGGAAAAGGCAATTTCGAAAATATATATAAATTGAAATTGTAAGGGGGCTGTAAATTGCAATCAGAGCGTTGTTCGGATCTTGCCAGTGCTGCTAATCACCATTAGATTCGGAGCATGGAGACTAGAGAACTGGAGACCGCATTTCGCAGCCTGTTTTGTAGTCTAAAATTGTGAGGAAAATTCGACGGCTATCGTTTTTAATTGCAATTTATTAAGGTTAGGTAAATATATACTCGCAGAATGTCTTTCAGTTATAGATTATAGTAAAAGATCACCCGAAGTAAAAGATCACGGAAAAGCATTCTATTTCCGTTGCGAATAAGAAAACAGAGAAATTCTTGGTTTTAGGATTTTGGAAAAACCCGCAATTCTGAATTTTTACAGGTTAAACAATACTGTCGACATATTAAACAGCACTGACTTGAAACGCGAAGTAAATAGTCGGGTTGTATTAGGAAAGGGAATAAGTTCCCGCTGTTTTCTAACAGATGGCGTTACCAGAACTGCGTGCGTATAGTTTAATATGGTGACGCATCTATAAAGAAGTACTATAAGCAAGCTTGAAATTCAGTGCGTCGTTTCGCCGAAGTGCAAACCATTTTTTTTTTCCATAGTGTTGAACATGTCAAGTTTTGTCCCAAAAAGTGTATTTGCGGGGCATTTTACTGCACGGTTTTATTTTTTTTTAATCTGCAGCTGAATCACGCACAATTCTTGTTGAGACTTATGGCGACCATGCTCTGTTGGAAACAACATGCGGAGATTAGTTTAGACGCTTCAAAAATAATGATTTCGATGTGTTGAATTGAAGGCGTTACTTCATGAAGACTCATGTCAAATGAACTTGCAGAATCTCTATGAGTTGATCATACAACAGTTTCGAAACGTTAAAAAGCATTAGGAATGACATTTTAAAATGAAGCATTGATTTTTATGAAAAAAAAACATCGAGAACTGCTTCACCATCCCAATGGAATCGTATGTATCCATTTGGTTAGAAATATTGCAGACAATAGAAACATGACGACTTGTCTCCGCGTCCACTATAACTCCACAGTCCTCACTGGTATTATATAAATAAGATTTTTTGGGCAGGCGCGAGTGGTAAAGTGTAACATTAATAAATATAACAGTTTGACGGACGCTTTTTCTCGTATCGTTACTGAAGAAATCACACTCCTGTACTGCAGTCTCCCTAATTATGTGGTAGACGTAACTTCATTGATAATGTCGACTGTAGTCGACCAGTTGCAACTTTGCCGAAAGCCACAAATAAATATTCAGCACAGTGACGTTTACTCTTAATTAAAATCAAATAAATGTCCACCATTCCGAACTAGAATTACCACGGAAAAACAGATAATTAAAGCTCGGACATGACGGAATAAAAATGCACCGGCCAACAGAGCGTGTGCACTGAAAAACTCGATTATTAATGAACCAATCGTTGACGTAGAGAAACCAAACACACGTGGAAAATGACAGGATTTTTTAAAAGGAATTGTTGATACCTCCGTCATCGAAATATAGATTTTATTTTATTTTTTTCGCAAATCCCACGAGAGGACCGGAAACCGTTATATAAACCTCACTAATTCGATCGTTGGTTCGCTGAGCTGATAGCTTAGCGGGATGCGGAAGCCAAAAGGGCTCTTCCGCCAGGTATATACGATAGGGATGGAGAGGTAGAGATAGACAGAGTACGGAATCTCCCTGGAACACAACACCACACGTATAGAGTAACAGAGAGGGAGAGAGAGGTTTCGGCATTTCTGGGGTGCACATCCCGCGTTGGGATACCACGAATAGGGTGGAAGTATGTCGAGTGAGGATTAGTGAGAGCCCGAATGGGAGTCCAGGGAGTGAGAGAGAAATCGTAATAGCGAGTGCATTGCGCCGTAGTGCTCAACGGAGTCGACTAGTGATGCAGGCGGCGTTGCAGCATTCACCGTTGTTTCCTGCCCACCTTACCGATGCAAACCATTCCAGGTAGAGGCTACGTTGGATATCGGGCTATCCTATAAGAAATTGTGCATTTCCATTACAGCCACTACGATAATAATTGAATGAAGCGAATCGGGAATCCGAACTACTGATGAGTTCGATGCCGATACCCAGAGAGAGAGATTGTAGAACGGTGGCCTGGTGTAGTCGTAGGTAATTTCGCAGGTGCTAATGCTTAACGGCCAGTGGATTATTGCGGTTGGAGTTTTCTGTGTGCTCGGAGTTCGTTATCAATTCAAGACTTTCCATCGGTTAGAATCCGTTCCATTACCCATTGGTGGATGCTACAAAGTGGTAGGATCTGGAAGACCTGAGGCTGGACGTTTTATTTCATTATTTCTGGATTACATTCTCTTCTCATTTGTTATATGTACTATATTTTATTTTATCATTTCGGAAGATTATAATAGTTAGTCGATTTTACCGGAATACCTAGTAGCTTATTAGTTGATAGAAATCACCTCGTCTTTCCAATGCCTAAGTTTTCTCAAAGTCGATACTCGGCTAAATAGGTTGTAATGTTGCTAACTGGTCCTTACACCATATCCCTAAATGGATGGTTTATTGCCCTATCTCAATAACCATTGTCATTGGGAAGTAATTACCGTCGTTTGTATATTCTGCCTGTGGCGCGGTTCGTGTCGGCTGTTAATTGAAATGCAAAGAAAATCGCTTACTTCCAATGGCAGCTGATCACTCGTTATCAAAATGGTTAGGTGAGTTTTGCGAGCTAAAATGTCGGTCACAAATATGCAGCTACTGCTTAGTGGTACATGATGGCCTAATGTAGGATTCCTGATAGGATCATTTAACATTGGGGACCATTGGCCTATTGTGGTTACCTAAAGTAAGAGGTGAGTGGAGAGAACTACTCACTGATACTCAGAACTACTCAGCGCGATATTCGATTAATACAGATCGGCTCTACATTGAATAGACTTGCCAGTAGAATTGTCAGGGTGACCTGGCCGGCTGAGTATCAAAGGACAGTGGGTTTTGTATTGGTCGTGTATGTATTCCGATTGATGACGGTTGGTCTTACATCGCAGTAATGATCATTGGAGAAGCCTGGCAAGGTTAGCTACTTCTGTAGAATCAAGCCGGCACGAGTTTGTTGGGTTTGCTTTGCACGGCATGACACGGTGGTATGGATATCGGTGGCCTGCAGCTTTAACCCCAAACTGGTCTTTTAATTGATGTTGAGCGTTGCAACTTTGAGCGAACAATCGAGGTAGCGATCGTTGGTGTATTGGTAAAGCCATGTATCTATTGTCTTCTGATGGCGTTCCAATCTTCCAAGCTGCTAGTTTAGGGATTTAGGGAGTTGAGTCGTTTCGAAGGGAATATATTGAATACTCTGTCACCTCCGGCTTGCCAGAGGATACAGTCCTTTTCCGGAAAGTTCAACCGGAATTTCCAGGAGTCAAAGTGTCACCCTACCTGCTGTGGAATACCTCATACATCCCTAATGTTCTTCTTCGACTCGTTCCCTTCGATCCCTTCACATCGCCACCCTTTTGACTCCGCGCACACATACTCATTCGCTCACCGGCGTTCGCAAATATACCGGGAAATGACGACTACCGAAAGGTGCACGCGGCGAGAGGAACAATGCTCTCTCGCGTCGTTGCTCGGCACGAATCCGCAAAGTCCTCTCAATTATGCGGCGATGCTAATTACTCGGGACTTCACTTTCCGTCATACTCTGAAGCCCCAAGTAGCAGCGCAACAGCACTCTCGCAGAAAGCTCACCGAGCTGTGGCACGAAGGATTTGCCTCGTAAAAAGTACTTGCCAGCATACCCGAGCCTTTTCCACTTCGCCTTCGTTAAAAACAATGAATACCTTTTTCTTTTATTGCTCTCACTCCTTATCCCTTTCTTGCGTTCTCATAGCGCTTGGCCTTTTGATTTATAAAAAATTAATTTTCTTTTATTTCGTTATGATTCTTTGGGTTGCATATAGTTGGTTTTATCATTTCGGTTTTCGTTGTGCTGTTGATGGGCATTGGCCGTGCGCATATCATTGAGCACTATTGTTCTTTGATTCCTATAGCTTCACGTATTTCGCTTCATGTGGCTTTTATCTTCTTTTCCTTGATGGACTCTTGCATTACTTCTTATTCAATTAGGTTTTTAGGTTTCTTTTTATTTGCTCATACCTCCGTTATTGCCTCATTTAGCATCACACTGCTGAGTGGAGAAATTGCTTAACATCTCGATATATATAGATTTGATTTTCTTTTCATTCCGTTGCTTACGAGCCGGGTTTTTTCCCCTTTGTTTCATACTTCCTGTTAGCATTAGTAGCTGTCCAATAAGTTCGGGATATCGTGAATTTCGAAGGGCCGAAAATTCTCTATCGCGGGCCTAATAATACGGGAATAATTGTATATAGTCAGTAATGCGCCACGATGCGTCGATCCTCGCGCTGCGCACTGCACTACTCCAATTAACCTCCGTGGCAAGATTCACCAGGCGGCCTTTCTCCCTTTCCTCAATTGCAGCAAATAAGCCCGTCCGACCGGAAGTGAAGAGAGGAAGGGAGAGGGGAGACCGTCTGCAGGCCTAAAGCTGCCTCGATGCTTAAGCCGCGAAAACTTGGCGCTCTTTGTGGTTGGTAAGAGCTGATCCGAGCGTATGGATTTGTGTGTCTATCTGTGTGCCGACACTAATACTCTGTGATCGAAGTCTCTAAAGCCCCCCCTCTCAGTGTCCTAGCTGTATGTTCTCTGACATTGTTCTCGCGCACATTGAGCCCCCCCCCCAAATCCAGCCTCCCCCGCTCTATCCTCAATGATACTCGCATTCAGATTTACATACACGCTGATTCCAATAGTTTGACATCGATTGATGCAAATTGTGAAGAATTTATTGAAAAAAAGTCTTTTCGGTCGAATTATTCGAAATATTCTTGGCATAAATAACATCTCGGCACAATTGCGGACTAATTTCATTAAGGGGTCTTCTCGCTTTAGATGCTAAGAAAGGCTATTTTCATGAATTTCTTTAAATCGAATTTTCATGAATTTTATTTATGTTACAGATAATGATATAAAAGTTATTACACTTAATAAATACATTTTCGAAATACAGTTAGAAAAATTTATGTATTTATGTAACGCAAACAAACTTTAAGCACCTTTTTTCCGAAACAACGTTTTTCGAAAGCTTGTTGATAAAATCTTCGAAACTACTGAGTGCCTTAAAGTGCCAATAATTAGGCCCTTAAAACGCCAATAATTGGGCCCTTAAAGAACCACTATTTGAGCTTAAAGCGCCGATAATTGGGCCCTTAAAGTGCCATTAGTTGGGCTTAAAGTGCCAATAACTGGGCACCTTATCCTACTTCCTCATGCTAGTTGTCAAAGATTAGTACTCTATATTCGCCTTGAAAAAAATAACGCGCAATTCAAAACGTCAGGTCATTTTGAGACACCCCTTACTAATATGATTTTCCGGCTTAGATATATTTTTCACCAATGGTATGAGTTGGAAATTACCCAATTATAATATATTTTTACATGAAATCTAACTCACAAGAGGTTGGTATCCTGCCGAAAACTCATTGTAGTTTCATCCACTCTCGTTGCCAACGAACGGTCACCTCAAGTCCAATAAATATTTTGGCAGAAGGAATTTGAAATATAGCTGCCCCAAACAAAGATACGTCGATTGTCCTGCAGTTAATTGATTCAAACAACTCGTTTCCCTCGGTGTACTCTTTCGCAATTACAATATAACCCATCGTGGTCTGTGATTATTTAGCGGACTCGGCAAACGCGGAATAGATTGGTTAGGTATCCTCGTTGCGACTGGTCAAACATTGAGAATCGTTTCAAAGCTCTTCCCAGCGAAGTACGCGCAGGGTCTGAATACGATAGTGAGAAATATTTCAATTAACGCCCCGCCACCGAAAGTAGAAATCGAATCGAATGACAATATAATAATGATTTAATCGTTAAGTAGCAAAAAAAAAGTTGAAGGAATTAATAAAAATGTAATAGTGACCTGTCAAATTCCTGTTTTTTTTTATCACGCAGTCGAAAGTATTGAGAAAATATTTAATAGTGTTCAATAGTATGCCGTACTCTTTCCCAGCAAGGTCGGAAGTCCGAAAATCTTGATTTGGTATCATATTATTTTCCACGATGTCGCAGTTTCCACCGGTCAAAGGCAACGATTTTTTTCTTCATTTTTCATTTCTATATTTTTATGATTATCCAAGGCCTTTGTTTTTACCCATTAAGGTATAAAATCTCTAATAAGGATACGTAAAAAGGTTTAAGTGATTTTCATAGTCTGAACCGGACGAAGAAAAATTTGATCGATCAAAAGGAATATTTCCGTTGTGTTCCAACAATGTGAGTTTCAACATCATTGTTTTCCGCTCTCGTTTGTACTAATAGGGGAAGACATGTTTTTTGCGGCGATACGTTGCTAATGAGGCTAGAGATTCCCAATTTGAATAGACATTGCACCTGGGATAATGAGAGCAAGCGAATAACAAAGCGAAAGTAATAGAAGCTTATCACAAGAGCGGGAGGGGTGACGAGAAAAAAGAACTGAATCCCACGTCGTTATCGAAAAAATTCAATTAACCATTGTACACAAGGGTTCCCGAACTGCAAACTGGCAAACAGTGGAGATTGATTTTTCCCACTACGTGTAAAAATTGCAATCAGCTTTTTTAAATTCTAGGTTGATACAATCGTGATTTTTTAATTGAAATTTACTGGTCGCGGCGACACAATAAATACTGGTTCGCTTTTTTTTTAAATTCCATTTTTTAAATTCTCGTATATCGAAATATCGGTATTATTCGAGTCCAATATCCGATTTTTGGTGTGACACTTTTGGTGTGATACTTTTGGTGTGATACTTTTGGTGTGATACTTTTGGTGTGATACTTTTGGTGTGATACTTTTGGTGTGATACTTTTGGTGCGATACTTTTGGTGTGATACTTGTGATGTGATGCTTTTGGTGTGATACTTTTGACGTGATAATATCGAAAAACCGGTGAAATGATTGCGAACTTTTGATTACCCGGAGCTTTTATCTCTTGTTGCATGTCGGTTTTCGTTAGAGGTGTATCGAATTGACATTTTACCGGCACCTGAAGCGGGCTTTTTCAATTCTCGGTAGATTGACGTAAGGTAATTAATATCCCTTATTAACACGAACGATTGCGCTCCCCCGCTCGTGTTCGATTGTCTACCGTGCTTTCGCGAAAAATGGAATACATTTATAACGAATTAAGCTTAATTACGAACGCCGAAATTCAGTCTCCAATTGCCCTGTGATTGACGTTAGCTTCGGATAGCAGACTTTTTCAGTTATCGGAGGATTCGCGCGTGAGGAGGCATGCAAAAATGTATGGCAGGTTTCATCTTCGTCCATCGATATTTAGAAGATATCGTACTTCGCGAGTCATCCTCATAGTATCATCCCCTTGCGTACTCAACATCATCGTGTCTGTTGCGCACATGAGAAACTGGCAAAATCGAAAAACCTCAGGGAATTTCATTCCTCCTGGAATAATGAGGGGAAAGTCATGGAATTTTGTAAATGCTCTGGAATTTGTCCAGAATTTACTTTTTACAAGGAATACGAAAAATGACAACGACCTTAAAAAACCGAAAACTAAAAATACATTTTTTTGCACGTTTCTAATATTTACATTACTCTTCATTGTATTCAAAAAAGTCATGTCAGTGACAAACATTGAAAATTTAAAAGACTCAAAACTAATTTACTCAAAAGCTCTATATCAGCCCTTCGAAATCAACCAAAATAACCTTCTGACATGTTTTTCGTCACTCTAAAGGCAACCCCCCTATTTGCGGTGTTCTCGTTAAGTGGTCTACCCTGTATATGCTTCTCTAAAGGGGTTGATGTACATGTACAGTTGTCAAGCCTAACTGTTAGCAAGCAAAAGAGATTAGCTGAGACAATTTAATATGTAAATCGACATGTATTTCGCCCTTTCGTGCTCTTCTAGCCGATACATGTGTGTGTGTGTGTGTGTGTGAGTCTGTATGACTAAAAGGTTGTATCGTTCGAGATAATTGAACGGCGCGTCCAGTACTGGAGTTAATTGGCAGAAGAGTAATTACTCGCTGGAACGACGGGCATTTGGTCCTGGTGTTGCTTTCGGGTCCTTATATATACATATATACATATATATACATACATACATACATACATATATATAAATATAGATACCCGCACGCAGGCACATATGTATATGCATAAGCTGGTGTTGCTTGAATCCTAGCCCCACGTAATTGAGCAAAGGGCATCCTCGAAGCCCTCGATGGTCGAAATTTCGCAAAGCGCATTCTCGTATTCCAAGAATTGGGGCCGAACAATCTCGAAGCTGCAACGAAATGATTTGCTGTACTTCATACAACTGTTGGGTGTTTCAAAGAATTATGTTCATTTAAAAGTCCCTTTGCGAGCTTTGGGAGTACATTCTTTTTTAGTACGGATGGTTTGAATGTTACTGGAAATTGGATTTTTAACCTATCGACTGCACACTGGGTCGTTTTGACCCCATTTTTTTCAACCGCTTGTATCGCAAAGCGGGATAATCTATTCGCTCGAATGTTCCGCCACTCCAATTGTATAGGTGGACACTCGGCCCCCATCCTACATCCTGTCCGTGTACTTAGGACAGCTGTCGAAAAAAGACCTTGGGTCGAGTCGACCCCGTTTATGCAGTAGTGCGGTGAAAGAGAAAACACTTTTTTTTGTTGTAACATTTGGTGTTTTGTTACTACATGTGAGTGAGTTACGATAGAAAATGCTCATAGATATTTGTTATTTTGCGCTACTATAAATAAATTATGTATTTGAAATGCCGATCATAAAACTAAAAGCAAGTTTCCGTTATGCAGGAGGGCTATGTGCAACGAGCACCGAATGTACTTATGCGGCGATCGCGGTAAATGTCAATAACAAGTCATTGGAGTAAAAAAAATGCGGAAAATATACGTTTTCAATAATTACTCTGCCGAATGAGTCGATTTTTTTCATTTGTCACTATCTCGAAAATGCTCAAATTCAAACCTCCGAATAAATATACTTTTTGGAAAGACGGTCGACACTGTCTTTTTTTCGCATTTACAAACCTTTCTCTTTAAAAACCTCAGAGGATTTTTTTAACACTTTCAACAAAAAATTATGCTCTTTTTCATGCAAGTACGTATTTTTCAACGCATCTTCCTCTTTGAACGAATGTTTGGGCACTAAATATTTGTTTTTCGCCAGAAATAATTTTTGCGCCATAAAATAAGGATCATTGACTACAAAGTACGTCTCTACCAAGAAAAAAATGCTTATTTAACGAAATACAGCGATCTGAAAAACGTTTGGGGTCCGATCGACCCCATGTGCAGTCAGAGGTTCGTGGCGGAAATGTGCAGTCGAAGGGTTAACGTTGGCGTTATGCACTGAAAAAAAAATTCGTTCATCCATCCAAAATTCAGTTGGTTTAACAAAATGTATCTTTAAATACGTTCAACTTGATTTTTGATTAGCATAACAAAACAGTATAGTTGGTGGTAAAACAGTATAGTGGTGTGAACTGTAGCTTATTTAGCATGTCTGAGCAAACTGTTGAAACACCAACATTTCGAGAAAACAAAATGCATTTTGCACATTCAACGATTTCTTTTTCTCAGTGTGGATGATAGCGGATAATTGTGTTTTTTAACGATGAACTTAGTCTCGCTGTCTGACCGGTTGAAAAAAAGGTAGCGTCGTGACGATCCTTGATAAAAATATGTGAACATGTCTGAAAATCCGGAAATCATGGTGGACGTTGATAGCTGCGTTATCCGGGGGTCCTGGAAGCTTGTTGTGGCTCTCTTCCAGTCGGTCCTCTCTCGTTACGAGAATGACAATTGGCCGAGCCGTCGTGCCAATTAAAGCTGGCGTGCGCTGAGTTTGCTCTGGCCTGCTTCTACCACCCTGCAAAGTCCTTGGGACTTTTCATGGGTGTTGCGAACGAATCCGTATAGAGCGGAAATCAGCCAGAGGGAGAAAGAGGGTGAGAGAGAGAGGGGTAGAGAATAAGCGAGAAAGAGAGGGCGAGATCGTTGTCGGGTTAGGGGTAGATAAAATTCACCAGTCCTGCCAAGGTAGCTGATCCGACCGGAATATCAAGTGGCGAAGATCATGAGAATGCAGGAGGAAGCATTGGCCGTAGTCGAGGAAGCCGGATGTAGGGAGACGGAGAAACGATAATTATCGGGTATAAGAGGGTAAGGGTGCAGATAACGATGCTTCACGAGACTCCCACGAGGACTATCGAACTACGATAGGATCGACGTTATTTTCATTCTCTGCGAAAAATAAACCAAACGCATACACCAAGAGCTGCAAAGGATTTTGTCTTTTAGAACGAACTTGTACTATCGTCAGATCGCACATTTCAATCACTTCGGGACTCCGCTGTGGTCCATTGCGACTTGGGAATAACGGGACAATCATCCTCGAGGACGTTTACGAAGTTGATGCAGGGGTAGATGGAGATAAAGGAGTGTGCTCGAGACCGAAATCATTCGTAGTGTTTGATGGCATGGCAGGGAGATGCAAAAGACCCGGTCTTCCTATTGTATTCACTGTACGCTTTGGCCACACAACGTTTTCAATTTATCGAGCCAAATGATAAGAAATCATAGCAAATAGTCCGGTAGTTCGAATGGCAGAATCTGTTAGATAGGAACTGTAAGAATCCACCTGAAATTTGCAGCTTTTATTAGGTCATTAACGGGGTCATCCCATGTCTGATACTTATTATCCCTTTGCACTTTGGGAGGTGAATCGCGCTTATCACCATTCACAAACTTTTAACCTCGTACGATCGTACCTTGCTTAGGCGAAACGCTTCGCTTGTGGCCACCTGGTGGATTATTGGCGAAATACATTCAGGCAATGCCCTGCAGGCCAGAACATTGATATTTACCAACATGGCAACAAGGCGTTACGAAACAACGGATCACCTGCTTTACCTCATTAAATAATTTGGCTATTCGTTATGCTCAAATAATGAATTATTGTAATCCCGGTATGGATGATAAGCATTATTATCCTCGTGTATTATCATTGATGAAATGAATGCTTCTAATGGTGAATAGAATTACAACACATGTATTAGGTTCATCCTAATCAACTATAAATGTCTTTGATGAGGTGAAGAGCGAAGTAGCTTTACACAGTTCTTAAAGACAGGATTCTCTTTTTAGTACACGTCAATGTTGTGGCCGGGTCGACATTACGTGTACTTGCTTGCAATGTATCCCGGCCAGAAGATTGTAATTTCCAAACATAGAGGGTAAGCCGTAAAAACGATTTAGCGAAGTTTCCGGTTTGTTCCATGGGAGGGCCTGGTCAGGTAAATCCGACAAGGCAAGTCTCATTTAAGTCAGTTTGTTAAGCCAGTTTGCGTGTAGTTCAAGATGCCAAGGCATCTATAAAGAAGTATTGGAGGTACAAGTAAGTTTTAAAGGATTTACAAAAGAGGGCATTACTATTATTAAATCGCATCGGACCATAACCTAACCTTCATGTTCAAGCGTCGTCATTAGATTTTAGTTCTCAGTCGATCTCATTTAGTCGAAGTGTAATCAACATAGTTTTTTTGAAATTCCAATATGTCGACTTTTGTGCCAACGAAACGTAATTTGCGGGAAGCTTCGCTTTTCTGCTTCCATTTGAAAAAAAGCAACTTGAGGTCATCGATTGCTGTGTAAGGTTTATGGTGACCATGCTCTATTAATCTCAACTTGTGAGCACTGGTTTAGACGGTTCAAACGTGGTGATTTTGACACGGAGGATAAGGAACGTGAAGGAAGGCCACAAACGGTTGAGGATGCAGAATTGGAGGCATTATCGAACGAAGGCTCGTGTCAAGCACAAGAAAAATTTGCAGAATTGGGTGCGACTCAAGCAGTTTACCATTTTTGCACAATAAAGTCCCAATTTTCACAAAAAATCCTCTAAAACTTACTCCTACCCCAAATACTATAAGCAAGCTTGAAATTCAGACTGTCATTTCGCCGAAGTGTATATAAACTAAAAATAAATTAGTGCAGTAAAAGACGCTTAAAAAGAAACTTCAAAAAAATGTTTTTTATGTGTTGAATTGGAGGCATTACTTTACGAAGACTCATGCCAGGCGCTAGCTGAACTTGCAGAATGATTAGGAGTTGATCACACAACAGTTTCGAAACGTTTGAAAGCACCACGCATGATTTTTTCAATAAGACGCATTAAATTTCACGAAAAAAAAAACAACGAAACTTTATTCAACATCGCAATAACTAACGGATTATCGCCAACGACGTTTTTTTTCGCGACCTATAAGTGGAAACAAATAATCGTACATTTGAACCGAGGAACTCGATGTCGACCTGGAAATTGCTTAATTCTTAATTGAATACGTAGGAGAAGCGTCTCCCTCGATTGAAGAGGGAGCGGTTACACCTTTCTTTCGATACATCACGTGCTCGGCAGTTAATAGTCTTCCCCGGTGTACGGGGAATCCTCGACAATGGCGAGCCCGTATTAGATGAACATTGCCGAATGTAACGCACAGTCGGCTTCACTGATTGCCAATATGGCGAAAAGGTGGAGGATACATGAGAGAGAGAGAGAGGGGGGGGGGCGAGAGAAGCGAGAGGGAGGGGGAGAGAGACAGAGAGAGAGAGACAGACAGACAGACAGAGGTTGAGGGTGAGATTCACAGCCCCTTACTCCCTAGGCACCCTCGAGTGGTCTCATCCCAAAAACCCTTCTTCCCCTCTTCATTTCTACCGCCCACAATGCCGCGGGCGTTAATTTCCCTACGAAACGTATTGCACCCCCGCGATTCAATTGTTCCAGGCTCGCGACCACTGTTCTCTAGACTCTCTCTCTATCTCTCACTCTCTCTCGCCCTTTAGAGACTCGTCGCGTTCATAATAATGCGAGGGGAATTTCCCAAACCCACACTACCATTTCTCTCTTCTCTTCGTATTCACTGGCTGCGCATTATGCATTCAACCGGGGAATCCCCATCTCTTTCTCTCTCCCTCTTTCTCTCCCCTCGCCTTTCCTGTTTCTCTCTCTGTCTCTCTCCCTCCTCCATCCCAATCTATGATGAACACGCTCGGTGCTCATCGCTCGCAAAAGCTCCTCATAAACCATCCGAAATCCTTCAACGTGTATTCTCAGGTCGCTTCGTCTGACTAGGTGTCTCCCAAGCTCACTGTCATTACGCCGGGACCAATTGTAACGTGTTCACGTATGCATATTCGGTATATACAAGTACCTCGGCACATGTAGGCATCGTCATTAGATGGAAAATGCGCGGGAATGTTGGAGCGCCGGTTGAGAAATTCGTGGAATTCATTTTACCGTGGTTTATTGGATTCCGAATGATAATTTGAAATATGTTGAAATAAACCCATTAAGATGGCAAAGCCAGAGACGCCATTTGACAATGTGCAATGGGGAAAAATACTTTTTGCACGTCTTCAAAGATCGCGATTTCATGGAAATCTAAAAGAAAAATCAGAAAACGAGGTTTTTCTGGATATTTATTTCAAATTTCACAATAATGTTTAAATAAATAATATCTCGAGTAATAATTAGTGACAAATGTTGCCGACAATAGCCGAAATCAATATTTGGAACATCTTTAATGTCCGATTTTATTTCGTTTTTGGTCGAATTGCCAACTGTTGAAACTAAAGTCAAATGAAACTTGTGACGATTTTTTTATATGAAGATTGTTAGTGTGGTTAAGATCTTTAATAAGGTGTCCCTATGGCTCACATTGTAAATAAATTCACGCAACTTCTGCATTTACAATGGCAGCAATACTTATCGATTATTGAATGTCTTATAAAGACGCGAAATAAAAGAGTGTTTGGCTCTGGGGAACTCATAGGGTCTCTATCTACGTTCTCCATTAATATGGAAGACGGAAGAAGGAACACGAGTTCGCAGAATCGTAGACGTAGAAAGAAAAACGAGTTCTTCATTTTGCCGAAGCATTAAAACGTTTCGGCGAAATTGAGACCGCATTTTTCGAAGGAAATACATGTTTAGTCGTTGCAACTTTATATTGCACTGAAATACGTGGATAAGCGTAGCCAAAGTTGTACAACTACGTAGGAAATAATTCCCGTACTCGTCGAGTTTTGGAACCGTATTACTTCCGCCAGTGGCGAAGGAATTATGGTTAACTTGCGGAAACGATAATTATACGATACAGACCACGATCATACGAATGAACTTGTGGGAGTTTTGCAAAGGATTGAATTGCATTTCAGCTGAGCTTCTGCAACTACATTGCGGTTGACGAGACTCTCAGGTACATGCCCGATCCTCACGACAATCGCAAGACTCTCCTGAGGCAGGAAGCGGTTGTGATGGTTCGTGGTGTGCCTCTCACTCATTATATGGAAGACTTGTTGACGTCCAAAATATCGCTGAACGCGGGCAAGGTAATGGTTATCGTCATTTTCTCCATCTTGAGAATCGCCACCATTTTCTGCATATTCACATTGATGTTGAATATAGCGAATTGTGGTCACCAAAGTCGCGAATTGATTTTTTTACGGATTCACCAATGCTGTGTCTTTTAACACATGCAATCAAAATGGCAGCCGTCTAAGATCGTGGATGTGGTAAAGTTATCGTCGCTGTTCTTCGTGGGCTATTTGACGCCATTTTGATTATCTACTTTTCGTCAAAATGGTCGTAACTGAGCATACTGAGATTGAAGATTTTGTGTGCAGCCCATTAGTTTGATTTGCAGCAGTCAGACTTGATTTTCGGCCATTTGCATGTACGTGATTTACCGCCATTTGCATTTGACTCGCATTGCTGCCATTTTGATTATCTATTATTTCCCGGAACGGTCGTAAGTGACGTAATATCGTAGTTTTTGTTTTGCGGCAATGTCAATGTACATAATTCGTGGCCATTTTGATTTATTTGAATCGGCGAATCAAAATGGCGGCGCCCGCAACCACCATTAGAATAACGGCCACCCGCCATTACTCAAAATGGTTGTTGCCAAGGTGCCAAGATGGTGGCCACAACTTCCCCGTATTTCAAACTGGCTCAGTTCGCAGCCATTTTCATTAGCCATTGGGATTCGTAATGGCAGTTAGTAAACACTTTAAATACAATTTGGGCCAATGAATCGGTTCGGAATCCCGTCAATGTTTGGACACCCAAAACAAGTTGACAACATCTGATAGCAAGCAACATCGAAATAACGTGTTTCCTTCGGGAAACGTAAACTTCGAATGAACAGGGTAGACAAGCAATGGAATGGGTGATCGACAAAATGGGTGTCGAGGTAAAGGATCTCGCCAGTTCGGCCGTCAAATCAACGGACGAGCTGCTCACTCAGACCCGCCGTCAATTGGACGACATAACGAGCAAGACGAGACGGGGCATGGACGATCTTCAGAATGCAGCGAAAAAATCACTCGACGAGATTCACACACTCACGACACCGCCCTCGTCGCAATCGATGCCAAAATTATAGCTAAGGTTTCGCACTAGCTTCAATCTCTTCAATTGATTCGCTCGTTCGTTTCCGACCGTATGATTGGACTAGGCTCGAAATAAATCAATTACTGCTGTCGTAAAAAATACAAATATCGTTGAAAATAAAATTACACGAGCCCACACGTGTCGCAACGACGAGATATGTCCCTGTCCAATCGTCGCCGGAAATTGACCGCGTCTAGTAAGCCGTTGGTGGCGTTGATATTTACGTGTATGTACGCTGATCCCAAATCAAATATTTCAAAAAGTGTACAAAATGAGTAGGGCGAATACGTATGACATTTTAGAGGAAAACTTTTTTAACAAATCGTCGCCACCTTACGGAACGTCCAAAAAGATTTCGAAAAAAGTAAAACCAAAACAACACGAGTTCCATCTAGAGAAAACAAAATGTTAGCGAAAAGTGAGAGCGCTTTGTAGAAGATCACGTAGACTTGCACGCTACACCCGCTGCAATTTGTTTCTTTCGAAACTAGAAGCTTGGCAATTACCTCAGTCACCCCAAAAATTAGCCATTTTTATCGTCGCGAATAATTTTGGATTTTTTTCGCTTTATTGAGGAAACGTATGTATATGTGGCATTCGAATTCGCAAAACGCCTAGTATTTCGTGAAAAGTAGTCAAGTTTTTCGACGGAATGATTTTTGGGAAAAGGCTATTGAAAAAAAAAAACAAACAGCAATGTATTATCCGCGAGTGCTGCTCGCGTGAAACTTGCATCGATACTCACGAGTGGTTTTTAAAGATGGAATAAAAACGCTGACGCGACTGGTCAATGCGTAAGTGAGAATGAGAATGAAAGGACAAAATCTGTGATTGCTGTTTCGCAATGTTTTCTTGTCACCACGGGCGGTCGATTATTGTTGTAAATAATGATGAATAAAGTACGGAGCACCCGAAATTTTAGCGCGGGTGTAACATTTAGGTCCACTATTGAATTCCCAGTTGTTCGATGCACCTCGAAATTCGAAGTGGTTGATGAATTATTAAATAAAATGTTATTTTTTTTTATGTCCAACTCCTCTTGCCCTGGCGGGCCTTTACGAGCCCATCCTTATTAATCCCACCCTAAATGTGTTACTTTATTATTTTCCGTTCCTTAGACAACCTATAAATTGTATCCATGTCTCGTTTTCGAGATTACGTAGCAGGGCTACTTCGTAAGGTGACGGTACCAATGCTCGGACGGGTCCCCACTGTTCGGACAGTAGTTCGAATACTTCACCCTATAAGGTAAGTAATATATCGAATTATTGCTTTCGGGGGTCGAGTCACCAAAAAATTATGATAACGAATGGTCAGTATATGGATGAATAAAAAAGAGTTGTCACGTACCTGTTCAATTAAAACCTTGTAACTATAAGAATCATTTTTTTATGTCCGAAAACTAGGACCTCGTAATGGTTGGTTAGTCACTAGGGACGTGTCCGAAAATTGGGTCATGATAGTGTCCGAACATAGGTACGTATCAGTAACAGCTGTCCGAAAATTGGTACATTTGGTACTATTGAACATTTAAATGTATAAAAATATTTAACTTTCTGGCAGTTGATGCATGTGTTTTGAAAACTAGAACTACGAGCTTGCCGTTAAATCCGGTCAGATTTTTCTCAAATGGTCCATAAATGAATAATAAGTCCTACAATCTAAGGATGCTCTTAAGAGGGAATGATACCTTATCGCGGTCGGTATGGTAGAACGATTATAGATTCCCACGAATCTCTGTAACGGCTCTTTAGGTCCAGTCGAAACTTTGCCAAACAACGTCAAATAGGTAGACGGACGGCTGTCTTCTCCTCAAATTTTCCGAATTTGAGAAAAAAAATGTAGATTGGGTTATCATAAGCCGATCTACATTCTTTTTCTCAAAATCAGAAAATTTGAGAAGAAGAGAGCCATTCATCTATCTATTTGACGTCGTTTGGCAAAGTTTCGACGGGATCTGAAGAGCCGTTTCAGAGATTCGTGGGAATCTATAATCGTTCTACCATACCGACCGCGATAAGGTATCATTCCCTCTTAACCGTCCGAGCATTGCTACCGATACCTTACTGATGATTACATGTTTAGAGGCTGCTATCGAAAATTCGCTTTTCTTTTTAATATGTAGGTAACCATGACCGGGACTCAGCCTCTTCTGTTCCTCGTACAAAAAAACGGAGAGCTCTATTCATCCTCTGAACATTACGTAATGTAATCTCGAGAAGGAGACATGGATATAATTGAACGACCAAACGAACTTACCTTTGTGAAGTTCGATCGTAATTATATCCGATGTCTCGTTCGAGATGATTACATTCCACCCAAACAAAAAGACAGAATGATCTGTCTTGATCTGTCCTGATCAAAACGACAATCCGTTCTTTCCTCACCCTTCAAAAGGATATTAAAAACCACATATCCTTTGACACCTTTTTTATTTTTTTGAATCAAGCCTTAAACATACGAAGAACAGAGGAGGCTGACTCTCGGTCATGGCCACCTACATATTAAAAAGAAAAGCGAATTTTCGATGTCAGCCTCTAAACATGTGATTATCGGTACGAAGTAGCGCTACTACGCAATGTAATCATCTCGAACGAGACATCGGATATAATTACGATCGAACTTCACGAAGGTAAGTTCGTTTGATCGCTCAAGTATTATCAGAAAGCCTAGAAAATTGAAAACGTCAGCAATTTTTTCCTCGCCTAAAGGTATCTCCCGCCTTGAAAGGACCAGATGGACGTGAGCGTGTCCATCTGGTCCTAACCAACATCGTCGAACATACTTTTAAATATCCGAATAAATCTTACAATAGGAAAGAATAGCAGGGTGGGCGATTAGCTGTGCCTGTGAGTGCGAGGATTGTTGAAAAAATAAGGTGACTTCAAATTTCGCGGGCTACGAACATTCGATTTTTTTGTCATGTTGGTACCGATGTCCCCAGCATATGTTGACGTTATCAGCCATTTTGCTTATTTAGTTTTTTTTGACAGATATAGAGGTTAGACGCGTTTTGGTGTGCTTGGCGATTTTTCGCTATCGATTTGTGGCGAAACAGTTCACGGCTTTTGCGTCAATGCACCTGCTCACATATCGTTGCTTGTTAGTGATTTCTTGGCCAATAAGAACACCGGAATCATGCCTCAGCTACCATATTCACCGGACTTGCCCCCCGCGACCTTCTTCCGATCCCAAAACTGAAAAGACCCATGAAAGGACGGAGATTTGCCACGATTGGGGGGATAAGGATCGCATCGCTGGGAGAGCTCAAGGCCATACCAAAAAGCGCCAAGGGGGCGTACATAAATTACGTAACGCAAAATTTCCCAATTTTTAACACCCCACCCTCACGTAACAGAACCGTAATGCCTGGCCTGAATCCCCCCCCCATTCCGTTACGTTACGGGTGCTTTGTCGTCAATAGTTTTGTTTTTTTTTTTCAAACAAATAACTAATTATGAAAGTGTAAGTGAAATGATTGGGTTTGTACTCATTTTATGAAGTATATATTCATCTACTTTTATACCAATTTTTATGCAAAAAAAAAAATTAATCCTGATGTGGCGCCGAAAAAAGTTCTCTTCATTGTCCCATCGATATCTTTATGAAAGTGTATCTGTAAATAAAAAGCCAACAATTTATCGATATCTATATAAATGTAGCTATCGTTATGCGTAGCTGTTTTTTATTTTAGTTTTTTTTACAAAATGCCGACAGTTTGAACTTTTTTTCTATCTTCAAGGCCCTTTTTTGTACTCAAGCAATCTTTAAAAATAGTAATGATCAAAATTTAAGAAAATCGGCTACGTACAACCTTAGTCACTGCGATTACAAAAATGTTTTTAAAAAATTGAAAATCGGTTGATAAGTTTTTGAGTATTCGCTGAGACAAGGTTGAAAAAAGGAGTTTCGAGAAAATCACGATCAAAGTTTTCGTTCCGTTTTTCTTTATTCTTTTCTTCTTGATGCTAGTCCATTCCGCAAGTAGTTTTCTCGTTCGTATATGTTGAGCTTATCAATCGTTTGCCACAGTCGAAAAATATGAACAAAAATTTGCCATACTCAAAAATAGTCAGTAAAAAAATCTATTCATTCATTTTTACGCATTTTACTCATTTTTAATAGTAAAAAAGTTATTAATAATTAAATAACCATAGTAAAAGACGTATTAAATAATTGTTATGAGTTTTACTCATTTTTAACTTTCGTAACAAGCAAATAGTGACTATAAATTGAGATTATGCATCTTCAGATTTTGTTCGAAGTTTGCTATCGGCGTCGATTCAATGTTAAATTAATTCGAGGCTCACTGAATGATTTTTTCCTCGACACCGCAACTACGTGGATTCGATTTTCAAAGCGCAAATAATGCAAATCCATCCGACCGATGATCCTACAAGCCGCAACGTCCGCATGAGAGCGGACGCGGAGCCTCGTAGGTCGCGGAGAAACTCCGGACTAAATTCGACTAAGCCAAATACTAGGGTGGTTTCGAAGCGAGGGCAGGTAAGAGATAATTCATGACATTTTGTTTGATCGAACGAGCTCAGTGGTAACCAGAGGCGAGCAAATATTGACGTTGGATTCTCGCTCGATAGGGACAGCTCTTTGTCCCTCGCTCACCATTTGGTAGACAAGTGTATATGCAAATGAACGAGGCTTTTCGAGTTAACTCACCGAATACCCTTGACAATTGTAGTTAATCGGGTATTTCGCGTATCGGAGCCAACAAATTTGAGTCTACACGTTAGCCAAGGTATTTTCTCCATTTTACGTTTTAAGGGACCATAAGCGTGATTAAAAAAAAATAAAATGCGATACCCAGTCCGATTTTTTATCGTTTGTTCAAATGACTTATATGTTGCACATAAAAATATGTTCTGTTTTGGGTGTATTTTTTTATATCGTTTTCTTTGGCCACTGTGAAACGATGCCTAAAAAAATGGGGGATCGCGGTAGAAAGTCCTACTTCTCCAAAAATTGTCTGAAAGCAAAGAACCAAAAATATTATCAACCGTCGTACTTTAGACGCTAAAAAGGCTATTTTCATGATTTTTTTTGATAGGTTTATATTATAGATATTGATATAAAAGTTGTTACACTTAATAAATACACTTTCGAAATACATGAAAATTTTTTTATTTATTTAAGTCACTATTCATAGACGAAAATGGGGGTCAAAAAAATGTCCAAAAAAATTGTAGGTCTGCGCTTTTGATGAAATCTCGGAGATGGATCATCCGAAACAAAACAAAACAAAAAATTTATTCCCCCCATTGACTGGGGGGAATAAATGTTCGTGCCTAACGCGCGTTGAAATTTTTTGGCAAAACTCCATCCAAATTATAGAATGAAGTTTTTTGACTTCACAGCAGTTGAAAGTAAACGATATTGCATTTTTTTACGGATGTCAAGAGATTATAATAATGCCAAAAGTATATAATGTCAAGAGTATAATAATATAATGTCAACTATAATATTAAGAGATTATACTTCTAGCACAATCACATAACTTCCGCGTGGCTGGATACTTTTGTAAAATCTTAAAAATTACGAAAATATCAATCTGTACAAAAAAATCGAATTTCGACAAAAAAAACATTAGTAGTTTGTTATCAACAAATAAATAAAGATAGTAAAAAAAATCATCGGATCCTACGATATGAAATGTCAGATTTGCGATACGACTGACACCGTTTTATATAACATAACTTCGAGAAAAACGCAAAAGAAAAAGAATAAATTTCAGTGGTTCGCCGTAACACAGTGGGCGATTTGCCCCCTTACAAAAATCGTCATAACTCGGTCAATTTTTAAATTTTTTTAACGAAATTTTTGTTAAAAATCAAAGTTTAGAGTCCAGGGTATAAAACGAAACAACAAAAAATGTTATCTTGGAAATTGCATTCTTATCCAGACCTCTTAACACTTGGGCCGAATGGAAATCGTGCATAATCAAACCGAATAATTGAACCTAAATACGCACTGGATTCGAAATCTGGTTTATATACGTATTCGTGGATATATTCCGCAAACCTATACATTCTAGTATATCAGATCAGTCTAAACTTATACCCGAACTAGTCTCAACTCTGACAGCTAAAGTTTTCATTCTATCTGCCCGAGGATATGTCTTGCAATCCCATCAAAATCATTCGGTTCTGCGCAAACAGTGGTCTATTCTTGTGCAGTAATTCTCACTCAATGTATATATATATATATATATATATATATATATATATATATATATATATATATACATATGTATGTGGTATTCCACGTGAATCCGGTGGACTTTTTCCCTGACCCCCGCCAATTTGATTAATTTTTAAAAATCTGATTCCATTGACAAAAAGACACCCTAATTTTTTTTTCATATTTTTCGAAACGAAATTGATTTTTTCCCGAAAAAACCCCGATTTGAAAATCTGAAAACATTCCCAAAAATGCGTGATTATATGTAAAAATGTTTAAGCTATCACCCGCGGTGGAAGTATAATTTTTTCTATGCTTTTAGAGCGATTAATGTTTAAACAAACCCGAAAAATTCAAGAACCGCTTACTTCGGGCGCATACGTAAATATTTTGATACCCCCATTCGTAGCCAATAAAAGCCCACAGGGAACGGGGTTGGGTGATCCATTCTTTTTATTTTTAATATCGCCTTCCCGCCTCTGGAATGAATATACCTCGGCACTCCTAAATTGCATTGGCTCGTGAACTCGTCCGTGTGAATATATTTTTTTTCCATACGAAGGGACGAATGGTTTTTGCGTTTCTGAATATCCACCAATTCTATGTCGAAGCTTGGTAGGAGAAATCGGATTTTATCGGAAGATTTATTTTGAGAGACGATTTTGTTGTTGTTTCTTGAAATAAAATGTTATTTTTCAAATATAACGCACCCAGAAACGAAAGTTCGTATGGCCATTAAGGGATTAAGGGACACCACTCTAGCAGCGGAAAATAATGCCTAACTTTGACAGTTTATTCTGGGAGTATGAAAAAAGGAATAGGATTTTTTTTGAGAGGGTTTATTTAACACACATTAAAGTATAAAAAAAGAATTTACAATAATTATTATACAAAATGGCGGCGACAGAGCCCATCTCGAAAAACGTGTTTTTCTACAAATAGCTTCACGGGTGGACGGTTTTCTCGTAAAGTATAAGACCTGGAACAAAAACCAAAAAAAATTATAATCTATATATTATTGGCTATAAGACTACATAGGGATTTTTAAAATCAAATTTTGAAAAAACGGCGTACTTTGAACGAAATAAATCGATTTTTTGCCCAAAAAATATGCAGTAAATTTTTTATATAAAAAAATTTAATTTAATGAAAAAACGGCTGGACTCCCATAGAGAATGTAATTGTGAAGCTACTATCAAAATTTCAAATCGATCCATGCAAAGGTATTCGAGTAATTCGTCCTCCTAATTTGAAAAAAGTGGATTTGAGAAAAACGCGTTTAAAGTTGTACGAGCACTTAAATCCTTGAAGTTTTTGTTTACCTTTAATCTGCCATGCCAGCACCATACATTTGTCGATCTACGTTAATGCATAATACCCCAAAGTATTTTTAAACAAAAAAAAAACGATTTTTCCAAAATCCTAGAGTGGTGTTATTTCTCAATGTATATGACATGTATATACTGTTTAACGACGTTATCCCATGTGCAAGGTACTTTTTTCGCTTTTTTGGGGAATTTTTTCGGAATCTTACCCTCAAAAAAACTTCATAATTCAATATCTCGAAAACTATAGCACAAAAATCTCTTTAGGGGGTGTCTTATAATATTAAAAGTAAGGTTTGTGCAAATTTTCAACTCGATGGGGGGGGGGGGGGGTTGGTGGTCGGAACCTTATCCGAATTCTGTCACCGTAATCAACTACGGTCAATTAAGGCCATAGGCCACAGTAATGGGTATAAAATCATGTGCGAATTTAACAATTTTTTTTTGTATGAAAAAGTCATTCACTCATGAAATTAATTAGGCCCTAAATTCTACTCTATTTGCACAAACGTGAATTAAGAAAATACCTTTTCCCGCTTCGTTTCGTTTTTTTTCCTGACCGGTCTATTTCGCAATACTTTATTTTTCTGTGCGCGTGTCGAGTAAAAAAAAATAAAAAAAAACATGCAGGAGGCTTTGGATTGTGTGATAGGAGTTTGATGAATTTTTAATTGCCCTTTCGCGCTTTCGGGTGAGAATTCCCGAGTGCTTTTCTCCTCGCTCAACCGATAATATCCTGTTGCACACCGTGTCTTCATCGTGTGGTTCGTTTTTTTTGTTATTCTACTCGTCTATGTCAACTAAAACTGTCGTCGATCGTGAACGGCTGCGATGGCAAAAATGAAATAATACAAAAAGCGGGCGAAGGATGACCCAGGAAATCGAGTGGTCGAGCAAACGGCGCATGTGTATTTTTATCGACATCGGAGAGCAATTTACTGATACCGTATTGTCACCGTTGAATGAAATATAATACTTTCTATGGAAAAAGTGATCCAGCTAGCCGATGCCTTTCATTTTCCTAATATAATAAATAATAAATAAATAATAAATAATAATAAATCAAAAAAATAATAAATAAATGCTGGGTTACGATAATCGGAACGGACTAGCGTTACAACATTCGAAAAATATGATTTTTGATCAAATGAGTTTGAAAAATCTTTGATCATACTGACAGGGAACATCACTTTGGTGTCCACCTGCGATTTTGTTGAAACTTTTTTATGTGGAAGAGTATCAACGATTAAAAGACACGTATTTTTTTTATCGACCAAGAAACTGTCTTAAGGGGTGAAACGCACCCTCGAAAATAAGGGTGTTTTTCCTTTTTCGTCGATAACGTTATCGTTCTCATCTCCAATGTATAGTACACGAAAAAATAAACATTGTTGCAATTTGAAATTTTTTAATATCTCGTACCGTTAAAAAGTTATCGACAAAAAACGAAAAACATCCCCATTTTCGAGGGTGCGTTTCACCCCATAAAAGCGTTTTTCCGCCGATAAAAAAAAAACGTGTCTCTTAGTTTTTGATACTCTTTCACATAAAAAAGTTTCAACAAAATCGGAGGAGGACACCACAGTGCTGTTCCTCGTGAAGGGCAGCAATACTCCGAGGGTTGGAAAAATTTGTACTTCAATATTTTTCGACGAAAAAAGTCTAATATTTTTTTTTCATGAGAATGTCCCACCCACACCTGAGGGGGTCAGAAAGTGTATTTTATTCATTCGAATGGTCAAAAAGTTGGCACTCAATGAGCTTCCCCACGATACCGGAATAAAAGGATCTTCAGGAGGGGTTCCACTGTTTGTGGTGACGTTAGGGAGGGTGGTTGAAAGGTTGGAACGGTACCGCGTCCCCTGTGGTGCGTTTGGAAAAAAGTTTTTTCGTGAGTCTGCCCTTAAGGAAAATCGTTCTTTTTTCGGCTTCTTATCGTACTTTAGGGTATTGGCGAGGCGCCAATAGTGCGATGTGGAAGAGTTGGCATTTTCAAAAACATAGTTTTCACTGTCTGACTCAAAATAATGAGGGGCAAGACTCAGCGTTTTTGCAATTGCTTCGCACTGCAACTTCAACTCATCCGTTTAATTTTGAATCGTTACAGATATACGAATAGATTTTTCGATTTGTTGAAAAGTCTCACTGGACTGGATGCAGTTTAACAAAAATCGACCAAGAAATCTCCAAATTTGACGATGCATTTTAGAAAATGTTGAATTTGCACCAAACTAAAATCATTCGAAGACTCAAGGCTCAAGTAGAAGAACGTACATTGTCTACAAAAGTAATATTTTTGCCGTATAAAATATTCGGAACATTGATAAAATGTTCGCCTTACCTTAAACTAAACGTTTATTTCTTCTTCATACTATCGCCATCGAAATCAATATTCCCAGTGGCTACCACATGCTCAGCTTTTCTGTATTTCTATCTTATAGCGAGGTCCGTAAAATTCTCATTGAATACACGCGGTTAACCACCGAAAAGCCATTTTTTTTATATCTAACCTCAAACTCGAAGACTATAGCGACGTATACGTTGCCTTGTACTCTTGTCTAGAATGGGAAAACGGGAATTGTCTAGTCACGCTATTTATAGAGGTGATAAGAACTCTTATGCGACAGGTTTCTGCTTGAAGCCACCTGGCGGCGAGCGGCTGAAGTACCGATATCGCGCCCCGTCTCGTTACACTATAAGTGTTCTGCATATGTGTATATATATATATATATATATATATTCAGGCAGATTTGTCTGCCTCAAGACGATTTCCCTTCGAATAAAAGTAACCGGAAAAGTATATCAGCGGAACGGTTAATCGAGCGAAAAGAAAGGAAAAGAGGAAGAGAGAGAAGGGAAATGATGGTGGATGGACAATTTCAAGATAATTTTCCTCGACCGTTTAAAAAGTTTCGAGTGCCCAACGGGGCTTTTAAACCAAGAACATTGTTAAATAATATACAGGGTGGCTCGGAAAGTGACGTCCAAAGGGAAAATATCCATGCCTCCAATCAGCACCTATCCGAATCAACCTCATATACACTTTACGATCTTTTTGAGTTTTCGAGGAAAATCATTTCTAATTTTTTTCGAGTTTTCCCGTAGCATAATTTTTTGTACCTTTTTTGCGTATGGACTTCCGTAGACGTTTTAAGAAGGAATTGTGAGTCTTTTGGACTAGTGAAAGTATTTTTATTTATCATCTGAACTTCCGTTACTGAACCTCCTGAACCTTTTTTTAATTTTTGATCGAAGTCTCATTTACCTTCATGTTCGGGTCGTTTATTTATCGCGTGACTGCGCTTCATAACGATAGCACAAAGAAAATCGCGAGGAAAGTACATGCATACATGGAAGAAAAAGCAAAAAAATATTTTTTTCTCGAAAACTAAAAAAAGATCGAGGAATACATGGGGCTGAGTTAGGACCATGGGACTTTTACTAAACTGAAATTCCAGCCTATAGTGGGACATGATATGACCTATCGACAGTTGCAGGATTATACATTCATAACAGGACACACTGTATATGAGGAAAGGCAATTATAGAGCACTTGACTACGAGCCCTTCTTCAATGCAGCCGAATTTGCTGATACTCAACGTTACATAGATATAACGGACACGAAAAAACATATACGGGACATTCCACGCCATTTGACATAGCCCGTAACCCTGACCATTTTTGGTTTTTCAGGCCTAACCAAGGCGAGTTAAAAATCACAAAATCACTAATAGCATAATTAGAGATTAAAGTAATAAAAAACTTCTCAAAAAAATATGAGTTCTTCGAAAAAAAATAGAAGGAAAAAGGGGCCCACGATGAGACTAGTCTTAAAAATGAAAGAATTGGTCACTCTATTTTACAGAATTTTTTGAAAAAAATAAAAAATGGTGATCGTCTTTAAAAAAATAGTTTTCACTTTGGAAGCACAAAAAACATTGATCTTGATCATTGATAATTTTTTCATATTTTTTAACGAAAGAATGCTTCAAAATGAAAAAAAAATGTATAGTGACGTTTGTCGATATCTCAATTAGTTCAGGAGTTATCAGCGTTTAAACGTTTCCACAGCTTCGGAAATCGACATTTCTTGGAAAATTATAACTCGTAAAAGAGACGAGATAAAAATCTGAAAATTGGTGTGGATATTCCTATCATGGGTGCTATTTTACAAAAAAAAAAAAATTAGGAAAACCAAAAAATGGTTGGGATCACGAGCTAGGTGTAATGACGTGGAATGTCCCATATATATATATGTGTGCGTCCACTACGTGTGCGTTGTGCCGCGGTCTGGCAAACTTGGAAATATAAAATCCGGTACGGTGATCGTGTGGATAGATTGATCGGAAGTTCGGGAGGGGGAAAGGCGAAGCCGAGGGCGCAGAAATACTAAACGCAAAATTCATTCGCTTCTTTCTCGCTCTCGTTGCTTACGTCTTTCAACCTTTTGTCCTCACTCTTGACATCGGAACGACGATGAGGATTGGTTTGCGTCGAGATTGCTTCGTGGAGAATGAAACGGATAAGAATAAAATTTCTCGTACAAATGTGTAGGTTACAATATTCTTTTATTATATGGCTGCTCCTGGTATATATAGTCAATTTCTTACTTTCTTCACCATGCTCCCCCCCACCCTCCTCGCTGTACCACCCGAAGGACAATATTGCCGAATGACGCGACGAAATACGATGCATTGCGAAAAACCTTACGAATCGTGACTTTGTTTACAGCCTATTGAAACGACATTTTTTTGTATCTAACCTCAAACTCGAAGACTATAGCGACGTATACGTTTACTTGTACTCTTGTCTAGAATCGGAAAACGGGAATTGTCGAGTCACGCTATTTATAGAGGTGATGAGGACTCTTGCGCGACAGGTTTCTGCTTGAAGCCACCTAGCGGCGAGCGGCTGAACTACCGATATCGCGACCAGTCTCGTTACACTATAAGTGTTCTGCATATATATATATATATATATATATTTGGGCAGATTTCTCTATCTCAAGATATGTGACCATTCCAAAAAATCGAAAAAATATTTTTTCACGAATGTAAAAAAATATTTGTTTGATAAAATTCAAAGAGACTCTAAAAATGTTAACAAACGTGTGGTAAAAATTCAATTCCAGTGACATTCAAAGGTTCACTAAAAAAAATTCCAAAAAAGCGAAAAAAAGTAGCTGTCAGATGGGATGACCCCGTTAGCCTTGTACTACGACAAGCACGAGGATGAAGTTCCGATCTCCGTGTTCCGTGTGCCCTGTGCCTGTCTTTTATGGATAAGGCGACGTATTAGCCGAGATACGATATCCAGTTCGAAGACAGAGTACACATACCCAAATGGCGTATACTGTACATATAATAAATAGACATTAAATATTATACACACACGTGGAAGAACGATAGTACAACCGAACGATATTGCTCTCCGCTCCGCGTAATACGTACACGCGAAATTTATGTAACGTTGACTTTATGCGGGAGGTACATGTATTTGTATTATATACGCAATATAACAGGAAAACTGCTGCTGGAGGAGGTTTCTCCATTCGTACGGGGGTGGGGTCGTAAGGGATGAGGTTTGCGCCTTGTTCAAGCTCTCGCTGGGTTGAATAAGGGGTTGGAAGAGATCGGACGCGACGCCGCGCATACGCCCGCTTCCATTAGCATACAATTATCTTTATGCTTCTTTTATGATTCATATTTAGTGGGCTGCTTCCGGAGTCTTTCGCCGCCTTCGGGAGCTTTCTACTCCTTTCTCGTCTCGGCCCGCGCCCATCGGGCGGAACGTCAGTATCGCTGCCCCCCCCCCGCTAAACCCGGGCCGTTTGTGCAACTCCCATCCCGATTCGCGTTCTTTCATCGTGAGCTTTTGCCCTCTCTCTCTCCCTCTGTGTCGTTCTTCGTTTCGCGTGAGCGCCGGTACGCAGGGCCCGCGTTTTATAGCTACAAGTGCAAGTAATATAGCTTCTTTACGCGGTTTCGAGGTACCCGGCGGCGCCGGGTGCGTACGGGAACGAGAAACGAGCGAAAACGGCCCATGTGGGGTAAAATGGACCAGGAGCGATTTTTTTTTTCGGGGCTTGCGACGCGGCGTACGTTTTAATAGTCAACGATATGTCGTTTGTTGGTGTATAGTTTTTTTTTTTACGACGGTGAATTATGATTTGATAGCTTCGAGGCGTTTTTTAGGACTCGAGAAACGGCTGTATTTGATTCAGGCGAATTGTCGTGAGAGAGCGAAAGAGACGGTCAGCGAAAATTGGACTGCTCAATTCTGTTGGTGATAATGAACAGTGGACACTCTCCGCAGCAAGCAAAATATCTCGCCGAGAGAAACACCCTAGAGCTACTTGAATACTACGAAAAATGGGGACTAAAGTGTAACGCAGACAAGACACAGACAATAATCTTCGGACGACAACACCGCACACGTGCCAAGCGCAGCGTCGAGGTTGTGGACCCACAAACTCGAAATATCGTAGTGATAGAAGCAACAAGAAAACTGAGCTACCTAGGAATCACAATCTCCAGAACATTACGAATAACACCACATTCTCTAAAAAGACTGGCAATCACAAAATATGTCATCAATTGCCTTCAAGGAATCATAGGGAAATATTCCGAAGTAGATGCATATGTTAAATGGCGCATAATTCGGGCGTGCATCTTGCCGTCAATGAATTATGGCACAGAGTGTTTGTTACCACTATACAACAAAACAACATTAAAAAAAATGGAGATCTGTTATAAAAAAACACTAAAACAAGCTGCTGGACTACCGACAACGTTTCCGACAGAAGATCTCTGGCAGATGACCGGTGAAAAACCATTCTTGGAACGCCTTACACAACTACACCGAGACGGACTAAATAAGCTCCGAAATCACACATGTCCTTATCTAAAAGGACTCACAACAGACGACTTCCGACCGTACGAAAATCCAGCAGCAAAACGAAACATACTCTGTCCAATAACGGGACCTACTCACTAACACTCATTGTATATCTAACCTCACCTCATCATGTAAATATCTATTCATCCACCAAATCTCATTAGTATTGAGGAAACGATGTCGAAAAACGAACAACAATATGAGCAAATCGAAAAATAACGACACCCAACACCTATTTCTATATAAAACCTAATCATTTTCTATACCATGATAGTCTAGAGATCCTAGGGGCAAGAAACTTAAACATGAACATGTAACTAAAATAAGATTAATAATAAAAAAAATAAAAAAATTCTGTTGGGGCGAAGATTTATTTTTGTCGTAATGGAAGCTTCAACTTGAAGGTATCCTGCATCGGCGTATTTTTTTCATATTTTTCCATCGCTCAATTTGAGCTATGTCTTTGAGGGTTTGAGAAATTGTGCGAAAACCGATGGTACTCCGTTTTGCGTCGGACGGTCATTCAATTTTCTCGTATCCGTTGTACGATATGCAGCACTCTCGCCCCCAGGTGCATCTACGTAAAAATCTGGCGGAATTTGTCAGGTGGGGCAAAATGGACCACTGTTGAAAAATTGATTGTTCCGATCTTCGGGGGTTCGATTTCGCGTGCCTAATTCCAATCAATTCGATAGCTATACCATGGACTACCATTTGCAAGACCGAGCAGTGGTCCATTTCACCCCACTTTCGCTCGGTTCTTCGTTTGAACTTTTTTCCTATGTAATCTCATTTTTCCGCACGTAGAGCCAGCAGCGAGCCGCAAGCAGCCGGGTGGGGTAAAATGGACCCCATTGAGATACGAACGAGCAATAGGCCAAGGGCAACACGGAGAAAAGTTATGCGAGCAAAAAGAGGGTATTTTGAAAAGGCACAGGAAAAAAGATAATATCAGTAGCGAATAATTTTCAGAAAAGAGCTTATCGAAAGTGCAGATTGACTTGATCACTGTATTTTAGAACTCACAGCTTACCAATTATGTAGAATTCAGTCGCCTTCCATTGTCGCCCGGATTATTCGTTGGTCTAGTCTCGGTTATTCGTATATGGAAAATCATCGACCAACGTCATGCAAACCGTTCGTTGTGTGCATTGTAAAAATCGGAATTCAATGGGGGGGTCCATATTGCCCCACCTGCCGCCCCCGGTCTTCTCATTCGAATATTCTTCCGCTCTGACTCTTTACTACACCCTCGTGAACTCTCGTGGATGCGGTGCCGAACAGAAAGGCCGATAAATTCAACGAATTGCGTTTGCAAACTTAACCGGAGCGTAATATATCTTGTGCTGTCACGGTTCCTCCTAATCACGTACCCATGTACATGCGAGGAGCGCCTCTTACGCTCGAACGTTGTTTCAGTTGAGAGATCTTCGCGAACATCTCATTGCAGCATACAATCATTTTACATTTGTGTAAGCTTGTATATATATATATTGCACCATCCAAATTGGCACAACGAAATATCACCACGGGCATGCATTTTAGGAGAAATTCGTCTCAAACGAATGCTTCGTAATTTTGAGGAACAAGAATGATCGTGTCGGGTATATTTTTTTATTGTTTTGGGAAGTTTATAGGGTACTTTAGCGCCAATTTCGGTTTTTAAGGGGTTAGGCTGCTATGACGAGCCGAAGAACAGGGTTATTGAACAAAGTAATTTTTAGTAGATTTGAAGGAATAGGTAAGATCGAACATTTTTTGGATATTTAATTGTATGTACATTAACAAAGTTGTCTACCAAAATTCATGAACATATTGACAATTAAAGATGCTGTAAACAATGTCGTGAAGGAACTTTGAATGTGGGGGGCTCAACGGCTTACTAAATTTTGGCCATCCGATTGGTCTGAAAAAAAAACGTATTTTTTCTCTATTTCTAAAAAAAGCATATTTTCTGTATTAAAAAAAATATATAATATATAAATTATTTTATTCCAAACGTTAAGCACATAAAAGAGCAACACTTCAACGAATCTTTTTTTAAATGTAAAAAAATTTGGGAAATTCATCGGGTGGGATCTGGTTCCCGGAGAACCCTAAAAAAAGTGTCCTCGCGTTGGTCAGGATAACTCATGATAGCTTTATCTGAAATCGAAAAACCATTTTTTTTCTGTTAGTAGATAAGTATAGCTCGCGATTGGACGAAGGAATTTTGAAAAAATCGAAATTTGAATCTTTGGCAGGGTTGTGTGCAAAATAGTTCAATTTGCGTGCGTGGCTGCTCTTGAAATGAATCCCATTAGGACGAAAACACGTTCGGCGAGTACGGCGAGTACCTCGTGGAAATGAAATTTGATAACTGAGCGAAGGAATCATGGTACAATGATCACGCGAGGTTTTTGTCATAATGCGAATGACCATTGTAAAAGATCGCCACACGACAGAGGGAATAGCGGCCATTTATATGTACTGGACACTGTCCAGCAGAGTGTGACAAATTTTTGCAGTCATCATTGTTCTATCATTGTGATTATTCTGGAAAAAGGTCACAAGTGCGTATACATATACAGGGTGTCCTGTTATGAATGGACAATCCTGCAACTGTCGATAGGTCACGTCATGTCCTACTGTATGCTGGAATTTCAGTTTAGTAAAAGTCCCATGGTTTTCAACATTTTCCGCTTCATGTTATTTAAAAAAAAAGCCATCTGTTTTTCGTTTTTCGCATGCCATTTCTACAAATGATAGGAGTCGACAATAACTAAGCAACTGTTTGAAGTAATTTAATTTTAATGTTTTTTTTTGGGTTTGCTTGTTTGGGTTTTTAGCTTTTGCTAGTTTTTGTTTGTTTGTTTGGAGTTCAAAAAACTATGTTGTTTACACTTCGAGAAAATGAGACTCACTGAAAACTAAAGCCTAATAATGGCGCTTCAACATGAAGGTAGTTAGGTTGTGGTCCGATGCAATCTAACAGCAGTAACGCCCTCTCTTGTATCTTTAAAACTTACTTGCACCCCTAACAGGTAAAACGCGAATACCGTTGTGAAAAAACCCGCAAGTTTGATTTTCAAGGTCAGAACTCACAATAATTGATTTTTTGAAAGTTTTTCTACTTTGTTTTAATAAATGTTGATCTTAGAGAAAAATATTTCCCACAAAAGTTGTAACCTATAACAAGATTAATCTTTTATGTTCTGTACAGTTTTTGTGTAAAAGCGTTCTGTTCCGAGAAAACTGGGATAATGCTCCAATAAGTATATTTTGCTATACTCCAATAGCTTCGATATTATCTACCTTTACCGCGGAAAGGTTGGAGTTTGTTTGAGTTTGCCTGTTGTGTGTTTGGGTTTGTTTGTTGTGTTGTGTATTTTTATTTGTTTGTTGTGTTGTGTATTTGGATTTGTTTGTTGTGTTGTGTGTTCGGGGTTGTTTGAGTTTGTTTGTCGTGTTGTGTATTTGGGTGTGATTGAGTTTGTTTGTTGTGTTGTGTGTTTGAGTTTGTTTGAGTTCGCTTGTTGTGTTGTGTGTTTGGGTTTTTTGTTGTGTTGTATGTTGCTTGTTGTTTAGGTATGCGTATAGTGTCAAACACCAAGCTGCCCAACCAACCAAACCTACAAACAACGCAGAAACCAAACAAACCAACAAACAACGCACAACAAAGAAACCCAAACAAATTCCAACCTTCCCGTGCTGTAAATGTACTTTTTCGAGCATTGTCCCATTTTTCTCGTAACAGGTTGGTTATAGACGAAACTTGTACAGAAAATAAAAGATCAATTTTTTTATAGGCTTCAACTTTTGTAGGCAATATTTTTCTCCAACATCAACATTTACTACAATAAAATGGAAAAACTTTCAAAAAATCAGTGTTTGTGAGTTTTACCCTTGAAAATCAAATTTCCGGGTATTTTCACTATCGTATTCGTGATCAGCGAGTAAAAATACATGGAACCACAACATTTCGAATTAATTGCAGGTATGTTCCTTTCGGAATTTCATCCAACGCATTTGACTTAAGAACGGGTTTCAACTGTAACATATATATATATATATATATATGTGTGTGTGTGTCTATATTGCACATACACGTTTATGCGTCTCAATATACATTGTGTTTATGAAGGGTGCCTCAAAATGGCCCAAAATTTAAATTTATTATTAAAACGTATTATTTATTTGAAAAGTAGGAATATTTCTATTTTAATATAAGGCACAAACATGTTTCACCATTAATGCAATTGGTCCGCAATTGTGCCAAAATGTTATCGAAAATTTCGTCATAAGAGTGAACGTTTGCAAATACGAACGAGGTGGCTATTTTTTGGTCATTGTGTTTCACACATAACCTCCATGTTTGTACCTTATATTAAAATAAAAATAATTGTACCTTCCAAATAAATAATACGTTTTGTTAATAAATTGAAATGTAAGGGCATTTTGAGATACCCTATACAAATGTATGCAACCGTAAATTACCGACAAGGCTACGAATAAACGACGTCGTTAGTATGCTCATACGTGAAAATGGCAGGGGTAGCCTGTGTAGCGATTTAACGAGCGTGAAATGTTCGGCCGATCGTCCTTTAGCCCCATCCCTTCGTCCCGTATAACCCTATCCACACGGAATTAAAGCGAGCTTTTTAGTCTCGGCCTGTCGCTGGTGACACTGACACCTACTATGCTGTCAAAGCTTTATGAATATTCGCACCCTCTTTACCGTCCTCTCTCCTACGTGTGAGTAGGATTGAGAAAAAGCATCCCAAAGATGCCTGTGATTGGAGGCATCGACGGTTTCGGAGCTTTACGATTATGGGCCCGGACCACTCGTTGAGGCCTCAACATTTATAGGGAAAATTATTAGGAAAAAAGTAGAAAAATTTATTTGCACTCGTTTTTTAGTATATTTTGAGAAAAAAAATGATAAATCTGATAAAAATGAGAGAAAAAATATATTTTGAGGAAAAAAAAGATAAATAAAAATCGAAGTTCATTAATTTTTTAAAAATCGACTTAAAAATCTCCGTACAAGTGTTTGACTTAACACAGTGGTGTTTTCCCTTGTAAATTTTATTGAAAATATCTTCGTCAGTTTTGAGCCATTTTTTAAGTGTGCGAATTATTGATGAAACTAAATATCGCTAGGCGATGGTAGCCCGGATTTATACGTTGAATTTTCTCCGTCCATCCATTTTAATCAGCCCTGCCTTGTGTCCAATTAACAATTTAGTTCACGGAACTATGACTACACAAATATCGTATTACGAATCCCTCGTCAGTGGTAACATTTCATCACGAATATTAGTTGTACTCGTGTATACGCGGAATTATTTTTAAGTCAAGTTGAGAATTACGATACACGATGCTTCATGGTCATTCGATATCACGAATATAACAATTACGTATGTTCAATACGATACAACTGATGTTCGTCCATATTTGCTCGTATCCGGCTCAGTAATTATCCTAAATCATCCACCTATCGCATTTCTGCATTTCGCTTACGATTACAATCCAATTGTAATTTGCTCGACATCGTCGATTTTGTCATTTTCTCTTGTTCACTGCTCATTGCATGTGCATATATTTTGACTACTGGAAAATGCAAATAATACTCTCATCGTCCTCCATGCCATTTCATGACAACTGCATCAATGTTTATTTCTCGAATATTTTTCCTCGTCCCCTCGTTTTTTATTTCACGTCCTTCTTAGATTTGTGAATGATTTCACGTCTTGAGCTTGAGAGCATTTTTTTTCTTCATTTCGAATACCTATCGGAATGAAGGCTGACTCGAAAGGGATATCGCGGAAAGCAGTTTTTTACTGATAGTCAAATTGAGTCTTCTGAAAGTAATAAGGAGTTTTTTTAGGAGTGTTTTCACTCCTAAAAATTTACGTCACTCCTAATTAGGAATTTTCTGGAGAAAATTCATTTTTCTGCAGAAAGCTTAATAAATAAATAAATAAATAAATAAATAAATAAATAAATAAAAATTAAAAAATGAATAAATAAATTAAAGTTATATTCTACTCATCACAAAAACATGCCATATTTTTTTTTTTCGACGACTTGACAAATCATTAAGGGGTTTTCTCACTTTAGACGGTAAGAACGGCTATTTTCATGAATTTTTTTGATAGGTTTATATTATAAATATTGATATAAAAGTTGTTGCGCTTAATAAATACGCTTTCAAAATACATTAAATATTTTTTTAATGTATTTATGTAACCCAAACAAACGTTAAACGCGTTTTTCTCAAAACAACGCTTTTCGACGGATTGTCGATAAAATCTTCGAAACTACTGAACCGATCCTTGTGAAATTTTAACCACATATTCTTTACAACTATAGCTATAACGCTTATCTAGGATTTTTCAAAATGTTTATATTTACTATTTTTTTGTTGCCAAAAACGCTAAAAAGACACGTTTTTTATTTTTTTTTTCGAAAAAATGTCCGCCATTTTGTTGTTTTTGCATATATCGAAAATCGTAGGATGTGCGCTATAGCCATTAACATACTGGATCTAAAACCGTTTGATTTTTTTTGTTTCGGATGATCCATCTCCGAGATTTCATCGCAGACCTACAATTTTTTTAGGACACTTTTTCAACTATCATTTTCGTCTATAAATGGTGATTTAAATAAATAAAACAATTAAAAAAAATGTATTTCGAAAGTTTATTTATTGAGTTTAATAACTTTTATATCAATATCTATAATATAAACCATCAAAAAATTCATACAAATAGCCTTTTTTAGCGTCTAAAATGAGAAGACTCCTTAACTATCATATTTCCCTTGGAATCAAAATTTCCGTGCCAGACGCTTAAAAAACACATGGCTACCCTATAATTCTCCCCCTGTATATAAACATGTGTATGTGTGTGTGCGATCAAAAAGTAATAAAAAAGCGAATTATATAAATACAGAATCTATCTAATAATAATTTTCCTCAAATTAAAATATATACTTCGTGTAAAAATGGGGATATTTTCATGATTTTTTTTCAACTATTCTTTACTTATGCGTCATGTGAACTATGAAAAGCTGAACACGTTTGCAAAAGTTGAAAAAATTAAATTTAAACAAAGTTAAAAAATATTTACAAGAGGATGGAAAAACCTGACAAATATTATGAGGACATTCAGTTATTCGAGGAGCAAAAGGGTCGTCATTGAAATTTGGAGCTACGAGGATTACGTGTCGACCCGTCTCACGTGAAAAGACTGGTACACCAATCTATTGATTTAGTCCATTGTTGGCTCATTAATTGAAAACTGGACAACCACAGTCATCCCAAAAATTCCATTTGGCGAAAATTCGATAAGGTCATTTTGCAATATCGAATTTCGTGACAAAATAATTGATGAGATTCGCCATTTTAATCGTGGCTTTATCCCCAGTTCTTTTTCAGTCTGTGATTGAAATAGATTGTGGTCCGTCAATTCAGCCAGTAAGTGTAACCTTAATTTTGAACTGATGTAAAGTTTTTTTTACGAGTCATATGCGTTTGTATAGT
This sequence comes from Ophion costatus, assembly GCA_951751655.1. NCBI lineage: Eukaryota > Metazoa > Arthropoda > Insecta > Hymenoptera > Ichneumonidae > Ophion > Ophion costatus. Next base: position 16,630,161 of record OX632368.1, on the reverse strand, counting down.
ACGTGGCCGAAGCCTAATTAGATTATTCCATACGTTGTGATTTCTATCATAATCGTTAGCAATAATGCTAATTGTTACAACAGTTAAAAAAGTGAGAAGAAAATTAAAGAAAAAAAAATGTTTCCCGAATTTAAAATTATTGTTTTGTTTTTTTTTTAATAACCTGTCGAAAACCACCCTTGATTTTGCTGTCACAAAGGTATATTCCCCCTTAAGGATCCAACTTAGAGTACTATTTCTCCAGTCGGCATAATTAAAAAACCAAAAAACTCAGTCATAAGAATATTGATGTAATCGTTCGCGAGCCTAGGGAGGTTGAAGTAGTAAATTCCGTAAATGATCAGACTGACGTCGAGTTCATCGGAGCCGCGTATACGTGGATACACGGGGGTGGTGTTTTTCAGCTCCGCTTTCGTCATTGTTCGCCGAGGCTTTTGGCCGATTTTATGTAGTAACTAATGGAGTTTCGGGAATGTTTTTGGGGTTAAGGGGAGGTGCGGAGAGTTTTCGATCGAAAGGTGGTAGATGCTGCTTCTCTTTATCGCTTTCACCCTCTCCCTCATTTTGGCTCTTCTCCGTGCCTCGACGAGATTTTAGTGTTCTACGGTCGGGTTGGAAGGTCGTTCGGCCCTTTCTACGTGGCCGTAGGAGCTGCATCAGCTCACCGAGACTGATTTTGGTGGTACGAGGATGGCGCAAGGTAAAGAGAAAGACAAGGGACAGGAGGGAAATGGAGAGAAACCGAGGGAACTAACGAGAGGGTAGTCTGAGAGGAAGGAGGATGGATAGTCAGAGAGAATAGCTAATAACGTACGTGCCTCGAATACTAATCGATTTCAAGAGGAATATTTCTGCTCCTGGAGTGTGAACGCTCAACCGACCTCTCGTGGACAATTCTCTCCCTCTCCGTATCAACCCTATCTCCCTTACTGACGTTCAAGAAGTTGCAACCTTCGAGAGGATTATGCCCAGAGCCCCAACGCTGTCAGTGATGCTTTGCATTTTTTCTCACCAAGATAAATTGGTATATAAAAGACAGTAAATAAATTAAAGTATCCTCAGGGATCGTAGTCTTTAGATCTGAAGAGCTTGGGCTGAATGTCTAGTCGTTACCGTCACTTTCGTTAAGAGAACTCGTTGATGCTAGTAATCATTAATCTTGAAGAAAAAGGATGTGGCTGTTTGTGATAACAGGGTGAAGAGAATTTTATCTCAAGCCTGGCCTGAATAATTTGTGCAAAACAGAATCACACGTAAATAAACCATATTTTTCACTAGGCTGATGAACACAAGGGGTTATTTCGTATTGAGGCAGTCATCCCATCTGGCAGGTCCGAAAAATCGGAAAATACATTTTTCGCGCCAAAACTTTAAAAAAGGAGTTCGTCGTATCTTTTGGTGTCCGGGCCATGCTTGTGGTGTTACGGTAATCAAGTAAGCGTATCTTGATTTCATACTAGTGTATTTATATGATGACAGAATAAAAAATCATATCGTATCAATTGTCGTAGGGTGGCTCCCAATTGGTGAAAAAATGGGGAAGCGGTCATTTGAGTCAGAAGAAGGCGGGTCTCTTAAGCATGGCTCATTAGATTTGCATTAAAAATGAGGTGTTTAAACCCCACCCCAAGTACCGATGAATCTTTCTTCAATAACTATTCCTTTTTTTTAAGATGCCAAAGTACAATAGAAAAACTGAAGGACCTATGGTTTCCAAAGATCTGATGAAACGTGCCGCAGAAAAGTCATCAATGGTAAAAGTATCCGAAAAGCGGAAAAAGATAACAAGTAGATAGAAGTATGCTTTTTAGTATTGAAAATGCTTTTAAAATTGGATGGGTGGATGGAAAGATGGATGGGTGGATGGAGGTACGGATGGATCGATGGATGGATGGGTGGATGGATGGATCGATGGATGGATGGATGGATGGAAAGATGGATGGGTGGATGGAGGTACGGATGGGTGGATGGATGGATCGATGGATGGATGGATCGATGGATGGATGGATGGATGGATGGATGGATGGATGGATGGATGGATGGATGGATGGATGGATGGATGGATGGATGGATGGATGGATGGGTGGGTGGGTGGATGGATGGATGGATGGATGGATGGATGGATGGATGGATGGATGGATGGATGGATGGATGGACGGATGGATGGACGGATGGATGGACGGATGGATGGATGGATGAATGGATGGATGAATGGATGGATGGATGGATGGATGGATGGATGGACGGATGGATGGATGGACGGATGGATGGATGGATGGATGGATGGAAGGATGGATTAATGGATGGATGGCCGGACGGATCGATGGATGGACGGATGGGTGGAGGGATGGATGGAGCCATCTTAGTATTGTGATATTCGTGTAAGTTTTGTCTAGTGGGCAACGTTTTTACTACAGTTTTTCATGATATTACATATCCAAATAAACAACCTATCTATTTTAAAAGATATCATTACTTATCAATTCATTAATTTGGACTGCTTGGAATAAAATCGTGATCAAGTGACCCCGCTCTACCCTACTAATAACGAATTTTTATTTTGTTTAACATTTCAGTTTTGAAATGGACGTTCCCCGAATAGTTTCAAACAAAAATACGATAATAGCAATATCAATGAAATCAAAGCGAAGAAAATTGTATTAGCGTTGTTGGAAAATATTCCACGATGGACGTTGCGCGATTTTTTTTTGTTTTCCTCCGACAAAGCGAACTCCGAGAATTAAGGAAAACGCATTGCATTTGTTTTATTGAATTTTAGAAGCCGCAGGGAAGTGGAAAAAGGGGAAACTGATTTGTTAATGAACTATGACCTTGATAAACTTAGCGGTCAGCGTTATTCACACGCAGGAGGGGAAAGAGCAAGATAGAGAGAGAGAGAATCAGCTGAGAGATTCTCTCGGTCTGCGGTCTCGTCGTCCCTACGTGCCAGCAGAGTAAACCACGAAAAGTCTCCTGTCGCGATTATGTAAAGTGCGCTGGGCGTCCAGAGAGTTAAGGTTAAACACAGAGAGAGAGAGAGGGGGGGGGGAGAGCGAGAGAAAGAGAGCAAGAGTGAGTAAGATAGCGAGAGAGTAAGGAAGAGAGAGACAGAAGCAGAGAAGCTGACGCCAAGTGAGCTTCGAGAAACTGAGGAAGGACTGGATTTCCTTGCTTGTCCTTCGTTCGACCCTCTCTCTCTTTCCGCCCCCACCCTTCATTTCTCTCTCTCTCTCCCCCTCTCTCTCCGTCTTTGTCTTGTTGGATACCTGGTGACGTAAGTACCGTGTTAGTTTAAGAGGTTACGTCCCGACCAGCACAGCTAACTAATAGCCTCTTAGCCTCGGCTTACGTGGATCAAGCTCTACCTCATGGCTCACCAGTCCCTCCCCTTGCCTCCGCTTCCTTCTTCTCTCCCTTTTCTTCTCCTCCGGCCACGGCTACTCTTCTTTTCTCTCCTCCGTAGTCCCTCCTCGCTCCATCTGCTGCGACCTTTTCCTCGCCCTCTTTCCTCATTTCTTCTGTTCCTCGTTTCGCTAACTCCTTCGCATTCGCAGTCTCGTAGGGCGTCTTCCAGCCACGCGAAAGCTCCTCTCGTGTGTGGACGGCCATCTCGCAGTTCCAGGACATTACCTGCCCATAATCCTCGAGGGGCTTGCCTACACTCGTCCCCAGTCACCCCTACCAAACTCAGCCCTCTCTGCGTCACCCACTAAGATCGCTTTAATGCGGCGTGATTGGGCTTTCACCGCTAAGGCATAAATGACGTTTTGATGGGATGACGCCGGCGTTGGGATCCGAAGTGCAAAAAATTGACAGACAGCAATTTCGCGTTCGACCGATTCGTGATGGATTTCTGATGGAATAAAAATACTCACGATTAACGGGTCGTCTTGTCGATTTTGAGCTTTTTTTAACCGTGGAAGGAGCATGCGGGGGTCGTATGGACCCCACGCCCATTTCAGCGTACGATCTTGAAATGGTAAACGAATTTTTCGGGTTCGAACGAATACGAATAAATCTTTATCGATATTACTTGCGAAAAAATTCTCTTACTCAATTATTTCCGTAATTTTACCCATTTCCGAATCACCAGAAATTGGTCATATTTTTTTTCTGATAGTATATCGTGTCTATAAAAAAAAACCGTTTGATTTTTTTTCAATCGGTTGATTAGAAACAAAATTTATGAGATTTTTTGTTTGACAAAAGTGATTTTTGCATATTTTTTACGTTTTTTTTTTTTTCGTTTGAAGCACTTGTTCGCGAGTTTCGGTTTTTGAAAATTGAGTTTAATACGCACCGTTCTCTTCCTTGTTGAAAAACGATGAGATTCAGAACGGGATTCGGAAAGAAAATCAGCGAAGCAAGAACAAAAAGTGGTTTCGTTCTTCTTAAAAATAATACTATAATAATAATAATCTTTGTGGAATTTGTTGACGATATTTTTGAAGTGACCTATTTTCAAAATGCACTGGTAATAAATTCGATTTTTTGATGTTGATAAAGTGGGACGATCTCTTAAATTATTAAGGGGGCAGTAGGGAGCAAAAGGAGAAAGGGGAATGACGCACGTTAAAAGTGGGTCTCAGAGTGAACGACGGGGCAAACGAGCCTAGACAAAGCGCAGGAGGTAAAAACGAACGACTACGTGGACGAGGATGACCGGGTAGGTTCGTAGCTCTTGTATCGACGACGGCTTTTTTCAACCCTTTGAAATATCACTCTTGCGGCGAGGCCAGCAGCGGATCGGTATCCACCTCTTCCCTGTCGACGCTTTTCAACCCCTTTTTCTCAACGCTGCTCCACATTGCTCGAACCCCGTCTGACCATGTCTGTCCGTTTCTACTTTTTAACCGTACATTCTGTCCATGGGCTATTCCACTTGCGGATTGAAATTTGCAAAAAATACTTTTTCAGAATTCGTTAACAATTTGGAATGTTAGTATTAGGGTGTGTCGAATAAAAATGTAACTTTTATCCTTCCAAACAATATTAATAGGTGAAAAAATTCATTTTTTAATTTTTCAAAATTTCTCAAAAATTCATATTTTGAGCTTTTCAAAACATTTTAAAAAAAGAGTTTCAAAAATTCAATTTTTGAGCATCACAAAAATTTTCAAAAATTCAAATTTTAAGCTTTACAAAAATGTTCAAAGATTGAAATTTTGAGCTTTTCAAAAAATTTCAAAAAAGAATTTCACAAATTCCAATTTTGAGCTTTTCGACATTTTGCAACACAGAGTGACAAAAATTCAAATTTCGGGCTTTTAAAAAATTTGCAAAAAGAATTTCAAAAATTCAAAATTTGAACTTTTTCCTAATTTGATTTGCATGGAAATTCACTCGTTACATTCAAATTCAAGTAGCTTTATTAATCGTTATTTCGTTAGTCGGATTTAAGATTCTCCGAGCTGAAAAAAAACTTCGATTTTTTTCTATCTACACATCTAAAACAGCTTCGTGACTGACTGACTGACATACTTACTAAAAACATACATTTTAGGTGTCTACTAGCATCTTTTTAAACGTTACTCAATAAATGCACTTAATATTAATGAATTAAAATAACGTAGCAGCCGATATAATCGAAACAGTTACTTGCCAATGCTCAATAATAATGAACTAATATAATATAGTAGTTGATACACGTTCCTATATGAGTGGTACATTATTAATGCTTAATTTATTAGTCAAGTAGATTAATTTATTGCTAATATAGTTGGTAGAGTTTATATAATTAATTATATTTATATAATTCATTATTAAAAGTAATGGGAATATAAAAAAGTAACTATGGTTGTTGGTATAGAAAGTTACATGGTCATAAATATAGCTGCATAAACTCGATAAGATTTCGCATTATTACTACACGATTTTCTCCGCTCGCCAATCTTGAGAGAAGGTCTAGGGCACGATCAGGGATTTCTCCCTACATTTATGGGCATTTCACCCGACTTGGGAGAAAAACAAGAGGAGCAAGGATTTAGGGGCTATTGAGGAGATTCCAAAACCCCGCTTGAAACCCCTGAAAAATCCTGAAAATGATTTGAACCCCCAAATTTATTGATGCGCATCTTTTCACGAACAATATCGATCTAACGAGTGAAATAAATTTCCAAAAGATAACTAAGAATTATGAGAACGAAAAAGATGTAAAATAATTAAAAAATAAAAGTAAGATGCAGAAAATAAACAATAAAAGGAAGATCTCGAAAGATTTACAAATTTAATTTTGGAAAGATAAATAAGAATTATAAGAAAGAAAAATGAAAAATAAATAAGTTCATTAGTTTGACAAGTTTTTCCTCGCCAATTTTTCGACACCACTCAAAAAATGGTAAAAATCATTCAATCGAGTTAAAAAAATATCACAATTAGAGTCATACCCAACGAGCTGTGGAAGTTTTTTTCCGTAGCTGGTACGATCCGTACCTAATCGCTTTCTCACCTTCCATTGTAATTTGTTCCAGAGCCATACGATCTCCCAAATTTACAGATCATTTTTTCGAAATCAAAAATCTTTTTTTTTTCGAAATAAATGAACTTTTTGTTCGAAATAAAAAAACTTTCTGTTCCAAAATGAAAAAACTTTTTTTTTTCAAAATAAAGCATCTTTTTTTTTTTTAAATAAAAAGTCCTTTTTTTCGAAGTAAAAAATCTTTTTTTTTTCGAAAAACCAATCTTTTTTTTTCGAAAAAAACAATCTTTTTTTCGAAATAGAAAACCTTTTTCTTCGAAGTAAATAATCTTTTTCTTAAAAAAAAATGGCAGCCAAGAACTAGCAATCAAATTCGTAACGTTCTGTGCGGAATATCCTGTACGTCACACATGAAAGCGACGAGTGTTGGGTGCGAATTATACAGCGAGCTATCTGTCTCCGCTTTACGGGGTTCTACTACTTGGGTGTGTGTATGGGAATATATACCTACATATATATTCGTGTACATGTGTATATGAATATATATATAAATGTGTGTGTGTATATATATATATATATATATACTTTTATCTACAATTGCACGCTCGCTCTCACGCCTCTCGGTTCTCCACAAAATCTAAATTAATTCCACGAGCCTCTGCTCCAGCTTGCCTCCTCATACAGTTTCGCGCTTCGTGGATTAAAATAACCATGCTCAGGAGTTTCACTAATACGGAGCGTACACGCCGCATAAAAGTTGAATAACCATGTACCTTCGCATCTATACATGTATACGTGTACGCATATTATAAATGTATACTCGCATATATACATTTTATTTATATTTTTGCGACTAGTGACATTCCATTTAATTAATCATAAAATTATTGTTCGTCACAGTGAAAACAAATCACAAATATATACTTGACGATGTATTGGGATGCTGAATAAGTTCTCGCTGCTTTTTCGTGAAAATTAATGATTTATTTGAAAAATGTACTACTATTACACTGTTTCGTCACATTGAAAATGTAATCAGACTTTTCGAGTGATAAAATACAGGTACATGTAAATAATATCAGTTGATTTTTATTTTTGTTCGAAAAATATTAATACGTCGAGGTATATAATTGGGTTTGTTTGAATTTGTTTTAAGTTTGTTCGTATAATTGCTGTTATATAATTGTTGTGATACATTTGCAATATCATTTGTAATATAATTTATAACAAGATTGGAATTCGGTGGGGAGAGAGCATTTTCCAACCAGACACAGACGTTCAGAACGTCGCAGCTCCCCCACTCTGCCGTTGAATTAACGCTACCCCCACTCCACCGCAGCGGAGTGGGGGTAGCGTTAAGTGGGGGTAGCTAATTCAGAGAAACCCAAACAAATACAGTTTCAGAAGCATTTTCAATGCTGAAAAATCATCCCTAATGCTTTTAAACGTTTCGAAAATGTTGTGTGATCATCGCCTAATGATTCTGCCACTTCAGCTAGCGTCTGACGTAAGTCTCCATGAAGTAATCCCTCCATTTCACTATATCAAAATGACTATTTTTTAAGCGTCGAAACAAATCTCTGCATGTCGTTTCCGACAGAGCTTGGTAAGTCTCAACAAGAATTCTGTGTACTTCAGCTGCAGATGTTTTTTCAATAAAGTAGTGCAGTCAATTTCTGCGCGAATACTTTTTATTGGCACGAAGCTTGACATGTTTAACACTACGAAAAAAAGTTGTTTACCCTTCGGCGAAATGACGTACACTGCATTTGCAGCTTGCTTATAGTACTCCTTTATAGATACGTTGTCATCTTAAGGGGTTAGAGCCAATTAGCAGCTTTAAGAACTCATTCAACGCCCTAACGTTAAACAATGGTAAAATAAACAAAATTGTTTTGTCCAATGTGTAAACAAATAGAGAAATGTAATGTTAAAAAAATCGTGATCATATCGTGTGGATAAAAAAGAAAAATTTTTATAAAAACGTCAACAATATAGTCGAATAAGTTATTCGACTAATATAGTTGTTTTTCTTCTTCGATCTTTTCTTTCGAGATCGGATGACCTTTCTGTCCAAATTTCCATTTGACATTTCGGATAATTTAGGCTTGAGAGAAAAAAAGTCGAAAAAACGTATTTTTGTTAATTATCGACGCCTCGTACTATTCGGTGAAAAAAGCTCGTTGCCTCCTCCCGAGAATCTTTCGATCGATACACACAATTTGTTTATTCAACAAAGAGTTTTGGCAAACTGAGCTATCAAATTTTCACACCGATCAATTAAACAATATTTGGGTCTATTTTTCATCGTAATTTTGATGGCTGAAAACACGCTTGCTTCGTTGAAAGAAATCAATTTGTCCGAACTCGTGCAGACTTTTTTTCACGTAGAGTGTTCTCACTTTCTCGAGATCGGTGACCCCTCTGACCCGGCGTTTCACAATGTAGTGCTTGCTATAAGAAGTATCAATTTGTTCGAGCTGCGGACGAGGGACCGAAAAGAAAATACGCTACCGGAAAGGAGAATAAGAGAGAAGGAGGAGGAGAGAGAGAGAGAGAGAGAGAGAGAGAGGGAGAAGGATAAAAGATTTGAAATGTTGGAACCCACAATCACAGGAAAGTTCTATTTTATTCTGCTTCGTACGCGATAAATGGTCTTTATGTGCTTGAACTATATATATATATATAAGTGACTCGAAACAGCTTCTGTTGTAGATGTCTCAGAAAAGCGATCGTTAAACGGTCAGTTTCACTGCACCAAAATTGTATACGTATTATGGGAGCTTCATTCTCAGCTTTTCATTTTCGTCTATTCCTCCTACCTCTTCTCCTTCCCCGTGTCGTTTTGCCAAGTGTTGGTTTTTCTTTCCGATGTGACGAAATAAACAAAATATACATAGAGAGTGCTGAAAGAATTTTCAGCTTTACAATTTTCTCCAAATTTCGCACAAATTGGCAAAAAAAATTTTATAAAAATAGTTTAACATATATCGTAAGTGGTTTTGAAAATAGTTTTCAAAGTATTCTCAACATGGGGGAATGAATATTTTTATGCAAAAAGTATAATTAAAATATATGGGAAAACCTAATACAATGAAAAAAATATACTTGGTATGTATATAGAATTAATATATATATATATATATATATATATATATATATATATATATATAAATATTCGAATTTCGATATTTAGAATATATTTAGTAGAGAATATATATTCTCTTATAAATATAGTTCTCAATATATAGTTATAGTTTATATATATATATATATATATGCATTTATTTATTTATATGTTTATAAATTATTGTTTATGAATATATTATGTTTATTTATATATATATATAGTTCTCAATATATATATATATGACCCCAAAGGTGCTGAATTAATTTCTACATCGAATATATGAACGAACAGAGATTTGGAATATATTGTTTGTAAATATTTCGTCTGTTGCGTATAGTGTGATACGAATAGTTTTTAATTGTATCGGAATTGATTCGAAGCAGACAACACAAGAGAACAACAAAAAAGTTCGATTTTCATGCAGGTTCGAATCGACCTATGACTTTTGTGAATTTTCCTTCGACTTGATTGCTAATTTGTCCACGTACTCACCCTTTCGCCGTCCCCGGCACTTCACACGGATGCCCTTAAAAGAAGGAGCACAGAAAAATCATTCGAAAAATTCGTCGACCATGAAGATCGGGCGATCCGAACGATACGTTTTCGCTTTGGATTTTTATTCGCCATAACTTTTCTCCTTGGTGGCGAGTTTGGGCTCCTTTCGCGGTGAGGGGGGGGGGGGGGGGGGAATAATCCGTGATGAAAATAAAGCGAAAAAACGAAAGAAGAAAAAAACTTGCAAAGGACTTTTCCGTCTCCTGTGAGAATATTTCTTGCTCTTTTTTCTTCTTCTCTACTCGACGACCCTTGTTCTTCTCGAAGATACTTCTTCATTCACCGAGCTCTCGAAGAGGAACCAATATTGCGAAAGTTTTGCCCGTTGACCGGCGCGTGACTCTCTATCGTTACATGGGACTTTGAGAGTTTGTCGATCGTTTCTGTCTCTCTCTCTCTCTCTCTCTCTCTCCCTCTCTCTCTTTCCCCTCCCCCTCCCTTGCCCTTGTCCTCTTGATCTTCCTCTCTCTTGGGTCTCGCAGTGACCTACGACTTTCGGACGAAGAGTACGAATGAGGAAGCTCGCGAAATGGATGGGGGTCGAAAAAAAGATACGAAAAAAACCGAAGAAAAAACAACGCAACGAGAAGAAAGATCGCCAAAGCGTGTTGTCTGACCGCACACCGACAGTAACTACTTGGAGCCCGGATTAGAGCCTCAGGTCGGTCGGTGTACATGCACAGGACGCAGCCAAAAATAATTTTGTTGAATTCGAAATTTCGATTTGAAAATGTTATTCGAGTTTAATATAATTGTGTTTATTGTAACGCAATGGGACATTTAAGTTATATTTAACTTATATTTAACTTAAATTTAACTAAGATTTAACTTACATTCATCTTACATTTAACTTGTACTTAACTTGCATTTAACTTCCATTTAATTTACATTTAACTTATATTTAACTTACATTTAACGTACATCTAACTTACATTTAACTTACATTTAACTTACATTTAATTTACATTTAACTTACATTCAACTTACATTCAACTTACATTCAACTTATTTTTAACTTACACTTAACTTACATTCAACTTACATTTAACTTACATTTAACTTGCATTCAACTTGCATTCAACTTACACTTAACTTACACTTGACTGAGATTTAACTAACATTTATGACAAATGAAGACTGAAACAAAATTGTGCGCGGATAATTTCAATACAAGACTGAAAAAAGATGAGGAGAATTCCGGAAAGAAAAAATAATATCATCGTAACGCATTTCGGATTAGTAAACTTAAATACGTACATGAGTTATTTCTTAAAAATCTTTTCGCGTTTAATTATGGCGGCAAAATAATTTCATTTAATAGTTCTAGTCGAGCTGCCGTTAAACGTACGGTGGCTTGAGACGATTGTGCTGTGAAATCGCAAAAGGTAGAGAAACGCATTCGAATGTCGTGAACACTCACGACAGAAACGAGCCCGCAGGGTTTCCCCGTTATTTCTGTTCACTACACCTCCAATTTGTATGGGGCATTCCATCTTAAAACCAGATTTCTATTTCCAAGGCTGGGGATTCTTAAAAAAAAAAAAAAAAACCTGAGTGTAATAGTTTCAATTAGAAAAGCAAACGAACTTATAATACAAAAATGTAAAATAAACGAAAAGTGAATACTTTTTTAATAAATACAAATGTGTACGTAAAAATTGAAGAGAAAAAAGGAAACTAGAACTGTTAGTGGAAATAAAAAGAATAAATAAAAAAGTAAGTATAATAGTTATAATTATAAAACTGAAAAAATAAATAACACAAATGAAGTAAATACTGTTCAAATAGATAAAAATATGTGTGTAAACTTTGTTTGTAATTTTTAATTTTTGCGATTGTCCTCTACATCAAAATTGAAGAACAAGAACGAAATTAGTACTGTCATTGTACAATCGTTATTTTAGAAAAGACGTTCTTTTGATATGTTTCATATAAGAAAATAAGAATTATTCATAAATCCCTTCAATAATGCAGTTCAAAAGTAACTTCCAAAATTATCGTCTTGAAGATTCGTTTTACAAATAACGATAAAATAACGATTGTACGAAAAGTGATCACGAACAAACAGAAATAGCTACGATATTGTTGAGGAGGATTTCAGTGGTGAAAAACTAAATCTCTATTTTAAAAAATCATTAAATTAATAATCACGTTAAATATTGATTAACTTTTTTCTATAAGCATCGATTTGGATTCGCCATCTTTTTCCCACGGATTCTAAAAGTATTTTTCATCCACTTATTTCGTGTTTCCAATGATAACCGTTCACCAACATGAAAATTACAAAAACACTTTCTAAACTTTTTTCAAATGATATTTCAATGTTCTTTTTTTGAAAAAAATTAAACAAGCTTGTTTGATTTTTTCAAGTGGGAATATTAAATTAATATTCCCATTGAATATATTTTTTTTTAATATTTTAAAAAATACATCGATCCTCACATACGCATTTTTTAAAAATAATTTTAAAAAAGGGGACGGGGAGGATCGATGCATTTTTTTGGTCTGGAATTCCCGATGTGAAATAGCGCAGGTCTACCGTGTACGTAATCGGTCATAACACGTACCTGCCACGACGTTTGCTTGCAGCTGTTAAATTAAAAAAAAAAAAGAAAAAAACGAGTAAGGGCGCTTTTTGAGGCTCGGAGACAGTCCATGCAGTCCTTGCCGGCGGACGTAGCAGGGTCGCGAGGGGGAGGGGGGTGTAATCACACGTCAGGCATTGCGGTCCGGCTGGAATAATTTTCAACGCTCCGCAGGGTTAATAAAAAAATATCAAAAACACGACGGACTTTTTTTTCCACATTTCAACCCCCGACGAAATCTAAATCGACAATGCAGGAAATCTTTGTAAAATTGTACAGATTACCATTTACCGAATTCATCGCAGGATTCACGGGTTGGATAGATTCAATTGTGAACTAGGCAAAAAAAATGAAAAGGAAGAATTTTCCTAAAAGGACACAATTTTTATGCAATAAATCTGTAAAATTCCTTTTTTCTTCTCTTTGTTCTTAAAAAAAGAAAAAATCTTGCAGAAGAATGACCAATTTATTTTCTAGTTTCGAACAAACAATTTAGTGAAAAGAATAAGTGACGAAAAAACGGTAGGCATGGACGGTTCGAACGGAAACAAATTTTTTCAATCGATCCCTAAAATTCCACATTCCTTTTATTTATTTTATTTTTCGACGAACAAAATTAACCTCTTGCGGAAAACTCACGGATTCATTTTATATAGTTTTTTAGCGATACGTCATATCAGTTTTGAAAATGCAGTTTAGAAGACCGTGCCATACCTCCGCCATTTTTAAATATCAATCCGAAAAAATATCACGCAACAGCCAAAGGTGTTGCATGATATTTCGTCGTGCAACGATCATAAAACATACCCTAGGTCTCAACAATGATGAAGAAGTCTTCTCTTTTGAAGAAAATCATGAAAATCAGCACATTTTTTCTCGCCTAAAGGTACTCTCCCTCAAATAAAAAATAGATTCAGTGCTATGATAAAACCATTATTTCATCATAACGGTAATGATAATAAATCATTGTAATTGATTAAATAATAAATACCCATATTTATTTCATTATAATAAAATCATGAAATCATTCATGAAATCATGAAATCATTCATGAAATCATGAAATCATGAAATCATGAAATCATGAAATCATGAAATCATGAAATCATGAAATCATGAAATCATGAAATCATGAAATCATGAAATCATGAAATCATGAAATCATGAAATCATGAAATCATGAAATCATGAAATCATGAAATCATGAAATCATGAAATCATGAAATTATGAAATCATGAAATCATGAAATCATGAAACCATGAAATCATGAAATCATGAAAAATAATTAAATCATTTTTGGCTTATTTTTTTATCGATGAAATGGTATGCTTTAAAACGAAAAGCCTGACTGAAAATTAAAAAAAAATTACTTTTTCTTTACTTTCGAAAACTTTGAGGCTGATGTTTAGACAATGAGATTAGAAAGATTTGTCCCAAATTTCATCAGATTAATCATTTTTCAAAATAACACGCAACAGCCAAGAGTAGTAATAAAACATACCCTGAGTCTAAGAAATTGTGACGTAATTTTTCCTTTTAAAAAAAATCATAAAAACGAGTAATTTTTTTCCTTACCTAAAGGTATCTCCCCCCATAATTTGCCTGAAACTAATTCCCTAGACGTTTCGATATACATATCTGAAAGGATCTATAGAGACGAGGCCCAGCAACATTTCTAAAGAGCGATGTATATACGCGCTATTTTTACTCCAAAGGAATATTAAACGACCGTTAAACTGTCCCCTAGTCGTAAAAACGAGTGTGAAATGGGATATCCCTCACACGTATAGAAAAAATAGAATGGAAAGAGGGGGGAGAGAGAGAGAGAGATGCAGACGGTTATAAAAGTTTTATCAGAAATCTCGTCGTCAAAACGCTGAATTCTAAATACGATTTTTGCACCAAGGGTCTAGTAAAAAAAAAATTCTTTTGTCCAGTCGTTATCACTCCTGCAGTTCAGTCTTTCTCTCTCTGTTGGTGAACTCCACTCTCCTGCCCTTTCTTATCTGGCGTCGTGGAAGAGTGAAAAAGAAGAGTGAAAAAAAGCAAGAGAGAGATGACTTTTGCGACTACATAAATCTCGTCATTCTCGCTGAGCAATAATTTTTATCACCTCCATATCCGTAGGTATGACTGTATAGGTTATGTGTGTGCTAAAGGTGTATCTCCAGCGGAGAAGGGTGGGGGGGTGCAGGTGCCATCGATTCGTTATCGATCTCGATAACACTTGGCAACACTTGGTGGCCAAAAACACATTTATCTTATTTGCTACATATACACGACCATACTCGCGTTCGCACGCTATCGTACGGAAAGTGTAAAACGGGCGGTATGAGATATGGCGGCTATCGGGAGAGAGCAACACGTCGAGAAGGGGCTTTGGGGGAGGAAAGAAGAAATGCGGTCGGAAGGGATGTATAGGGTTTTTTTTTGTAACGTTGCCAGTTCGACCTGGGGAATTTATAGGGGAAATATTGTAGGGACTGGTTGGTGAAAAC
This sequence comes from Ophion costatus, assembly GCA_951751655.1. Classification (NCBI taxonomy): domain Eukaryota; kingdom Metazoa; phylum Arthropoda; class Insecta; order Hymenoptera; family Ichneumonidae; genus Ophion; species Ophion costatus. Next base: position 16,614,975 of record OX632368.1, on the reverse strand, counting down.
GATCCGATAGTTTGTGAGGATTCGGTTTCGAATTAATTGATTCGATTGGTATAGGCTTATAGGAGTAATGTTGTACACGCACAAATATATATATATATATATATATATATATATATATATATATATATATATATCTATACATATATATATATATATATTTGTTCCTAAGGGATTCCAATTATTACTACGTTTAAAATAATAATTATTTTTATGGATTAATTTAATAATTTAATTTATTATATTTTTTGTATCAATTAAATTTTAATTGTATTCAATAAAATTTATTATATCAATTAAATTGATTAATTTAATTAATCGAATAATCATTTTAATTAATAATCACCAATTAGTTTATATGTATACATTTATAGAATTCATTTTTAATTATTTATTATTCTATTAACTAAAATTATAAGGGAGGCATGTAAGTAGTAAGTAAGCGTTCCATTTCGGGTCCATTTCGGAGTTGAAAAAAATCATACAATTCGAAAAAAATCCCGTCTTAAAAAATACATTTGATCGAGTCGCACACACTCGACGCACAACGCAACCAAAAACGCCCCATGTTTGTCACGCACCGGACAAATTTCGTGGTGGGGTCAATGTGACCCCCAATAATAAAACATATAATATATAATAAAATATCGTGTTTATTCCTGGGACCTTGCCTAGTGTATGATTTTTTTCAATTAAATAATTTTCGAGGTGGGGTCAATGAGACCCCCAATAATAAAACATTTAATATATAATAAAATATCGTGTTTATTCCTGGGAACTTGTGTAGTGGATGATTTGGTTCAATTGAATAATAAATAAATTATATCATCGGATGATAATAATGTTCGTGTGCGAAAGTTTCACGCTCCAATGGTGTTTGAGGAATTCGCTGGTTTCGATGCGATGTGCTACAATTCTGTTGTACAATTCAAATATTACTCTTCGGTTAATTAGATTTTATTGAACTTTTGTGGGGTCCGGGACGAAGTTAGTTTCTATGGTTATAGTTTGTCTGAAAAGCGAGAGAGAGAGGTGTGCACCCAACGAAATTCAAATCGAACTATTCCAGGCAGGAGTTTGACTAGAGATGGAGAGGTAGGTGAAAACGTACGTGAAGCAATACCAACGATGGATACTCTATTTTCGTCCGCTGTCACAAACGCTTTCGACAAAACCTGACAATATAAGCTACCAATGTTTGATAACGATCGCTTGCTATATTTACCACTGCAGTGGTAAACCTCCCGCTGGGTTTTTCGATTTGTCATGGCAATGTGATTTTGACACTCGATATTGAGCACAAGCATATCTAAGCTTCAGTACTAATATGTCAAGAGACAGGGTATTTGAAAAGGGTGGCTCAGAATGACCTGACATTTTTATTTATTAATAAAACGTATTATTTAATTGAAAAGTGCGTATATTTTTATTTTAATATAAGGTACGAACATGGAGGTTATGTGTGGAACACGATTACCGACAAATGTCACAAACGTCATAGACTGGAAGACATATTCTTTCAACAAGCTGTTGCCACCTAGTACGGAAAGACACGAATACCCAGCACTTTTAGCCCAGAATTAGAATTTTTTACTGAAGCTAGATGATTGCACACTGAAAGTAACCACAATGAAATTTTGCCCCTCAACCTTCTCTTCATATAACGAATTATAGAATATTTATGTCGAAAAATGTATATAGATATATACAATTTAATCATAATTTAACAAATTAATAATAATTCAACAAATTGATAATAATTCAACAAATTAATAATAATTTAACAAATTAATAATAAGTGCACAAATTAATAATAAGTTAACAAATTAATAATAATTTAACAAATTAATAATAATTTAACAAATGAATAATAATTTAACAAATTAATAGCAATTTAACAAATTAATAACAATTTAACAAATTAATAACAATTCAACAAATTAATAATAATTCAACAAATAAATAACAATTTAACGAATTAATAATAAGTTAACAAATGAATAATAATCCAACAAATTAATAATAATTTAACAAATGAATAATAATTTAACAAATGAATAATAATTTAACAAATGAATAATAATTTAACAAATGAATAATAATTTAACAAATGAATAATAATTTAACAAATTAATAACAATTTGACAAATTAATAACAATTTAACAAATTAACAATAATTTAACAAATTAGCAATAATTTAACAAATTAATAACAATTTAACAAATTAATAATAATTTAACACTGATAATAATTTAACAAATTAATAATAATGTGGAAATTAATAATAATTTAACAAATTGATAATAATTTTTTACTTTGATCATTTTGATAATTAATATTCGGTATTATAATCATAAAAATGACATGAAAAAAAATTCTAAATCATCGACCATCACTTGGTTTCTTGGGCGCTGGGCCGTTTATTTGGCAACGCGAAAAAAAAATTTCAGTCGTCGTCTCAACTTGTTTTGTCCAATACATTCTCCAACTCTTGGATCCTGCGAGTTTCCAGCCTCCTCACGAGTGAATCAAAGTTTGTGGCTCATGGTTTTCGTCTTCTGAAACGTTCGGGCGACCCTCAGGACGAATCCGAGGGCAAACTTTCTCGGCAGCTGAGGTAATCTTTTTCGGGCTTGGCGCACATAGAGTAGTGCCCTGCGCAAGAAAGTGCACCTAGAGCCTGGGCGATAGTGCGAGTTAAACAAAGTGCTGCGAGAAAGTGGAAGAAATTGCCGTGGCGGGAGGACACGCGGGACGAGGGAGCAAAAGTCTCTCGAAAAATAGACGAGCAAAGAAGGGGGAAAAAATCAGTTACGTTTAACGAGAAAGGTATAATTGGAGGTTGGACGAAGGAGACGAAGAAAAATATATTCTTGCAATTAGATTCCTCTTGGTTTGATGAGCTTTTTGTTGAATGGAGACAGAGCAAGAGTGAGGGGGGGGGCTCAATTATTCGTTTATTTTTTTATTCGTGTCATTTTTTAGGGGAGGGCAAAATTTAGGTTCAAAACAGTGTGCTGTTTGGGTTAGAAACAAGGTGAGGGTTGAGGTTAGAAAGAGGTGTGATCTTAAAGTTCAAAGACGTGTGGACGTAATTAATTGAATAAATAAGTGAGTAAATGAATAAATGAATAAGTGATCAAATGAATAATGAATAAATGAATAGATGAATAAATGAGTATATGAGTAAATGAATAAATGAATAAATGAATACCTGATCAAATGAATAATGAATAAATGAATAGATGAATAAATGAGTATATGAGTAAATGAATGAATGAATAACTGAGTATATGAGTAAATGAATGAACGAATGGATGAATAAATGAATAAATGAATAAATGAGTAAATGAATAAGTAAATAAATGAATGAATGAATGAATGAATGAATGAATGAATGCATAAATTAAGAAAGCAAGAAATGAATAAATGGTAAAAAGAATAAATAAATGAAAACATAAAGACGCTAATAATTAAAGCTTAGAAGGCAAGGTTGATTAAATAAAACTATGTTAAAGAGTCAGGTTCAATAAATAACCATTTAAATTAAAATTTGTGTTGAAGGGACGAAAAGAATGCTCAAGCTAATGAAAAATAGAACAGCGCCTGAAAAAAAAGTATACCAAATACACAAGTCACGAAAACCTGTTATTATTTTTATACCTCAAGATCAGATGTCTAGCTGTTATCGAATCTCTACTTTTCGACGATATCGAAACGCACTCGTAATGTTTTTTTTTCCTTCATACATCGTCGCAACCCGTGTCTCATGAGTATCGCGAATCGTCGAAATGAATAAATTACTCGTAATCAGTTTCCGTAAGAAACGTCATTATTACGCGCAACGGGGAAACATTAGACAAAACAAAGAAGACTCGATCGAGAATAATGAGCGGTGAGTAGAAAAAGGTTCATGATTGCAACACAAAAGAAGCTGTTGCGTTTAACCGGTATTGATGATTGTAGGTTACGTTGCCGCGCAAACTCCTGGCTACTAATGTAAGCAATCGAGCAGCAAGAACAAAAGTCCAACGGACACAGCGGATTACACCTTAATCAATGCATGAAATAACTTGAAAAAATTACCAGAGATGTATAAAAATGTGAATAAATTATTGTCAGAGTTGCGAAAATTTCTGTTTTTTTTCTCACAATACAAAAAAGAAAAAAAACGTCGATTTTTCACTCTCCTAAAGTGATTAAAATAATCATAAAAATCGGAGTTTCTGAGATATGTTAGTGTGTACAAAAACGGCTTTTTTTCCACAGAAAAAGCCGTTTTTTCCACATTAACATATCTCAGAAACTTGAAGTTACTGAAGAAAAATGTCTGCACACAAAAGTTGTAGTTTTGTGTTAGCTTTCGAGCGGAATATTCGAAATAATGTTTACGTTCCGGTAACCCTGTTTTTTTTTACCATAAACGGGGAAAATTATTTTTTTATCCAAATACAACCGTTTCTTTTTAGCTGAAAAAATTACAGAGTCTTCCAGTATGTCTGACGATATCGCAAAAAAATCGCCAGAGTGGCACGGAGCGAGGTTCCGGTAAAAAAAAATTAATGTTTGTGGTTTCATTTTTTTTTGCCCTAGAACCTCGATTTGTGCCACTCTGGCGATTTTTCTGCGATATCGTCAGATATACTGGAAGGCTCTGTAATTTTTTCAGCCTAAAAAAAATGGTCGTTTTTTAGTTAAAAAATAATTTCCCCCTTTTTTGGTAAAAAATCAGCGTTACCCGAATGGAAAAATTATTTCAAGTCGTCCGCTCGGAAGTTAACACAAAACTACAACTTTTATGTACAGACATTTTTTTTTCAGTTACTTCTAGTTTCCGAGATATATTCATTCGAAAAAAAACGGCATTTTCTCGAATGTTGAATTGAAAAATCTGAAAAAATTCACATGGAAAGCCTTTTAGTAGTACTTTGACATAACCAATTATGGGGCAGATCTGAGATGGTCGAAAAAAAGTGGCTGAGTTGACGGAGAATCCCTCATATATAGCTATACAACGTCACGTAATATATATATAGGTATATAACGTCACGTAATCGGCGCCGGCCGGTTATCACATCGTTTCTGACGCGTTACATTATCGCCCTCTCACTTTCCTCCTCTCTCCAGCCGTCTTTCTCTCGCTGGATTCTTCGGTCGAACGTCCACATAAAAAAAAGCAGCGTCGAATGGCTCGGTGTTGGTATCTCCACCAACGTAGATGACTAATCACATCAGTTAGTGATAGTTCTGCGGCTGCGCGAGTCGATTCGTGCCCGACGATAATAACTCTTCGTTCCCAAAATTTCTCACCGTAAATGCAGCCCAATAATTCATAAAATAATCGCAAAAAAAAATAAACAATCGTCCCAACCATAGTGAAATCACGTTGAATCGTGTGACAGTGTATCCCAAAGTGAAACCCAATTTCACAAAAATCACTTCAATTTCACAATCCAACGATTTTAAATTTCAATACGAATAACAATTTTTTTGCGTCTAAATATGCGAAATTAACAAAAAATCATTTACGGACCGCGAATTTGTGAAAAAAAAAGCAAGCAAAAAAAAAAGAGCAGTGCGGGACAAATTGTTTTGCGAAGCGACCGATTCGACGCCAATCGACTGAGGTGGGGGCGAATGTTGGGGAGGAAAAACTTTGAACCGATGCGAATTATTGCTGTTTTTTTTTTTAAATTATTTTGTTTTACACGGGATCGATAAAATCGTCGTTTATCGAACGTGCTCGAGAGTGAATGGTATTTCTGTATACGTTGAGGTATTCAGCGAATCCACTTGACTCTTGATCGGTCCACTCGACACCACGAGATTTTCCCCCATCCTCGGGCCAGGCTATTTACATAACACGTGTATGTGTTCCCTCTTTACCTGCCTCTTTCGATCCCCACCTCTGGCCCCTCTACCCGCCCCCTCCCTTTTTCTTTCTCGTTTTTATTCGTTTGTTCCATTTGGTACGGCACAGCAACAAATTGCATACAATAAAAGCTCGCCAGCTGGGCGAACATCAGTCTCGGCTGTCTGTTTACTGTAATCGACTTTCGCGGCTCGTGAAACTTGAGGGGTGGGTTTTAAAGCCAAAGAAGGGGTGTAGTTCCGAAAAGCCCATTCCTCTGATTAATTTGGGATTTCGTGTACCCGTGTATTTTGACTCGCTGATTACGACTATCATAGCGAAGATACCCACAAATTTGATTTTCAAGGTCAACACTCACGAAAAATGATTTTAAAACAGTTTTTCCGTTTCATTTTAGTAAATATTCATTTTAGGGAAAAATGTTTCGTACAAAAGTTATAGCCTATGAAAATATTGATCTTTTATATTCTATACAGTTTTTGCCTAAAACCATGCGGTTTCGAGAAAAATAGGATAATGTTTCGATAAGTGAAAATTGCTTAGCTCCATTAGTTTCGATATTATCTACTTACGGACTTTACCGCGGGAAGGTTGGAGTTTCGTCGTTAAAGTGCATGCTTTTTTTGGCTTTTTGGTTTTTATTTTTTTGATTTTATTTTAGTTTTTTTTTGTATTATATATAATACTATTTTTGCATTTTTTGTGATTCAGTCAATTTTAAAGTGCATGTTTGTTTGCCTTTTCTGTTTTTTAATTAATTTTTTTGTTTTTTTTCTTACATTTTAGTTTCGTTTGTATTATATACTATTTTTGCATTTTTTGTTTGGGTTTGTTTTTTTTTGTTGGACTTGCTTGGGCTTTTCATTTAATTTCGTTTTTTTTTCTTTCTTTGGGTGCTTTGGCCTTTTTGTTTAGATTTGTGTTTGGATTTTTCTGTTGGTTTTGTTTCAGTTTCAATTTGGTTTTTTCTTTGGGTTTGTGTGGGCTATTGAACATTATCTATATTCTTGCTGTTACCGATCCGTTACTATAGATAAGTACATAATATCGAACCTTATGAAGCTAAGCAACTTTCACTTATCGGACCATTATCCCATTTTTCTCGAAATGGAATGGTTTCAGACAAAAATTGTATGGAACATAAAAGATCAATATTTTCATAGGCTATAACTTTTATATTATATAAAACAAAACGAAATTCCAAATGGACCCCAACGGACTGCGAGCGATTCGGATTTAAAGGAGCTTAAAAATTTTACACTCACGTGACAGCTATTTTTTTTTGCTTTTTTTGGGATTTTTTTTTTCATGTCAATTTTTTTGCCCCTCTCTATCCACTCTAAATTTTTTCGTGTGGCTTCGTTTGGGTCTATTCCCCCCCTCCCCTCGTCTATTGAGCTTTTCAATCGAACGAAACGAGCGATTTGATTACGAATAATTAATTGGGACGATACTCAATCGCACGTTTCATCAGTTGATGAGGAATTGATTTGCGATTGACCAAACTTTCACTCGTTGCGGTTCTTCATTCATGCACTTTTCAATCCCCAGGATTTGTCACGCATTTAATTGCGGGTTATTTTGTTACCCGTCGCGCCAAAATGTGCTTTTAATTACGTGAATTTCGGACTGATTCTCGTTTGTGGCTTTTTTTCATCAATCAATTCGGTTCGGTTGATTTTAATTTGTACCAGTGACGGAACGAAATTCAATTTCTTTTTTCGTTTGATCGAGTTTTGCAATTATTCAAGCTTTCAATTACTCCGATTAACGTGCACGGGCGAGCTTATAAATTTTGTAATTTTTAATTCGAACTGATACGAGGACGAATTTATTGAGAATCTCCGGTCATCTTCCTCGTAATTTTTACTCAATATTGCGGAGTTCCTATACTCATTAAGTGTGCTGGCCAATTACGAGGATTGATACAAAAATTGCGTACGATAACAGGAGTGAGTGATCATAAAGGCGAAGATTTTTCTTTTGCTAACACTTATACGCACAATATAAACCAAGAAAAAGTGAGAAATGTTGAAAATCGATGAAATTGTACGCTTTGAAAAAAAAAGATTGAATTTTTCGAATAAAATAGATACATTTTGCAATAAAAAATATTTTTCTGTTTATTTTCAAAAACATTCAGGTTCATATTTCAGACAATAAGTTTAGTAAGATTTATACCAAATTTCATTAGAATCGGTCGACTAGTTTTTTATCTATACGTCACGCCAGTTTTGAAAATGCAGTTCAGAAGACCGTACCATACCACCGCTATTTTTGGAGATCAATGAAAAAAAAAATACCGCGTTACACGCAAAAGTAGTAATAAAAAATACCCTAAGTGACAAGAATGATCAATAAATCTGGCCTTAAAAAAAATGACAGAGGTATAACACGGTCCTTTAAATGGGTTGCAGCGGATGGTGTCAGACGGCGTGACACGTACCATCAGCTGGAATGACCTGAAAATAGACAGACAAAGATTTTTCTTTCACTAACGCGCATACGCGGAATATGAACCAAGAAAAAGTGAGAAATGTTGAAAATCGATTAAATGGAACGCTTTGAAACAAAAAGATTGAATTTTTCGGAAACCATGGCTACATTTTGCGATGAAAAATACTTTTCTGTTCATTTTTTAAAACATTCAGGTTCATATTTCAGACAATACGGTTGGAAAGATTTATACCAAATTTAATCAGTATTGGTCCATAAGGTTCTCAGCTACACGTCACGCCAGTTGTGAAATTGCAGTTTAGAAGATCGTGCCATGCCTCCGCCATCGCGGAGAAAATAAAAAAACAAAAAATACCACATGAGAGCCAAAAGTAGCAACAAAGCATACTCTAATCCTAAAAAATGGTCAACAAATCAGTCCTTAAAAAAAAAATGTAAATCAGCAGTTTTTCCTCGCTTAAAATCTCCCTATATGTAGTCACGTGACGCCCGTGACGTCACATGCCGGTAAACAAGGCTAAGAATCTATATCGCAGTAAACCTTCCTCTCCATTCTTATTTAAAAGTTGATAATATGGTGCCTGTCACTACAAATAACTACGAATGAACGGAAAAAGCACGGAAATAGACTGAAATTAACTAGAAAATCGCTCATTACTCGCCGCAGGCCTCGTAACGACAATCTGTTTACTGGCGTGTGACGTCACTAGAGATCTGACCAATCCCGGAGCGTATTCGTTCACGTGACCAAACGTTCGAACTTATCTCATTCGAAAAGTTGAAATAAACGAAAGTAATGCATATTATTTCGATAAAACGATAGAAAATGATGTTCAAATACTATATTCTTTTACGATGACAAGAGAACGAACTATATCTTTAAGGGGCCTTCTCACTTTGGACTCTACAAAAAAGGCGATATTCATGATGTTTTTTGATAGGTTTATATTACAGATACTGATTCAAAAGTTGTTACACTTAATGAATGCACTTTCGAAATACATTAAAAAAAAAAATTTATGCATTTAGGCAACCCAAACAAATTTTAAACGCGTTTTTTTCGAAACAACGTTTTGCGGCGGCTCGTTGATAAAATCTTCGAAACTACTGAACCGATCCTTATGAAATGTTAACCACATATTCTTTATAACTATAGCTATAGCGCATAACAAGGATTTTTTAAAATTTTGATCCTTTTTTTTTGCCAAAAACTGAAAAAACACGTTTTTTTTCAAAAAATGTCCGCCATTTTGTTATTTTTCCATATATCGAAAACTGAAAAAACATGATTTTTAAAATTTTTTCGAAAAATTTCCGCCATTTTGTTATTTTTGCATATGTCGAAAATCGTATGATATGCGCTATAGCCATTAAGGGGCTATACCAGTGTGAAAGTTAAAAATTTGGGTGATTTTCGAATAAATTTGGTTATATTTGACGTACATTACATAATTTTTTCGTAGAAAAATATTGAGATCCAAGCGACTTGTGCGCTGCCTCCGGAGGCGCCAAAAAAAAAGTTCCTCCACTGCTGACATGATTCCGGCCGATTGAGTAGCCGAAACCGAAAAAGGAAAAAAATTCATTAAACTGGAAGGTATTTCCTTTGCAATGACGTAGGATTTTCGAAAAATATCAAAATCTAACAAAATGGCGTAGTTATGAAAAAAAACGTCTCTTTTCTTGCCTATAACATGGTCGTTTTTTTCAACGCCAAATCGTCAATTTTCATCCAATCAAAAATATCCTACGTCATTGTAGAGTAAATATATTCAAGAGTACTCAGTTCAAATTTCAAGTCCATCGGATAATTGCTCTTTGAGTTACGATGTCAGCAAATTTGAAAAATCTAATTTCGAGGAAAACGCAAAATTTGACTGGGGCATTTTATACCTACGAGCGTTTGCTCTTTGGAAGGCTGCCATTCGGGGAGTATTAGAGATACGGCCTTGACATTTTTGCAGGATATTCTTGAAAGTATAAACTGTGGAGAAAGGCAAAAAAAATCGATTTTTTGATAGTGTCACACTGGTATAGCCCCTTAATATATTCAAATATCCTATCGTGGCAAAGGTGCAGGAAGGGCTGGTGAGAGAAACGTTTGGCTAGAGCCGAGTGTGCGCGCTACTCTCTCTTTCCCTCTCTCTCTCCCACTCCTCGCCACTTCGTCGAATGTCGTCTGGTCGCGAGCTCAGGGTCGACTCGTGAGCGTTAATCGCCCCATCCATCGTCCATCTCGGCACAAATCGTCGAAAGCCAAACGAAAAAAAAAAAAAAAACAACAAACAAACTTCGCGATCCAGTTGACGTCTTTGTGCTCTTCACGTGCCAAATCTGATAATCACACTTGGCCGACTGATTCTTTAACATTGTTATACGTGTGCTGTGATATTTATATATACGTAATTCTACACTCAAACTCCTATATATATATATATATATATAGATATATACAATGCGAGATCACGAGAATAACGAGAGTCGGGTTAGGTTGCGGCGTACCAAGAGCGTCACAAGAGCAGAAGAAATACAACGTGCTGATATGATTGTGCGAATATCCCAGCCTGATAAACCGTGAGTTCATTATCGTTATTATTATTATTATTATTTTTGGAAAATCATTGTTATTGATTAATTTTCATTGTTGAGCTTATTCATTGATTTTGTATGCTGTTTCGGGAAATTATTGTGTATATTACAATTATCAAGTAATTTTCAAGATTATTATTATTATTATTATTAATAATTGGGTTTTATTTTAAAAAATTGGTCTTATTGTTATTAGTATTATCATTGTTGTTCATTTTAAATATTATTAGATGATTTCAAATAATTTACTTCTTCATTATATATATATATATATATAATTTTATATATAAAATTTTATATTAAATACATTATTATTTATTATTGTTATTGTTGTCTTTTGCTTATGATTTATTTAATTATCATTGTATAGTTAATTATTATTACATAGATTTTTATTTAATTTTTAAAAATTTTTGCACTTCCTCTCGTAATTAATTTTCGTTTTATTATATAAAATTTACTTATTACATAATTTGCTATTAGTTATTTTATTATTTATATTTTATTATTAATATCTCATTATTTATATTTATATTTATTTATATTTTTATATTTTATTAGTTATTATTATTATTATTATTATCATCCTTATGATTATCATTGTTTTGGTGATTGACAATACTTTCATTATTATTATAACGATAGTAATCATAATAGTAACATGTTCATATTTTTTGTTAATTATTTTGGAAGGAAGTCAAATTTCTGGTGGAGGATTGTATTTTCGTTAGAATTTCAACGAATAACAACGTGATTCGGAGGGCTTAAAAAATGACGAGGAAAATAAATTTTCGACGCAGTCGTATTTGGCTTTTTTCGGAACCGACTTATTGATATTGCGCATTTAGGGGACGAAGGCACAGTGGAGTGAGGAAAGGAGTCCTACACACACACACACACACACACACACACACACACGCGCGCGCGCGCGCACACACGCACTGCGTGAACGAGAGCCACGCAGTAACCAATGCACGTGATAGGCTAGACGTCGATTCTTTTTCTTTCCAGGCATAGCTGATTTATTTCGTAGTGATATTATTGCATCGACAGTAGAGAAACGCGAACGATGATTTTTCGCATTTTTCGTTGTTCGCCTATCGCTTTCGGCTTGGTCGGTGGGTAATTTCGAAATTTTACATTTCGAAGCACGTATATGGTGGGAATGTTTTTTTTGCCCTCGTAACACGCGTTCGGCGGGGCCGGGACTCGGGCGTTGGAGGAAGAACGAAAGAAGAGCGTGCGAAAGAGAGAAACATAAATTCGCGAAACGCCACTGCGCCGGCGTGACAATGACCTCAACATTTTCACCGACGGGTCGGAGGGGCGGGGGGGAGGGACGTTTTGTTTAGCTTTTTCTTTCTTTGATTCGTCGTTCGTCGAACCACACGCGCTCCCGTATATCGAGCTGAAGACGGCGAGAGAGTCACTTTGGTCACGGCTCGTCGCAACATGTGGCGCTTGTTTGTGGCAACTCACGCGTGGAGCCACGAGGCCGCGCGCGGCCGACGAGCGCTACGCTCGATTTTCACCGCGGCGAATCGCTGAACCGCTCACGGATATGCCGACTGTACCGGCCGTCGGTAATGTCATGCTTTATCGTCACTTTTTCGCGCGCTTCTTCGAACGACGATTAGGCCTTAGGCCACTCTAGAGGCCGAATAAAATGAGCTTTTGGGGATTTTTTTCTCAGAATAACTACCAAATAAATCGAGATTACAAAAAAGCGCGTTTGTCAGACGTGTCAGTGACTGTATGCAATAATTTTTTTGAAGCGATCAATTTCAAAATGGCGGCTGTGCAGCGGTTTTGCGATGACGTCTCCATTTTTTCAGGGTCCACGGCCGGACAAACAGTTCCTGTAGTTTTTGAATTATAATGAGCCAATGATTTCTTTTCGATTATAAACAATAACTGCTGTAGAAGTACGTACGATTTTTTCTCGATATATCGATTTTTGGCCGAATGGCGCACTTCTAAAGTGGAAAGTGAAAAATTTGCTCAAAAAATCGTCAGATAATTGTTAATAACAAATGAACTATGCAATATAAAAAAAAAAATCCTACATACTTCCATAGACAATGTATTTTTCAAGATATATTCAACATTTCAAGTAAATCGGTTAAAAATTGTCTGAGTTATGTTTCCGGCCAACGTCAAACGGAGACCTCATCGCAAAAACGCTGCACAGCCGGCATTTTGAAATTGATCGCTTAAAAAAAAAAAATATTGTATACAGTCACTGATATGTACGATAAATACCCTTTTTTGTAATCTCGATTTATTTTGTAGTTTTTCTGAAAAAAAATCGTATTGACTATAATATATTATATATTTAGACGCACATACATACATACGTATATATATATAAATAAATGAATGAATAAATAAATAAATAAATGAATAAGTAAATGAGTAAAGAAATAAGTAAATAAATGAGTAAATAAATAAATAAATAAATAAATAAACAAACAAACAAACAAACAAAAAACAAACAAACACACAAATAAACAAATACACAAACAAACAAACGAACAGTCCAACAAACAAACAAATACACAAACAAACGAACAGTCCAACAAACAAACGAACACACAAACAAACGAACAAACGAACAGTCCAACAAACACACAAACAATGAAACAAACAAACGCACGGCCCAACAAACAAACAAACACACAAACAAACAAACAGACAAACGAACAGTCCAACAAACAAACAAACAAACGAACAGTCCAACAAACAAACAAATAAACAAACAAACACACAAACACAAACAGACAAACAATCAAACAAACACGCAAACCAATAAACAAACAAACGCACAGTCCAATAAACAAACAAACACATAAACAGACAAACGAACCAACGCACAGTCCAACAAACAAGCAAACGCACAGTCCAACAAACAAACAAACACACAGACATACAAACAAACAAACGAACAGTCCAACAAACAAACAAACAAACAAACACACAAACACAAACAAACAAACAAACACGCAAACCAATAAACAAACAAACGCACAGTCCAACAAACAAACAAACACACAAACAGACAAACAAACCAACGAACAGTCAAACAAACAAACAAACACACAAGCAATCAAACAAACAAACACACAAACAAACGAACAGTCCAACAAATAAACACACAAACAATCAAACAAACAAACCAACGAACAAATAGACCAGCAAACCAAGAAAGCAAGGAACCAAGAAACAAACAAACAAACAAACAAATAAATATATATCTATGAACACGTATAACGTCAGTCGAAAACATTTTCACTCAATCGCGGTTTCTCAAATATACTCTGGACATTTACACAGTCGGATAGGAGGCTCCGGGGGGTTTGACTTGGCGAATACTCCACGAAAGACCGGACGTCGGTCCAGGCAATCTAAAAGCTACAATTTATATATATATATATATATATATATATATATATATATATATATATATATATATGTATATATATATATGTATATATATATATATATATATATGAGCCACAGTAGCCAACGAAGTCCGGCTTAGCGCGATTTCTACAGAAGAGCTAACCTCTTCACGTGGTACTATCTTAATTAACCATCAAAACACTCGGCGAGCAGGGAAGCGAATAAACTTCACGTAGGTTAATGTCCATACGCGAACTGTCTAGACTGCATGGATCTCTCTTGCACATGCTGGAGGGGTTGAACAGGGCTTGCAAATCCATCCCACATTAGCTGAAAAGGGTCAACTAGGTTTTGGGTAAATCGCAAGTTCACAAACAATCGAATCGCCACTGTCTGACCAGCTACAGTGCTTTTCCACTTGTCGCTCAACCGCTAAGACGTTTCTCGCGAAAAGTCGAGAATTCGATCCCAAATTACGAGCTTAACCCAAATTAAGACTTTTCAACAGTGGTAAAAATGGAAATTCGACCATTAAGGGGGTGAAACGGGGGTTTTCGAATTTTTATGATACAACGTATTTTTTGGTCAGATTTGGTTGAAACTTGGTATAAGGATAGTTTAATACAAATAATTAAACATGAATTTGTTTGGTGTGTTTATGCTAACTCAACGAAACTTAAACAAACTTTAAAACCCTTGTTTCACCCCCTTAAGGGTCGATTTTTGATTTTTATCACCCTCGAAAAAAGTCTTATTTTGAGTCGAAGATACGAGGAAGAAATTGGTACTGGAGCATTGATACTAAGTTTCGTGTAAATCTGAACAGATATTTCTTTTATCATACAAACTTTGCTACCCCCGTTTCCCCTTAAGGATTGAATTTCCAAAAACGCTGAAATTTCATTAACTGTGACCAGGAGCAGTGATACAAAGCTTCAAGTAAATTTTGACCCGACTTTTTTAATTTTCCGTACAAACTTTGCCACCGCCTTTCGTTTAGGGGTTGAATTTCGAAAAAACGCTGAAATACGTGTTTCAGTAATTGTGCTGAAGAGCTTCAATAATAAGCTTCAAGTAAATCTTCTCAACAGATTTTTTTTCATTTTAGATACAAAGATTGCCACCCTCTTTTTTCTCTTAGGGGTTGAATTTCTAAAAACGGTGAAATGTGTGTTTCGTTAATTGTGTCCAGAAGCACGAATATCAAATTTCAAGTAAATGTGGCCAGATTTTTTCAAATTTCCGGACACACTTTGCCACCCCATTTCTCCACTTAAGGGTTGAATTTTGAGCAATTCCTTCTCGAAGGGTGCTTACGTTTTTTTATATGTATAGATTTTTGTTTTTTTTTTAATTTTTAAATTTTATTTTGTTTATTTTTATATGTATATATTGTAAAAAACAGGTAAATAGGTTTTCAAGGTCTGGATCTTGTTCCTTTTTGAAAAGGGCCTCTCGATCTCGACCTCAAGCTATTGTTTGAAAGAGAGGGTGCAGCAGGGGTCGGGGGTTGGTTCAGGGTGCTTTGCATTCTATTAACAAAGGCAGGGAGGTGGAAAGAAAAAAAACTTGTAGACGTGAAAGAGAAGGGAAAAAGGGCGAGGATCAAGAGGCCAGAAACGTGAAAACCTTCTGACATGACGTAATGATTTGCAAACAAGACATCCTGTTCCTCTGCCTTAGTCGAAACGGAGAAAAAAAGTACGATTCAAGAAATCTCGAAATAGAATGGACCAACAACAGTAGCGAGTCCCAATTTACTTCTACTCTCAATTCAACATTGTTTTCCGGGGCTTTAAACATTTTCCTCAATCACAATCTTCGTCCCCATCTCGGCAAAAAGTTCTTGCACACACCAAGTGAACAGTGGCTAATAGTAATAATACGAAATTATTAATAAAATTGAGAATATTCAGTGGCTAACAGTAATAATACGAAATTATTAATAAAATTGACAATATTCAGAATATCGATATGAAAATTAATTAATAAATTAATACTCAGAGGTTTACAATAATAACACGAAATTATTGATAAAATTGAGTATATTCAGAATATCGATATGCAAATTAATCGAAACAATAAATTATTTATTTCATTTTGCCCAATAATTTATAGCTTAAAAAAACAATCGTACTTCGTTGCAACTTACACCCAAGTGTAAGTGTGTAGTCAGTCGTTTTTGCTGTGTGAAAAATCCTGTTAAAGAGTCTACACGATATCGAATAATCTGCTGCTTATCGATTTATATTCGGAAAATGATGAAAACGAAATGTACGAATGCAGAATGAATTATATAACAATTCGTTTGTATTTGATATTCGATACTTGATGTACCATAAAAAGTTTTTCTGCAAATTTCTGCTTGTTCGTTGAAAAATCGCAAACGAATATATATCGCAGTATAGCGATAATTAAATGTTAACTGGGATTTTTACATTTTTTCATTTGTATATCGAATGGCCCGATTTTAATTGGCAAAATTCGGTTGAAATAATTGAGCTTGTAATAATATGAAAATGAAAAATATTCCGGCGCAGTCAGAAACTAAAGTAATTTTTTTCGTACAAAGAAAACAATAAAAAAAGGCATTTATCACCTTCTATTATATAATAATGACAATAAGCAGTGAAGGATTTCTCACTGAGTATAGAGTCATGTAGTATCTTTTTTAAATAATTTATTTACACATGTTCGAACATGTGTAAATACTTTTTGTGTAATAAATAATTTTGTGTAAAAAAATAAACATGTGTAAATGTGTAAATAAATGTTTGCAGAAAAAACAAATAATTTATTTTCGAGAATTACACCGAAAATAAAAGTTTCGCTTACTTCTTTTGTGTGGCTTATGTGTATTTCAAAAATTGAGTTTGTCGAAAGGCTGCGATCGCAAATTGATTGCAGTAAAGTACAAATTGATTGTTAACGTCGATTTTCACAGTTTCTCATTCGTGTAAGAGTATGAAAACCGAGACGCGTGTAAGAATATGAAAAAAGAGAAAAAAATCACACATGGGGTCGATCTGACCCCAGAAGTTTTTCAGATCGTTTTACTTCGGTAAATATGCATTTTTTTTTTTGTAGAAACGTTTTTTGTATTCAATGATCCTTATTCTATGGCCCAAAATTTATTTTATAAAAAAAAACAAAAATTAAGTGCCCCAAAAAGATCATAATTTTTTTCCCTCAAAATATGAAAAAAATCCTTTACCTTTTTAAAGGGGAAGTTTTGTAGATACAAAAAAAAGGACAGTGTCGCCCGTCTTTCCAAAAAGTATATTTATTCGGAGGTTTGAATTTGAGATAACTTAACAACCCAAATAAACTCGCAAGAATAGACGTCGGAACTCAGAAATTAATTGAGACCCCAAGAAAAAGAAGCTAATTAATACCTTTTTGTTAATAATAAATAATCTATTTATTAACACATGTTCGAGTTTGCAAAAAAGAACGGAGAGCATCGTTTTTCACAGCCTCAAAACGAAGATCATTTTTTATTTAAAAAAAAAATCTACAGTCGATTTTTTGCAGAGTTCTATTTGGAAGTACGCGAAAATTCTTCAGTGAATCTCACTTCACGCGGGGATTTTGTACATACGCGAAGGATCCTTAACGAATGGACATTATATTTACTCGGGGCGAGTGTTTGCCGAGCACTCCTTGTTTTTCCCCAACTTTGCAATTAGAAGCGAGAGCGAGATGCCAAATTCCTTTTTCGTCTGTGTTTGGCTTAGTGTACGATAGTACAAGGGGTATAAGACTGTAGGAAAAGGAATTCGAGAAGTCCTCGTATCGATAGCGAGCCTTCGTTGATCGACGCCCCTTTCCCTTGCCCAAACGATATTGCCCCAGAGTGAGTCGAACGAACCTTTCCCTTGACTCTTCAATGCCTATATACCCGAAGGGACTCGCCTCTTCGTCCCTCAACTCGTTCATTGGACCACATCGGTAATGATCCTCGCAACCACGAATTTTCACGATTTTTTTTAAGGGCAAAGAATTCATCACCATTTTTGAGACTTAGGGTATATTTTGTTGCTACTTTGACTGTTACGTGGTATTTCTTAAAATGTATTAGTGCTTAAGAATGGCGAAGGTATGGCATGGTCTTTCAAAGGGGTCGCGGTGGATGTTGTCAGACGGCGTGACCTGTAGAGTCGGAGAGATTGATCTCAAAAAAAAGTAGCAAAGATTTTTCTTTCAGTAACATTCATGCGCAGAATATGAACCAAGAAAAAGTGAGAAATATTGAGAATCGATGAAATGGCAGGCTGTGAAACAAGAGGATCGAATTTTTCGAAAAAAATGGCTACACTTCGCATTAAAAAATACTTTTCTTTCTAATGTTGAAGAAAATTTAGGTTCATGTTCTAGATAATAAGGTTAGGAAGATTGGTGTTAAATTTCATTAGAATCGCTCGATGCTTTAGAGATAGATATATTTAAGAAAGAATTGAAATTGAAGTATATATATAAGAAAGAACTGAAATAAATTTCGTTCTAAAGAAAAGCTTTACTTAAAAAAAAAACAGTTTTATCTGAAAAATATTTACGACACTGTTTTATAATGTTTATATTATTTACATTTACATACTTATGTATTTATATATTTATTATTCATATTTATCAACATAAATAAAAGTATTTATATATTTATATTCACATTTATAATATTGACGCCGAAAAGAAAAGAATTCAAGCGACTTGATAAACGTTATCTACCAAAACGACCCCAAACAATCGTATTCTTTAGAAAAATGTATCTCCATTTAAATCAATTAATAGCTTGTAAGAAAACTACAAAAAAAAAATGTCCAACAACGATCGGTCCAGAGGAAAAAAGTTCGCGAAAAAAAAACAAAATACAAAGTACAAAGATCTCGAAGAAAGAAGTGAAATAAATGTCGTTCTAAAAAAAAGTTTCGGTTAAAAAAAACAATGATCTGTTCTAGAAAAACGGATTAGAAAAAAAAGGAAAAAACATCGTAAAATCGAGATGAATCGCCTCGCGCATGGATAGACGTGTACAGAGCTTTTCGCTCCTCCTCACTTCATCTTTCCGCGCTCGCCACTTGGGAGCTATTCCCACGTGATTTTGCGCGCCGATTTTAATTAGTCCTTCTATTTTCTCGGTCAGGGCGTCTCGGCAAAAACCACGGCGCAGACCTACTTCGAACCGAGAGTAAAAAAAAAGCAATAAAAAAAAGGAGAAAGAAAAACGAATCTACACGAAGCTCGATAGTAACTGGACGTTGCGATTTTTTTTTCTCTCCCCCTCGCTTTGTTCGTAGCCATAATTTTTTTTCTCCCGTGCCCATTTCTCATTTCCGCAACGACAAAAACTTTTTAATCTTCCAGTCTGCATGTGATACGGCACAATCGAAACGCGTATGCCGACACACATCTGCCTTTTTTTTTTCTCCGTATCACAAAGTGTCGCATACCCGTTTTCATTCCTTTGTCCGCTGTCCGGAAAATGGTCCGGAAAAAATAACACCGGCTAATCTATCTACCTTTTTTTTTGATTTTTTTTCGTAATTTTTTTTAAATAATTTTTCCGGTCGAGAGGGGAAGAATTTTTTTTACAGCCAAAGCAACGTTTTCTCGACCACTTCGTTGGCAGAGGGAATTCGACAAAAAGTGCCCAAAATGGCAGGAAAGATTTTTTATCCTGAAAACTTGCAGTCTGGGGTTTTTGAGAGTACTGATTACGAATCTGAACTCAAAATTCAGGAATTCACAATGACGAACAAATATGGCGAATGAAAATACAAATAATACAGATTGATTTAGATGAAACTCGGTACTCAAGCTTCATATATTTCCATCTATTGTATTATCCGATCTTTTATTACTATTAATACCGATCCTTATGTAATTTTAACCACATATTAGCAACTATAGCTATAGCGCACATCAAGGATTTTTTAAATGTTGATATTTACTATTTTTTTATGCCAAAAACAGTTGAAAAAATACGTTTTTTGTTGTTGTATTTTTTCGAAAAATGTACGCCATTTTGTCACTTTTGTATATATCAAAAATCGTATGATATGTGCTACAGCTATTAACATACTGAATGTAAAACCGTTTGATTTATTTGTTCCGGATGATCCATCTCTGAGATTTCATCAACAGCGCAGGCCTACAATTTTTAGGCCATTTTTAACTACATATTCGTCTATAAATAGTGACTTAAATGAATAAACATTTTTTTAAATGTATTTCGAAAGTGTACTTTTATATCAATATTTATAATATAAACCGGTCAAAAAAATTCATGAAAATAGCCTTTTTTAGCGTCTAGAGTGAGAAGACCCCTTAAGGGGGTGATAGGTCACCTCGTTAGGAACGTATCTAACCTAGGTTACCTCAGTCCAAAGTCTAAAGATTTCGAGTTATCATGGGAAGTCTGGTATTTGGAAAATTTCCCAATTCAGGCACTATCGGATAACATACAGTATGTTCTAATTGCTAATTGCTTGAATTTAAACCATTACTTATTTAAAAAATATTCCTTTATTTATAGTACCAATATCTTTTTAAAAAAAAAAACATTTTAAGACACATGACCTTGATACAACGAAACCTCAATATAACGAAAACTCGATATAACGAACTTCCCTATAGATTCGTTATACCGAGGTTCGATTGTATAACGAATTTTACTTTCCCCTCTTTTACCATGGGCTTTCGTTGTAAATAACATGGATTTTTCTCTCAGTGTGGACAGACGAAGAAAAAAAAATAAATGCACGGGTAAGCCCGCTGAATTACTATTTGCAAGTCGAATTACAAAAAATCAATGAACTCTATTAAAAATTGATAGTTGGTTCCTCGAAATATATAAGGTTAGAAAGATTTATACCAAATTTCATAAGAATCGGTCGATTATTTTTCCAGCTACACCTCACGCCAGTTCTGAAAATGCATTTTAGAAAAGACCGTGCCATACCTCCGACATTTTTAAATACTAATTAAAAATTAAAAAAAATAAATACCTTCTAATAGCCAAACGTAGTAATAAAACATACCCTAAGTTAAAAAAATGCCGACCAAATCTTGCCCTTAAAAAAAATCATGAAAAATCAGTCATTTTTTTCTCGCCTAAAGTTCCCCCCTTAATACGATCGCAACCGTCCTAAATTCAGTACTCTTCTGAATCCCATATTGGCAAAAATTCCACATGTCTTCCCCACAATTTACAAATATTGTTCGTGAAGTATCGGGACGAATTGTTTTTTCCACTTGAACAAAGCTCGCCTTGCGACCGGAAGGAAACGAGAGACGGGTATGAAGGTAAATTTGAAAAATTCCCCGAGGGGCCATGCCGTATTTCCCTCGAACCGAGAATATAAATTTTTTTCTACCTTCACGATTACTTTCTTTTTTGTATACATTACTATCTTTGCGAACAGGCACGAGGATCGCTCTTGTACCTTCTCGAGCTCTCTTATATATGCAAAGACTCCAGTGCCTGGGTCGCACCCTCTCGAGATTTTAAGAGACTCTCGTTCTTTTCCTCATCCCCTCTTATTCACTGTCTCTCTTCTATTCCTCTCTGACGCACGCCCTTTTTTCTTACTTTCTCTCTCTCCCTCTCTCTCTCTCTCTCTCTCTCTCTCTCTCTCTCTCTCTCTCTCTCCTCCCTCTCCTCCTCGTCTTCACCTCACGCCGATCATCTTTGAGGAAGAAGATTGTTTCACCCGCATCTTTGTATACCTATATTTTTTCCGGGGGCGGTACCCCCCGGGTGGGGTCGGGGGAGGGGAGGTTCCCCCCGGGTGGGATGGGGGGGGGTTCCCCGGGTGGGATGGGGGGTTCACCCCCGAGTGGGTTCCGGGGTGGAGCACCCCCTCAAGTGGGGACTGACGGGTCACCCCACGAGTGGGATCTGGGGGGGGGGCACGCCCCGAGTGGGGCCGGGGAGGGAGCACCCTCCCGAGTGGGTTCCGGGGGGGGCAACCCCTCGAGTGGGGACTGGGGGGTCACCCCACGAGTGGGTTCTGGGGGGAGGCACCCCCTCGAGTGGGATCTGGAGGGGCACGTCCTGAGTGGGGTCGAGGGAGGGGGCACCCCCTCATGTGGGACGGGGGGGTCACCTCCTCGAGTGGGTTCCGGGGGGCACCTCCTTGAGTGAGGTCTAGGGGGGGCGGCACCCCCTCGAGTGGGATCTGAAGGGGCACGTCCTGAGTGGGGTCGGGGCAGGGGGCACCCCCTCATGTGGGACGGGGGGGTCACCTCCTCGAGTGGGCTCCGGGGGGCACCTCCTTGAGTGAGGTCGGGGGGGGGGGCGGCACCCCCCCCTGGGTGGGGTTGGGGGGCTGTTCTCGAACGACAAAAAGATATTCGGTTTCAAGTGAGGAAGATGAACGGAAAAAAAATAAGGTTCAAGCCTTTTTCTACCTCGTTGACCTTTTTTGCACCCTGCCGGGGGATAAGAGCTCTAGCCTTCTTTAGAGTTTCGCTTATCAACCGCGAAACGCCAAGAACCGGAGCGAGGAAAAAAGAGCTCACGAGAGAATGAAACTTTTAATTATCCGCGCAAAAAAAATTAATCAAAATCAATAGCCCTCGTCTGTTGCAATTATCGAATACCAATAATTTCAACTTCTCGCTTCCACTCCCCCGCCCCCCCAACCGCGCCCCCATCGTTACTCTTGGGAATTATGAAACAAAAACAATAGTTCGTAGTCCCGTGCAGGGAATATTTTTCCATAAATAAATGTCCAGTATTTGGTGGGTGCGTCAATATTTTATTTCATGCCGCTATACCCCCTCCCTGCGCCCATATTTTATTCATGGCTGTTTTCTGTTTGCCTTTTTTTAAATTTGCGATATTTCAACGTTTCCGGCGTTACTCTGGGAAAAAATCCGCGATATTGCATCGTGTGTACAGGTCGTTGCAGAGAAAATCGAAAAGCACGTTCGAAGGAATTTGGTTCGAGGCTTTTTAATAACTCGATCGCCGGCCTGATTTGAATTATGATAAATTTTCGATTAGTTCAATTAAAGATATACACAAAAATGATTATTTAGTTTTATCATATTTTTGGGCACATGTGCGGCCATCTTTTTGTAATCCGACATAAATTTTTGAATGCCCTCGTCGCTTTGCTGAATATTTTTCTTAACTTTTCTCATTTTTATTTACATTGAAATAACCGAGCCTAATCCCAGGTGCTTATGATTTTGAATTTTGCATCATTGGAACGCAACGAAAATTCTTCTCTATTTTTTCATTTTTTTATTTTTATTACTTTATAAACTCGTTTTTTTTTTCAAATTTAAGTTATGGGTTCCTAAAAAGGATCTTCAAAAATGTTTTACTCATTTTCGTAGCTTAAATGTGCCTAACGAAATTTCGAAAAGGCGTATTTTCCAAAAGACTTATGACTTTAATTTTTTTTCATTTTTCCATTTTCTAAAAATTCATAAATTTCTATCAAGGATATACCTTCGATAATTTCCAATTTCTACGCATTTGAACAATTTTTAGAAAAAAAATGTACAATTTCTAGAATTTTTTAGGTTTCTAACCAGGACATATATTTGAGAATTTCCAATCCCTGCTACTTTTTCCTCGTCCCGAATCTGTAGCCCGAACACGAAGAACTACGCCACCGGAGTAGTTAGCAGCAATCAATTACTTCGAATATTTCTCCCTCTCTCCCATGCCGTGAAAAAAAACCACGAGCCGGCAGTAAAACCAGAAATATTTGGGACTCTTTGCAAACCGAATATTCCTATAAAACGTCTACTCTTTCTGACAATGAAAAGTGTACACAAAAAATTGATAAAATCTGTAAAGTTGTAAACGACACAAGCCTGATGACGATTTCTTCCCTGCCTCATCAGATAAACTCAGATTATCGAATAAAAATTTCATAAATTTTACATAACTGGAAATAGACTTATTGTGACAGTTTTTTTTATCTTCTCGACGTAGCTCAAAGGGAAAAAAAATTGACGTTGGATCCTTTAGCAGTACTGTGGAAATGTTCGCAAAGCTCGTACGTGAAATCCCCAAAGGCCGTAAATCCGCAGATTTCGCGTCGAACGCATGTATTTTTTTTTTTTCGAACGCAAGAACAAACACACACATCTGGCCAAAAGTTTGAGTACACCGGCCAAAATTTCTTGCCGCACTAAAATTTCTCAAGCGGACTCAAAAATTAAGATAATCAAATTTCTCAAGCGGCGTTTCAAAGGGGACGAATTTACCTTCATTTTGCTTTTTCAGAAAATTTTGTACAATTTTTTTTGAGCTCGGTACACTTTTTTGAAAATGACTATTTTTCACCTTTTTTTGCTTGTCTCAAGCTGCCCGCATAACTTCTGGCGAATTTCTCCGCTCGTTTTTTTTTTTCATGCCAAACTTAAAAAGGTATCAAAACCTACATTTTCCGTCTGTAGAAATCGTATGATTTTTTTTTCGCCCCAGTATTGCATCTTCAGCCAAAAAAGACATGTTTTAGAAAAATGGTCGTAGTCCAATAGCTATGGGGTTTCAGAGAAAATGTCAGGAGGGTAAAAAGTTGCATAGGTTCACAATGGAGTAGACAGAATTTTTTTAGAATTTCTTTTGAATAAAATTTTTGTACCAATTTTTGCTCGGGTCTCTGATGAGTGGAGGTGCTCTATTTGGGAATTACGGCGTCTAGGACTATCAAGAAAGAACATTTGTTTACTTTTTCATTTTTATCTAACTACAATTTTTTTCGGAATTTTAAAGCAAATTATTTTAACAATTTTTTCCGAATCTTTTCAATAGTATTTTAACAATTTTTTCCGAATCTTTTCAATAGTATTTTAACAATTTTTTCCGAATCTTTTCAATAGCATTTCAACAATTTTCTCGACTAGAACTCGGAGAATCATCGGTTGAGGTTGTGTCTCAAGACCTATCGGATTTTAAACCAAATATTAAAAAGAAGCAACTTTAAACTTTTGAACTTGTTTTGTCTACTTTAAGGATGTCGAGTCCCAAATCGCAAATGATAATAAAATTCTGAAAATTTGCTACGTTTTTGTATGAAGTATTTCAGAGGTCGTGTAAAAATTTCACGACAATTAGGAAGCTCGTTATTGAACAATTAACATTCACAAATTAAATGTGTTCTCATGAAAAATGATGTAACTTTGCAATAAGTTTTTTTTTACCTCTCAATTTTGTAATATCTACAATATACTGAAAGCAACGGAAACAAAACGAAGTTTATTGATAAATTTTTTAAAATTTTCTTCTAAAAATTGTTCTTAACAAAATGTTAATTTTTTAATAACGAGCTTCCTAATCGTCGTGAAATTTTAACACGACCTCTTAAATACTTCATACAAAATCATACAAAATTTTCCGAATTTTCTTATCATTTTTTATTTCAACCCCTAAGGAGGTTGAAGTAATGATGATAGAATTCTGAAAATTTGGTATGTTTTTACATGAAGTATTCAGGAGGTCGTGTGAAAATATCATGACGATTAAGAAATAATTTATTGAACAATTAACATTAACATGTTTCATTGGGACACAACATCCTTAAAGAAAAAAAACAAGTTCAAAAGTTTAAAATTTCTTCTTTTTTAATATTTGGTCTTTTAATGTTTGATCTAAAGTTTAAATATACATATATATATTTAATATATTTATTTATTTAATATATTTAATATATATATATATATATATATGTGTGTGTATGTGTGTATATATATGTTGAAAGAACTTTATTCTCGGGTTTTTACTTCGTGCTCTGTAAACTGGGAGAAAAAAATGGCAAAATGTCTTTTTGTCTTTTTTCCCACGAAACTCTGAAACCATCGTATAATCCCCATTTTCATCCCCATTTTCATCCCTTTTTGTTCTCTTTGTTCGGGGTGAAATTTGAGGCATAGGGACTATACGGAATGTGTCTATCCAGCGGCTCTCTCTCTCTCTCTCTCTCTCTCTCTCTCTCTCTCTCTCTCTCTCTCTCTCTCTCTCTCTTGTCTTTGTCGATTTCAAAACAGTGCGAAATTTCGTGCCACACGGTTTCATCGGAAATACACGTGGATGAACGGAATTTCGCACGCGAAAACTTCGTGTCCCGCGAGCAGAAAGGAATACCTGGCATCCCTTTAGTTTCGACGTACCAAGCGTTCCTGTACGCAGCGCGTAGCTCCGATACGATTGGAATTTTTCAGCTGCCACGTGCATTGTCAAACGCACCTTGATACCGCGCATTTTTATTGCACAGGGTGCTGATATATTATTGTTTGCAGTTCGAGTCCCGATAAAAAATATATATCGCGAAGCACGAAGTTATATTTCAACTCAAGGTGTCATTCACTGGGTGGCCTCGAAAAATTCTATTCGCTAAGCATGCCCGTTTTTTTTTATTCACTTCGTACATCGAGAAAAAAACGTCGAAAAAATCGTGTTTTATAATTTGGCCTCGAAAGTCTTGTACATTGTGGAGATGTACGGCATTTCCAGACTACACGACGTATAGAGAATTTCGCAACTCATGCATATTCGAGAGTATCTCGATGACGCGTTTGCATCCTGTGTAGGAGGGTAACAAGAACGGCGGAGTGAAGTGGAAATGGCCGTCAGTGAAACCGCGATATTAGACGCGTCCGACAGTCTCTCGCTCACGGTAGAAATGATGGTAAAACGGTTGGTTCCAGCATATATATGGATATATATATGTGTATATGTATATATATATATATATATATATATATATATATATATATATATATATATATATATATATATATATATATATATGGACATTTATATATATAGATAGATAGATATTTATATACATCCATATACAGGGTGTTAGGAAGGTCGACGCAAAGCCTTAAGGGGGTGATAGGTCACCTCGTTAGGAACATATCTAACCTAGGTTACCATAGTCCAAAGTCTAAGGATTTCGAGTTATTATGGTGCGTATGATTTTTGGAAAATTTCCCAAAATTTTCCCCAAATTTTCCCAAATTTCAAATTTTCAATTTTTTTTAAATTTGAATTTTCAATTGACACTAATTGAAAACAATTCAATTCTCCAATTCTTCAAAGTTCTTCAATTCTTTAATTCTTCATAATTCTTCAATTCAATTCGAAAGAATTGAACACCCTTCAATCAAACAATTCAATTTTCAATTCAAATTCAAAACTTTTCATTTCAAATTTCAAAATTTCAATTTTCTGAGATTCAAAATTTGCCAAATAAAAAAAAAACAACATATTTTAAAAAACATTTTATTTATATTTCAAGCGAAATATATTTGTTTATATTTTTTAATTTCTGTTATATGTTATATATGTATGTTTTAATTTATTTAAATTTTAAACAAAAACATCTTTTTAAAAACACCAAAATTTGCCAATTTTTTTTAAAAAACAACAACAACATAAGAGCTAAACGAGTTAATACTTAATTCTGGCAAATTTTCTAAAAATCATACTTACCATGATAACTCAAAATCCTTAGACTTAGGACTAAGGTAACCTAGGTTAGATATGTTACTAGCGAAGTGACTTATCACCCCCTTAAGGCTTGCATGGACCTTTCTAACACCCTGTGTCTCTCTCTCTCTCTCTCTCTCTCTCTCTCTCTCTCTCTATATATATATATATATATATATATATGTGCACGTGTGTGTGTGTGTGAGTATATACATATACACAGGGTGTTAGGAAGGTCGATACAAAGCCTTAAGGGTATATATATATATATATATATATATATATATATATATATATATATATATATATATATATATATATATAGAGAGAGAGAGAGAGGGGAGGAGGTCGATAAAACTCGAGATTGTGAGAGTGTTGCAGCAAACACGATTTTCCATCCCTGTCCAACCAACGTCGCGACGACTGTTCTATTAATTACCCCCGGATCCTTCATAAATTTCGAGCGATAGTACGCGTAGTTTATGTCGAGGCTTTTGCCCCGGAGCACCGCGAGAGTGCGCGTGTATCGCAGGCCCTATCTAGCTCGTGCTGAATTTTTTTGTCGAAAATTCGAAACGTGTGCTGGCTTATAATGCGATAATACGAATTGACGTTTTTCATTACGATACGATTTTTTACCACCATTCTCGAATTTCTGGAGAGGCGAGGGGGAAATGGGATATTTGCATTGAAAAAATGGAGAGAAAGTTAAAAAAATATATTATGGATTTATATATTTAGAGGTCTTAGGTGCATGTGCAAAATACAAATATTTGTGATGTTGAAGTTCAGACGGTTGGAATGCAGCAAAAGTTATTTTTTCTTCCATTGCTTAGGTTTTTTTTCCGCCGATTTAGGGAAAATCAGTCAAACGGTTTTTCTCATCCTCGTTAGAGATCCACGATATTAATGTATCAACAAAATTATAGATCGTCGTGAAAATGGAAAAATAAAAAAACAGAGAAAAAAACAAATGAAAACGAACCTTCGGTGCATCCCACTTCGTTGTCAAAATTGTCTTGATTGTCAAAAATCGTATTATTATTACTGTTATTGTTATAATTATCCCTCGTAATATTTCTTTTGAATATTTTATTATTTCTATTTTGTTAATTAAGAGACCATCAAATAATTCACGTTTGAGAAGAATTTCAAGAAAGTTCAGTAAAAATGATCGACGTAAATTGATAGAAATGTCGTCGACCATTCATCCTGTCTTTGGTTTAATATATATATTAATGCCTGTGCTAAATAAATATTTTTCGGGACTCACTTCGTGACCTAGTTCTCACAATTGCAATATTATTATCTTTATTATTACTCGTAATATTTATTTTGGATATTTCATTATTAATATTTCGCTGAAAACTATAATCGATAAAAGATCATCAAATAATTCACGTTCGAGAAAAACTGCAAGAGTTGAGCAAAAAATGATCGTCATAAATTGATAGAAATTTCATCGAGTATTCACCTTGTCCTTTTTAGTTCAACGAGGGCAAAGAAAGTTAAAGAATATAGTTCGAAAGGAACCGCAGCTTAAATTACCGTCGGAGACCTGTTGAATAAAGGAGGATGAAGAAATTGCTGCAAAGCTCGACACTCAAACGTCTTCATATTTGGTATTGAACCCACGAAATTCCCAAGTAAAAAAACAAAATGACAAGAGATATGCATCGTTTGAAGCGGCGGAAAAATTAGAAAACAAAAATCAAAATTCTGTGGGCCTCGTGACAGTCATTGAAAAATTGAATATGGACGCTGAGTTTTTTCCTGCGACCTTTTTATTCCTGCGAAAACAATAATTATTGATGCACTATATACAAGATACAAAATATCAAAAATGATTTAAATGCGGTAAATATGGATATATAGACGAAATCGCGTTTTTTTTTCGAAAAATTTCTGGTTGCGAAGTGTGAGAAAGAGTGGAAAAAAAATCTTACCTCTTCATGCCCCGTTAGCGATGAAACATTGTCCGAAACAAAATCGGAAAAATCAAGGGGGTCATCCGATGGAACAGGTATTTTTTTGGAGAATTTTTTTTGATGAACCATTAAAATACAGTATCCATGAATTTTTGACACGGAGTTATTGTGTATATATATATTCTGGGACACCCTGTATATATATATACAGGGTGTCCCAAAACTGAGTGCGTTCCCTGAAATGAGGAGGGGCGAGGGGGTTGGGGGTTAAATCCTGAGTCGATTGATATAAGCATGTATAGGTCTCAGATCAAACCCTGAATTATTATTTGTTTTTCAGTGCGGGCCAATCAGGTGCGCCCGATGATATCGCTCACCGACATACGCCGCTTATTGGACCCACCTGATTGGCCCGCACTTAAAAATCAATAATAATTCACGGGTTGATCGGAGGCCTATACATGCTTATATCAATCGACTCAGAATTCCACCGCCAACCCTCTATTTCAAGAAACACATTCGGTTCTGGGACACCCTGCATATACAGGGTGGACTATTTAACGTGACCACCCCAAATATCTCCGTTGCCTTCAGAGTGACGAAAAAGATGTCAGGAGGTAATTTGATTGATTTCGAAGGGCTGATACAGTGGTGAAAAATTCATTGACGTCAAGGTCATAGTTTTTGCGTTCTCAAGGTCATCGATGGTTTTTCAAATAGGAACATGTTTTTTTTACCTAAGAGTTTGTAGCTGATATTCAGATGAATTCGACGACCTCTGGTATCATGACCTTGAAATGATTTTTCACCTCAATATTTTGGGTTTGTTTGGGTTTGTTTCGGTTTTGTTTGGGGTTGTTTTCGTCACTCTAAGGGCAACGGAGATACTTGGGGTGGGTACGTTAAATGGTTCACCCTGTATATGTATAGCGGTTGGAGATTATATTAACGATATGTAGCAAGAGTTTGGCGTACCAGGGACAACCACGAGCAATTACAGAAACGGGAGTATCCGTGTAAACAAGACGGACGGAATTAAGGGGGTTTCGCTCCCGTTTCACTCAATATTCATACAACCGGTCGTGATGTAATATGTATGAGGCATTTCACGCTACTCGCTACCACCCCGAGGCCTCAAAATTCGTGATTTACTTCACCATCGTTACGACTATCAAATGACGTTCCATTTTTCTCCTCCAGCTTCTCGGTCAACCACTACCACGGAACCATTTTTGTCGACCCTTTTAACATTGTTGGAAAAATTGTTTGGAAGGTGAACCAAAATTCAAATCTCATCACGTTGAGGGTTGTTAAAATGTTTTGCTAGAATTTCGAAAAATTTCGAATAATGCACCTTTTGCCCGAAATATATTTTCCTACTTCTGATAGGTTAGAAAATATTATCACTGCTCATAGTTCTTGCCTCACTCACTTTTTTATTGAACCTTGAAAAAATGCACACGAGGGACAGATTTATTCCGTAGATTAAATTTTTTCATAAAATATCCGATTTAAGGGCAAAATGATGCATTTTTTCTTTTTTATTACGTAAATATGAAAAAAATTGAATATACAGGGTGTCATGCTTGTAGAATGAATTTGCCATGCTTGTAGAATGGGTAAAAGTATACAACACGTAATTTTTTCTATATCGGCAGCCCCCGATTTTTAAGGGGTGAAACGCACCCTCGAAAATAGGGATGTTTTTTGTTTTTCGTCGATAACGTTATCGTTCTCATCTCCCAAATCCACGAAACAATAAACTTTGTTGCATTTTGAATTTTTTTCATATCTCGTACCGTTGAACGTTATAAAAATCGGGTTCAGGGGATAAAAAAAAATACGTGTCGCCTAAAATATAACAACAATAGTGTAACAACTTTTATCTGAATATCTATAGTATAAACATATTTAAAAAATCATGACAATGGCCTTTTTTGACGTCTAAAGTGAGAAGACCCCTTAAGGGAGGAGTAGGACGACTCGCGTAGTTCTCGCCTTCGCCAAAGCGAAGCCACGTGTGTAGGAGGGATGTTGCTGTACAATTTGTGTACACGTAAGGGTGCTCGCCAAAGGGCGGGACTTTCGAGACTTCACGGAGGGGCAAATATTCGGGAAGCATCGTTCTGCAAATACGAGCCAGATATCACAAAGGGTCCTCGCACTGCTCGGTTCTCATAAAATTTTGAATATTCCGCCGGTGAGGAACGTCGAACGCCTCGAGCTTTTCGGATTATGTTTGATCAGTTGTGTCTTCGGGGATTCAGTCTCGATTGGCGTTTTCTTTTTCTGTCATTTTGTTCTTTCCCCGTGCTTAAAAAGTAGGAGAAAAAAAATGAGGGAAAAAATGAAATTCATTGCTGGTAAGCAAGTAGAATGAGAAATTAAGGGGGAAAATCGATTTTTTTCGTATTCCAGCAATGGTTAGTAAAACTGTTCAAGAATATGTTCCTTAGGCAGTGTAAGCAATGCATTATTGCCTTAAATTTTAGTTTGAGGTAATCCCTTTTTCAAACGCGTTTTTCTTGAATCGGCTTTTTTCAACTTGTGTACACTCTAGCGCAAAAAGTTTTTGACCTATAGCTTTATAAACAGACAAGTAGTTTCTCTACGTAATTGCGCTCCATATGAACCTAAATTTGGAACAACATTGTTGACAGTATTTTTTTATAGGAAAAAAGGTTATAGAATAATGGCAAAAATTATACTCTGGTTTAAAAACCGCTACAAAATGCAGTTTTCAATTTTTGTGGTTAGGGTGAGGTTCATATAGAAGGAAAATAGGTTCTCAAAGTAGTATTCAAATCGCATGGATTTTCGACGAAAACTGTGGCCTCCAGAGTGTACACAAACAGCCAAGTCTGTTTTCGAAGCATTTCTGAGGGCATGGTAAAAAAAAAATTGAAATATATGTTTCAAAATATGTATAAAGTATTTCCAAAGGTTGCATAAATTCTATTTATTCAGTCCTTGAAAAAAAAATCACTAAAAAATGGACTTTAAACTGGTTTCCCGCCTTAAATAAAAATGAACCAAAACTTCGCGAATTTCAAAAAACTTCCCTCGACCCTTTCTTCACGAGAAAGCAGAAAAAAATGTCCACGGGTGTTTCTGTACATCAGGAAAATAACTTTTCTTCCGTTGTCTCATTGTCAGAGATTGTCGCTCCTAGAATTTACTCCATGCGCCCATGAGTGTGTGCTCCTAGCAAGATTTCTCTCGAGACGTGGGAACGTTGGACTATGGATACTACGCTACATATACCCTCAACTTTCTTACACTCGTACGCTTGTCATCACGATTTTTCACATTACATAAAAATAAAAGAATATATCGACTATATATCGTATATATCGTGTATATATATATCGACTATAAAGAATATATCGGAAAAAAAATATTACCAACTTCTGGAGATTCGAAAATGGGTAAAGTTAAGGATAATTCAGGAAAATAATTTTTTGCAAGTAATATCGATACACATTTATTTGTATGCGTTCGAAGGCGAAAAACCCGTTTGCTATTTCACGAGCGTATTTTGAAATGGGCGTAGGGTCCACATGGACCCCGCATGCTCCTTCTAGGGTTGAGTTTAATTCAAAAACCCAAACAAACCCAAAACAATCAACATTCGTAGGTATCATCTACGGGGTGTTCCAGAAATGAATGCGTTTCTTGAAATGGGGGGTTGAGGGCGAAATTCTGAGTCGATTGATATAAGCATGTGTGGGTCTCAGATCAACCCCTGAATTATTATCAATTTTTAAAAGCGGGCGCACCTGATTGGCTCGCCTTTAAAAATGAATAATAATTCAGGGGTTGATCTGAGAGCCACACATGCTTATATCAATCGACTCAGAATTTCACCCCCAACCCCCCATTTTAAGGAACGCATTCATTTCTGGGACACCCTGTAGATGATACTTACATATGTTGATTGTTTTGGATTTGTTTGGGTTGTTTTAGGTTTGTTTGGGTACAATCCAATCTGGGGTATAATCAAAATTTGAAATTTCGAAAAATATTTATCTGCCACACTAAACACCAAACCTTCCGCCATTTGCAAAGCTGTCAAGTTTGACAGACGCCAGACTTGACTAGAATGTTGATCTAGAAAGTTTGTGAGTACCATAGACCCTTAGTGTTGCCAGTTAAAAGTAATGTTCTCATCCTCCCCGAGTCTTGTTTATTAAATTCTTTTTTTTTACATATTTATTTCACAGTTGTTGATAATCCGAAATTGTTTTTCTTACCTTTCTTCGTCAATGTGTATGGATTCGTGTAGGGCATTTAAAAAAATTAACGATCGTGATGGGGTCTGATCTGACACAGCCGAATCTACTTGAAGGGTTTTATTTAATTTTTACATTGACTTTCGATTGCAACGAATAAATACAGAATTGTTAGAATGTACAAGGGAAGGTAAACGGTTATTAATTTCGTGGCCTCGGTTGCGTTAAGTGCGTCGAGTATTTGCACCGCCAACGACATAGCAGTCGTAAAGCTCGTTAAAACTGGTAGCAGTTTGCTCCGGCATCGGCACACCCCGATCTAATTTTTTACACTGACCATCGTAGCAAACCTAGATTGAAAAGAATAGGACGATAGTACATTTCAGAATTTTACGGAAAACAGTCACATATTTTGAGGCCAGGTAAAAATGGTGAAATCAATTGACACAACATTAAAAAAAAAAAAAACTATCTTCAGAACAGCCAACAAATTTTTTTTTTTCATTTACAGTAACGGAAACTCCTTGGCAAATCGTTAGAAAGAATTTACAAATTTTACTTATTAGAAAATTGTCTATTATTGGAGCTTTTTTTACCTTTACATCAAACGAATTTGGTCTTTTTTTAATTCTTTTACGGAATTATGAAAATAAGAAAGTAATGTTTTTTGAAGTATATTGAAAATGATTTTACTAATTTGAATGATTTTTGTATTCGAAATTTGTTACGCGAGCAATTTTACTCGATGAAAATGTCAAAAAATGCGTTACTGTTATTTGCAACAGTAGAAATTAGTTATTTAAAAAAAAATAAGTTTTGGTCGAAGACGTGGCACACTGGAACTCTGGTATTCGATTGAATTGTTTATTCACTTGAACTACATGCTTCGATTGATTACAACTGACTCTAGGAAAACTACATGGTTGAAAAAAAAATGATTTTTAAAATGCTTCCAGCGGTAGAAGAGATTGAAAAAAAAATTGTTTTTTTCTGGGAGGAGTGAATCGAAATGTAGTTGCTTAAAGAGCTACTCTCCTGTGACGGAATGGAGAAAATTGAATTTTTGCATTTTTCACCTCTGTTCCATCATAGAATTAATATCGAACTGCTGGTAAGGTCGATTTTCACTTTGCCGACTCAGTACAGCGCTAGTATAGTACTAGCGATACTATAGTAAACTTTAAACACGTTTTGCTCGAAACGACTTTTTTTCACCTGGCGTTGGTGATTTCGGAAAAACGGCCGAACCAATCGGTCTCAAATTTTGACTGCATATTCTGCATATGTATGGCTATCGCCCGGACTAGGATTACTAAAAAATATTAATTTTAACTTATAATTTCGCCAGAATTATGACGGAAAAAACGTGTTTTTCGAACGCTATTGCAAAAAAAGACGCCATTTTGTTATTTTGCAATATAAAAATATAATCCTAGTTCGAGCGATAGCGACACTCATACGGATTAACAATTTTTAAAATTTTTCGTTTCCGATTACTTGAAGAGCGCAAATTATCAACGCCAGCAACTTACTTTTTTCATGCCTTTACACGACTATAAATTGTTAAATGAACATACATTTATATGCAAAAAAAAAATTGTTCTGTATTGTAAGAGTGTACCTTTGAGTGAAAAAAAAGTTCGGTCCGATGCATGCAAGAGTTAAAAAAAAAAGGTTAAAAATAGCTTATTTTTTAGCTGTCATAGTAGAATAGCCCTTTAAAATAAATATCCGTCAAATTAATTGCATTCAGTTAATTCGCAAATACAAAAAAATGTTTGCGGATGGTGAGAAATGATGTGGTGTAAAAAATATTGAATTGTGGAGTATCCACGATCACGTGAAGTACTTACTTTGCGCCGGCCACATTTAAGTCCATCGGGTGCATTTTCGATAAAGTGTGCTCGGTGCTTTTGGCCGTGCAACACGGAAGAGGCGCAAGCGACCGAACCGCAATGTGGCTTGTTTTCGACTCTGTTGTTGCGCTGTAAGATTTTTACTATAAAGAACCGAGTCCATTAAGGTGTCCAATTTTCGGGTTTTAATTTCATGTTCATTTTTCGACGATGCCAAGACCCCAGAAATGCAATGATAAAAAATATAACTTATCTAGTTTGATAAATATTCGTGAAAAAAATACTTTTCGCTTACAAATGTAAATATTTCGATAAATTAAATATTTCGATACACTGAAAACATTCGAACAGTTTCGAAATTTAATTTGTCAATTTGTTTATTTTGGAATTGGGTTTTCTTGCATTACCGAAATCCATAAAATTCCAATTGATATTTAAATGAAATTAAAACTAATTGTACATTATTTCATTTGGACAGGACAGAATGAAAAAGAATCTTACCCAACATTCGCCTATATACCCAGGCTTAGCTGTACATTGTTCGTGGAGACTTATGACCTTGGCCGGCAGCTTTATTGTGTGAAAAAAGAAATTCAGTATATTTTGATATAAGAGTTGGTAAGGGTAGACAATATTTTCAAAGTTATTTTCAAAATTATTTTCAAAATTATTTTGAAAATTATTTTCAAAATTATTTTCAATATTATTTTCAAAATTATTTTTAAAATCATTCTCAAAATTATTTTGAAAATTATTCTCAAAATTATTTTCAAAATTATTTGCAAAAGTATTTTCAAAATTATTTTCAAAATTTTTTTCAAAATTATTTTCAAAATTAATATCAAAATTATTCTCAAAATTATTTTCAAAACTGTTTTTGACATTATTCTCAAAATTATTTTCAAAATTATTCGCAAAATTATTTCATCTTACCACCATTTTTTTCTCCAAAGATGACACCGTGGTCACGGTTACCAACAATGCGAGAAGACAGAATTTGGTCACGCTCATTTTGGCTGCAAAAAAATGGATTTGAAATTACTCGCGAATTGGGTCCTATTTTGACGTCCACATTGGGCAATATCAAAATTATGTTCGTATGCAGTGAGTTTTTACTGATTCGCATTTCAGGGAATTTGGTTATATGAAATCGACACGATTTTGAGACAAAAAGCAGCTTCAAGATATTCAATCTAATCTAAAGTTGATATTTTTCGGAAGTTTGCCCAATACTCACTATTGATTTGATTGAAAAAGTAAAGAGGATATTTTCTCCTTGTAGGGAACGTTTTATTTTTGCTAGGTTTTTGCCAATTTTTCAATTCAAAAGGTCAATAGGAATATGAATAAAAATATTCGTAAATTTCGAAAACGTCGCCCTAAAAAAATGTCCGAAAGTGTGTCGTTCGTTGTTATCATTTCAATTTTCATGATATTGAAGTTTGCATCGTTGGAGCGCAACGACCGTTCGATAGCCCGATCTTTTTTCTGGCCAATTTGGGCTATGGAAAACACTCAAACGTTTTTTTACGATCCTTATAAGAAATCTGAAGCCCAGATTTGTTGGATAAGATTTTAAAAGATGAAGAAAATGAGGAAATCTTTTTTTTCTTCATTTCCTTACATTCTAACGAGGCAGACTTCTACATCGTAAATTTTCGCATATTTTGTGTTATCGAGCAAAATTTTTCAAACTATTTTGCATAATTTCTATTAATTTGTCTTTATTCAGAAAGTTATTCAAACGAAAAAGATTTTACATGTTGGACTTTTCGTTCAAAAGGTAATTTAATTAAAATACTTGCTATATAATAAATTATATAATTATTATTTAATATTTTATACAATATAATATAATTATATAATATATTTATTATACAATATAATGGCTTTTTTATCATGATAATACGTCGGGGTTGGCGGTGAGGGGGGGGGGGGTTGTCCATTATATTGTTAGAAAATTATAATATATGAGTAAAAAATAATGATACTCACGTCGCTGGTAATAGGCCTCAAAGATTCACAAAGTAGTGGCACGTTAAAGAGTGTGAATAGACGTCCTGCCCGAGGAACATTTGCCGACGCTTTTATACTCTGAGATGTTAGAAATTTAGATAAAGTGGGCGTGCATCATCGTCGGTTTATTGAATCATGTTTCCTCTAAGCATATGCTCGAGGAAACAATACATCTAATCAGCATTCTAGTTCGTCTCGTTTGGAGGATTTTTTTTAAATACGAACATTGTATCGGAAAATGAGCACACAATTGAAAAAAAAAGTTCAGCGTGATTTAAAAAAAATATTCTTTCTGCCATCTGAAATAATTTATTCGATTATTTTTATTGTTGGATTTCAAAAATTATATCGTCGGTCGAAATCGATAACCAATTCATTGCAAATATAAAATCCTTGTAATAACAGATACCTGTATTTTAAATATATATATGCACATATCTAACATATATTCTTTTTCAAAAGATCTTTTCCACAATCACAAGAAATTAATGAAAATCTCGATTCTTTGCACATATTCCGAAATCATGGAATCAAAAAATTTTGGAAATGGAACCATAGAAAATTTTCGAACACGTGAATTTTAGACGGGAGTAAAAATTTCAGAAATAGTTCAAATTTTCAAGACTTCGATTATACTGTGCAAACGTACAGTAAACAACAATTTTTTACGTTTATTCGGATGAATACCACCTGAATGAGACTCTTGTATAAGAACGAGAATAATTGCCAACAGCTTATGAAATATGTTGCAATAATTTTTTATTCAACTTGAAGCTGTAATTAGTTCTTACTTTCGGCTTATTATTACGCCTTCAAGTGTCTCCTCGTATCGTAAAAAACGTGCCAGGCCCAATTCCCGATCAGACCTCCCAGCTGGTGACAATTTGCACAACTGCGGCTCGAAAAACAAAGCATCCAAACCATCTGTATCTTCAACTAATTGAATATTGAAGCTTCTCGATTTTCTGTAGTTTGGCGTTAAATAAATATTTATCACTCGAAAGAATCGTACTGATTAAAAACGGTTACTTTGTTGTTTTAGCTAATTATATCTACTTATTATATATTTTATCAAACAGATTAATAATAATTATAAATGGTTACTTTCTTATTTTATTATCGCTTGCTTTATTAGCGTACAATTATCTCTCGACGAGCAAGTTTTTTTTTTCAATGGAAGCTTTCTCATAGAGCGGAATAAATTGGCAACAATGGATCAAGGAGGTTCTACCTTAATGCGGAAATTTTGCGCTCGCGCGATTTTTTCTTCGAATTTTTTGAATTTCGAAGGTCATTGTTAAAAGGATATCGCTACGAGTACTTGGTACTTGGTCCATGTAAGTGACGAGTTTGTTTTTGGAATACCGAGTATTTACTTGAATCCCAGGCACCGTATTTACCTGAATACCAGTCCCGGCTGGTTATCTAAGTAAAATAGTGCCATGAAGTATGAAGTCTTCATCTGAGTACCAGTTACTATTCTAAGTACTCAGTATTATTCCAAGTAGC
The DNA here is from genome assembly GCA_951751655.1 of Ophion costatus. Taxonomy (NCBI): domain Eukaryota; kingdom Metazoa; phylum Arthropoda; class Insecta; order Hymenoptera; family Ichneumonidae; genus Ophion; species Ophion costatus. The sequence goes on along the minus strand of OX632368.1, from coordinate 16,575,660 downwards.
CATAGTCCTTGCCTGCATTGTGAAGATTAAAAGTACCAAGTGCTTATCCAAGAAATGAGTCCTCTTCTAAGTTCTCACTATTCATGAGCGAACTCAGTCCTTATCTGTGGAGACATGATTTTTCTCAAAAATCATTTGGTAGTTGAGTATTAGACACTCGTTGAAGTACCAAAAATTCACCTAAGTAATGCAGTTTTTCATATCGAGTATTGAGTATTTCTCGAAGTACTGGTCACTTAATCAAGTACTTACTTACTATTTTTACGGACGGTGAGTGCTCGTCTAAGTATTGAATATTTGTACAAATACCAAGGGCCAAATAATTGGCACTCATTGAAATACATCGCACTTTCTCGAACCTCGTAGATCTTTCTGACTACCGACTATTTTTTTAGTGCTGAGTACTCATCCAAGTATTGAATACTTAGCTAAATGAAAAATACCATTTTGTTAACTTTCTACAGCAATTGGGCTTCCTAGTAGAAAATGTCATCAAGAAAATCATCCATACTGTTTTTAACCACACACACGAAAAAACTTGTTTATCTTTCAGATGTCATCGACCACGAGACAGTCTCTTTTCGTGGAGCTCCGGCTTTGACAACTTTACGGGATTCGTCAATTGGGGCTTCCTGCTGCTCGGATTGGGCGGCTTGCGTCTACTTCTCGAGAATTTGATCAAGTAAGTAAATTAATATCCTGATCGCGACTGTTAACGAAATTAAGCAGACTTTCAAAATAGCCTTTGCCCTCATCGCAGTCTCATTTAATCAGTCGATCCCCGTTTGAAAAAAGGCTTCCCTCGACGCGTGAAAACTATTTAGTTGACTTAGAGCCGATTTTTCACTACTTACAGTGACGAAAGATAATATTGACGACATATGCATTACAATGATTGCGTTAATTTCATTAAATTATTTTTTTTTCAAATATCTACACACGCACATACGTATGTACACTGCGACCTCTATTATCGGCACGGTGGTGGGACCGGTACGGCGTCACATTTGCAAAAATGGAGTTTGCGCACCGTCCACTCAAGCCGACTCTGCGCAGCTGACGTAGCTGATAGCAGTATCTCTCAAAGCCCTCAGTTATTGCCTAGAATGCTTCGAGTCTAACGCTGGGGCTCGCCGCTTCTCCCACCATGCGCTACAACGATCGACATTCGGCACATAGTGGGGGGCTGTTGCATCTCTGGAGGTCCCGATAATAGAGGTCACAGTGTATCATTTTTTTTTTATTCAGCAGTATGTTTTATTTAATTCTATGTAAAATGTGGCAAATAAAATTGAGAAAAGCGATTGACAAAAAACTTTGAAAATTTATTTTAAAGACACTTGATTGTTAGAAAAAATTAATTAATTATAATAAAAGACTATAAAATCTCAGATATTTTTCACTGTCATTTTCAGGAGGAACTATGTATATTTATATATCTATTTTCTTTGTGAAATTTGACCTAGCCAAAATATTGACGCATTTGGGCATGATGATGCATTGGTTACGAAAATTCGAAAGAACTCTTTCGCAGCCTATTTCACGAGGAATCAAGTGGCAATAAGTACGTCCGGTTTAATCAGGTCACCCTGTATACACATCGCTTGCGGCATTTGGTTATATTTCCTTCATTTTCTTTCTCCTTTTCCTGCACTCGTCCATTCTTACTACCTGGTCCGCTATATTTGGAGAGAGAGAAATCGTCGAGCGTGTGATTGAGGTCAATTTGAGACGCGGGGTTTTTCTCGATTACTGGCAACCGGGGTGAGCTTTATCCCCCCGAGGGAGAGCGAGGAAAATGAGAAAAGACCGTAGTACGTGCCCGGGTCACGCATACCGGACTATTTTCTCATAGCCTAATTGCGTTTTGTAGCAAACATGCTTGTAGGTTAACGGATGACGAAGGAAAGAAGAGCAAAAAAAACCATAAATGCCTTTGCGAAATTGAATGCGAATGGAAATTAAGACAATAAGGGAATAAAATAAATTGAGAAATAAACATCGCCAGTGAAACGAATGAAATATAATATATTCACATTTGTGAATAAATTTAATGTACATTTTTAAGGGTTCGTTGGTAGCATTGGAAAAATTTTCGTAACGAGAAACGAATACGTTTTTTTGGTTTGATAAAAACTATTTTACAATTATTTTCAATTAATTATTTCTGTTAAAAAAAATATGTAAACAGCACAGGTAAATTGTGTTTTTCTATTTTCAAAAAGAGCACTTTGACTCTTCGAAGACGAGACTTTTACCTCCTGCAGATGATAAAAAGATCGTTCCATAAATGACTTGTTATTTTCAGTGCCATCGAGTGATTGAGGTGCATTTTTATAATTTAAAGATAATATGCGAAGTTCTCTCTTCTATCTGTGCAACGAGTGGGATTAAATACTAAAAGTAAAATGCGAAGTAAACGATATTGGAGAAGGATTAATGGGAAAAAAAGGTCAACGCGGGTTGACTGCACGAAGAGGATTGAAATTATTCACGTAAGCAGTGCCACACAACGTCTCGACCATATAGTACTCGAGATTCATAATGGATCATGTTATTTTTAAAAAATCCATTCTCTTTTCCTGTCTCAAAATTTTTACGTTCCTACATTGGCTCTCCGTTAATTCATTTGAATTCATTTTTTATGCTATACTTTTATCAGTGAACTTTTCCGTTCGGGATTGAGTAACAAAAAGACATAAATAAATCTAGCAATGAATGGTATATTACCATCAGTCGAATTCAATTGCTAGATGCACATTACTAAAAATTCATTGCTGCAAAATGGTACCTTTTAACTTCATTGTAATAATTTTTTGCTGTAAACGATAACGATTTGTTATTCAAAGTCGCTTTAAAGTAACGATTATTGGTTGACGAATTTTTCTTTACCATTGACGAAAATATAGAACGTCATTTAATACATTTATTCACTTTGCTTATCTGAATAAACGTCAATGTTACTTCAGTTTTTTTTTTTCAAAGATTGCGAATTTTTATTAATATTGGATCTTTCTAGAAAAATTGATTTGCCCTCTGACCTAACCTCGGTATTTTTCAATTTACTCGCTCACGGATTGGGACGACGATAAAAAGAAATCACGAATTCCCAAAGGACTGGTGTATGTGTGTCTGGCACTGCACCTCGTCTGGGAAAAAATAATTCTTGGAGTAAGCCCAAATAAAGGTAAATTTCCCATATAAATATATATATATATATATATATATATATACAAAACGCAATAGAAATATTCGATTTTATTCCGTATATATATCGAAGAAATTTAAATGGGGGAGTGATTGCGAACGGTCGATGAAAAAGAGTAAAGTGAGGTTATGCCCGTCTCCTGAATTATTTAGGGAAATCTGACACCCACGAATCCCTGAACGATCTGCCATCCCTCAAGGATTTTTTTTACCCCTACATAAATATACACGAGATTTTCCGAGTCCGCTTTCGATTTACGTCTCCCCCCCCATTTTATATGATTTACATGATAAATCTTCTAATAATTTCCTACCTCCGCAAGATATCGGCATTGCAAAAAATTGTCCAAATTTATAATTGATAATGAGTTTTTTCAACTTTTCGTTTGTCCCATTCGGTGCCATACCTTTAGGATTAGGATTTGTTGAAACCGAAATAAAATAGGAAACCCATCAGCAACAAAAGTTGAACGAACTATAAGTCAGCACGGTTCGCTTATTTAAATACCTCCACGACTTGCCGGACAGGTAGATCACGAAATTCCAACAAGAAAAGTCCTTAGCCATTTCTTTCTACGACGAACTGTTAATGAGATATAAATTAATTGGTAACGGCCAATGAGGTGCAGCGGTACAAAGAAGCATAGTTGGGAGAGGGGGTAGCGCAAAGTGGGGCGCGTCCTCTCCTTCATTCTAGGGCCTAGCCGTACCGGATAGGCTCTAGTGCACCCGCGTTACCCCCACCACTAGGTAGTACGCATCACATTGGTCGACCCTAAATGATGAATATCAACTTAACGGCTCATCGGAGAAAGAAAAGAAAAATGACTTTTCTCTTCAGAATTACACAATCTATCTATCCGGAATACTCGCACGTTATTTTTCGGCGATATTTACAAACTCGTATAACAATTATATTTAGAAGAAAAAAATGTAGAAAATACCAGATTCTCTCATTTAATCTTGAGAAGCCCACCAGCTACGAGATACTAAGCCTTCAGGAATTTGATCGAATCGACGTCGATTGACCCATGCATTTGATATGTAAATATGATGTCCCTATTCTTCTTTTTTTGCGCGAATCTCTTCTTTTACCCTCGTGTCTGTCCCCGTTAAGTTTTGCATGCTCTTTGCTCTCCTTCGCATCTCTCAGCATCGTTCCTCTCCAGCACACTCCTAGATCATGAATAATTTTCAACGCGATTTTTTTTCTACCCTCAGACGCTCTTGTCTTCTCTATCCCTCTCTCCCCTGTTGCCCGGGGAATCGCCCTCGTTGGGAGGGTAACAAAAATTTATCGAGCTCGTTAAGTAAGGGTAAAAGTTTCACCGGTCGGCATAAAAGAGGGGCCAGGGAGGGTGAGTTTCTCGCGCGAGCGGTAATTGCCGACGTTCTTTGCTGTCGGCACCGTCGAAGAGACGATGCCGAACGCGTGCCACGCGACAACGGAGGTATCTACTTTTTACCCTTGCGAGTATAGAATGGCGATTTCGGGGTTGAGGGATAAGACGAACGGAGGGTTTGGACAGGATAGCCGGTCTAGTGATACTAATAATTCCAACGACAGAGTTAATTGGTTCTCGGCTTATTAATTACTTACGTGACATCGAAAAAAAACAACTATCATTTCAACGAAGAAATATAAATGTTAATTCGCACTTGTCACAAAATTTATAGCTATAAATTTTGTCTTAGCACAAAAATAGAAATAACCAATCGAAGATCAACAAAAAAAATTGCACCAGAGAAATTTCTTTTGAAGAATGTTATTTTATTGTGGGGGAGCTGTGGGAATAAAAATCTTTCGGTCAAACAAAAATACTGTATCGCAACTTATTAAAAAATTATTTATTATTATAGAATCGAAGTTTTTCGCCTTTACAAATAACTTTTAAAAAAGTACTTCGAAATTCTTCCAATCGAATCATGAAAATTTCCAAAGGAGTTCAAAATTAAATATATCGTTTGACATTGTTAAGATTGTTTTTTTTCGGCCAGTTTTTTATTCGAAAAAAGCAACATTATCAATTCTGAATCAAGCGACGTACCGTAAAAAGGAGTACGTACATGTAAAAATATTACATCTTTATCAAGCGATTTCCGTTAAGTATTCCTAGCTGCATTTTTTCTACTCTTTTGATACTAAGTTTCAAGTAAATCCGAACAGATATTTCTTTTACCATACAAACTTTACTACCCCCTTTTCCCCTTAAGGATGGAATTTCGAAAAACGCTGAAATTTCATTAATTGTGCCTAGGAGCGGTAATACAAAGTTTCAAGTCAATTGCGATCCGATTTTTTTATTTTTCCGTACAAACTTAGCCACCCTCTTTTGTTTAGGGGTTGAATTTCTAAAAACGCTAAAATACGTGTTTCATAAATTGTGTCAAGAAGCACGAATACCAAATTTCAAGTTAATCCGACCAAATTTTTAAAAATTTCCCTTCATACTTTGCCACCCTCTTTCTCCCCTTAGGGGTTGAATTTCCAAAAACGCTGAAATACGTGTTTCATAAATTGTGTCAAGAAGCACGAATACCAACTTTCAAGTTAATCCGACCAGATTTGAAAAAATTTCCCTACATACTTGCCACCCTCTTTCTCCCCTTAGGGGTTAAATTTCTAAAAACGCTGAAATACGTGTTTCATTAATTGTGTCCAGGAGCACGGATACCAAATTTCAAGTAAATCCGGCCAGATTTTTAAAAATTTCCGTATATACTTTGCCACCCCTTTTCTCACCTTAAGGGTTGAATTTCGAAAAATCCCTTCTCAGTGGGTGCATGCGTCACATGAGCAACCTACTGTCCAAATTTCATGCATTTTTTTTTATATGCATAGATGAATAAGTAGATGCGAAAACAAAAAATATTTAAGAATATATAATTATATGTAGGTCCGTCTGTATGTACGAAATAAGGTAGAATGCGATCGCAGGTATACTCGCCTCGTCCGCCTCGTACGAAGCTTTTTTTCTACTTATACCGTCGTCGAGGTGCGATCGATCAAATATAATTAATCGGCGCCAGCTTCTATGTCGAACGTGACTGAATTTCTCCCTGGGATTGCCGGGAAAAAGGTTGAGGATGACACTGTACGGATGACTCGAGACAGACTCACGAAGCCATGCTGGGAGGTTTGAGGGTTGAAAATCAGGACGTTAGTACGTTGAAAAGTAGACAGGATTACTGAACACGAGAGAAAAGAGAGACGAAAGTGGCATCTCGTGAAGGAATTTGCCCGCTATCGAGGATTAATCGGGCATAATGTGCTTGGGATTGGCGAAGATTAAGGCGCGCGTTTCTATCACGTTCCTCTCTACAGCGGTATCATATTGAAAATTCCACGACGAAACGACGTATCTGCGCTCACTCACGGACGAAAATCCGGCAAAATTAGCAATGTGGGGGAAAATGGACCACTTTAAAAAGTTAATATTTTGTACGAGTATTTGTACATCGCAAACGGCCAATTCGAATCAGCTGTACAACAATTTGTTTGTCTTTTAGTTTACCAGAGTGAAGTATATTTTTCTGCCTCACTCAGAATTTTTATGTGCTGGAAATATATGTCATTCTGCAAATGGCATATCGTAAAAAACATGAACTCATTATTAATTAAAGCGTACAAAGTTGTACTTGTGAACTTATGAACTTATAGCTTATTTTTGTATGAAAATTGTAGACACTTTTATTTACATTTATATACACATTATTAACCCTTTTTTGACACACTTATTTTTGGCCATGATTTTGACACACTGGGTCAAACTGACCCAGATAGAACTTCGTCCACCTGCCATTAACAACCCTTCCGTTCGTTTTCATTGAAGAAAAAAACAGGGATGCATTTAAAACATTTCTCAATATGTCTGCATAATGCAAATTCGGAAAATACCAAATTAATTGACTGTGAAAAATTATTGAGAATTTTCAATTTTGGAAAGGTGAGTGTTTCATTTGAAATTCGTCCGGGTCAAAATGACTGTGTCAACGTAGGATTAATCGGAAAAATTTGCGACGGTTTTTTAAATATTTTTTAGTATTCGCATTTGCTCGGCTCTCTTATCATCACGATGCAATAATGAAGATTTATTCGCCCACAGTCGTACGAAGCTTGAAAAGTTTTTGGAAAATTTGAATTTCGTTCAATTTAAAGAAAGTCTTGATATAAACTGTCTTTCCGGAAGACGTACCCGATTTTCGAAATTCACTCGATTGCTTGCAAAATGTACATCATTGTTACGACTGCAGTTATTAAATAACTTTGTGACATTTACTTAGTTTGGTATTCATTGCAATGTCTGTCAGGAAAAACACGTTGTTTTTCTGCAATCTCTTCTCCAAATTAGCATCTGTTTAATGTGTTCCATATTGCCCCACCTTCCGAAGATATCGTTTCCGGAAAATCCAGTAAGATAAACAAGTTTAGGAGTCGGTTTTTCATAATTTTTTTCACAAGGAATGAATCAATAAAATTTACTCGAACTTTAGGAATATTTTATGCACATTTCCAAGCAAATATTAACATTTTTTTGAAGCATTTCCTCTGAAAATGTGGAACATATAACCTACCGCTCATCGAAGATCGTCATCGGGCTTTGCTGTTTGTGTAAACTCTGGAAGCCACAGTTTTCATCCGAATTCAACAGGGTTCAAAAGTCCCTTCAAGAACATATTTTTCTTCTGTATGAACCTAACTCCGACCAGAAAAATTGAAAATTACATTTTTTAGCAGTGTTTAAACAAAGGAGTATAATTTTTGCCATTACTTTATAAACTTTCTACTGTAAAAAATATACTTCAACAACGCTATTGCCCCAAATTTAAGCTCATAGAAAGCCTAATTATATAAAGGAACTATCTATCTCTTTATAAAATTATAGGTTAGAAACTTTTTGAACTAGAGTGTACACAAATCGAAAAAAGTCTTTTCGAGAAAAGCGCGTTTGCCAATAAAAAAATTACCGAAAATAAAAAGTTTAAGGCAGTAATAAATTATTTACACCACTTTGGGAACATACTCTTAAATAGTTTAACTAACAATTAATGGAAAAAAGTTCGATTTTTTAGTCACATAAACCGATTGAAGAATCTCATTGAAGCCAAAGGCAATAAAATATTTCTCCATCACCGAGATCCCGAAATGTTCGAATTTTTCCACAACCCTGCCAGAGTTACTCGATAAATTGTTAATTATAATCGACCTCCGCGTCATTTTTTCCAAGTGTTCCATATTGCCCCACTTTTCCCTACTATTAGGCGATGGATGAAAATATCAAGTATTCAGCCGCTGATCTCGCTCTTCTCGAACACGAGAAACCTTAGGAAAGTTCGAAACGCAATGGATCGTCGATAGGCGAGAACGAAGAGAGCGAGGGGGTTGGGGGTAAAGAATGCCCAAGTTATAAGGAGAGACGGCGAGAAAGCTTCGATTAATCGAACGACTGACAAAAAAGTTGGTCGTAACGGTAAAGTCTGTCGTCCGCACGACAGAAGTGGGGCGTCGGGTGGGGAGGCCCCCACCCTTCTGGGCGGGGGTGGGGGCGCCCCCACTCTTCTGGATGGGGGGGGGGGTTAAATGACGGCGACTCAGCGGGGAGGTAGCGCGTCACTCACACTGATCAACCTTTTTCCCGTGGGCGTGTGTTCTCTTTGAAAAAAACTTTTTCCGAACCTCGTCGATCGAAGCGGTGGGGTGAAGGGTGGAGGGTGGGGGTAGGGTGGGGGGTTTGAAGGGTTCTGCGATGTAGTTATAATTTATGCACTGATCTGCACATTCTTTTCCCTGAACAATTTTATTCCATCGCTTTTCCTCGTTTCTCAATTCTCATTGAAATAGTCCAAGATTTTTCGTACGATTAAACACGTCGAGAACGCAGGGCCGAAGTTTTTTTGCATATTCACCCCGTCGTAATTTATTGTTGGTACTATATACAGATATAAGTGATCGCGGTAGAGTGGCAGTGAATTTTCGTCTGGGATAAAGTGCGCGGACGAGATAAATGCGGACTAGCAGAATTTGCGGCCGAGCACGAAAGTACGAATTTCCATATGTTTCCGGCGCATATCAATTCGTCAATTATATACGAGCATAAATCATCCCGTGTCTACCATTGAAACGGGTACGAATTTAATTGAACTTTTAATCGTGATATGGATCCGCGACGGGTGACTTTTTGTGATAGTCAAATGAAGAGAAAAAGATGTTTTTTTTGCAATATTCATTTTTGGAGCGACTGATATTAATTAATCAATTCTTCGATAAATTAAAAGTGGACTAAAGGAGAAAAATATATTTAATTTTATTTGGGTATGACAGGAAGTGATGAGGAAAATTAATCATTATTTAGGCGGGTAACTAGTTTAGGAGTACGATTTTTAAGGGTTTTTAAATGATTTTTATGACAAGGTATGAATGAATAAAATTTATTCAAACTTTCTAAATATTTTATACATATTTTCAAACAAATATTTTCATTTTTCCGAAGCATTTTCTGTGAAAATCTGGAACATAAGCCTGCCGCCGGTGTCGGGCAAAAATGAATTGCTCGGGTAACGAAAGATTTACAATTAATCAATTAATTAATAATTAATCTACATATATATATATATATATGTGAAAATAAACGCAAACTACTTAAATATTAAAGTCATACCTTTGAGCAATCGAATTGTGGGCGTTTTTTTCGATACTCAGTGGGCGATCAAGTCATTCGACGGATTTGGGCTAGACGCCGAAAAACATTTGGCTCTCATCAGGAAAAAAAAGAATGTCTGACCAATACGGGGTGCTACTACTTCGCTCCTTCCACCGATGTGCGAAAGCCCCCGGAGGATTCACGCGTTCGTTATTAGTAGGAGCTTTTTATCGGATTATCTTTTTTAATTACAATCCATCGCACCTGAGTTTTTCGGATAACGTAGCCGCTAATTACTTTAAGGGTGAAAATCCCTTTAGGCGCTCGAAAATGAGTCATGTTTCATGAATTTTTTTAAAGGTGATAAAATCGTTGCATTGTTCGAAAAGTTTGACATTATCTTATTACAAATTTCGAGGGATACATTTTTTGATATTTTAAACAAAACAAAATGGCGGCGTTATAAGGTATTCCTTGACAAGTTATTGATCGTTGCAAAGTTACATCAGTTTCCATAAAACAACTTTTAACTTGTGAATGTTGATTGTTCAATAACGAGCTTCCTAATTGTCGTGAAATTTTTACACGACCTCTGAAATACTTCATACAAAAACATTAAAAAAAATTCAGAATTTTATGATCATTTGCTATTTGGGACTCAACATCCTTAAAAGGAAGGTTTGTGCTGAGTTTCCACTCGATCGAAGGAGGAGAAGGATTGATTGATTGATTGATTATTTATTAACTATGCCTTGGCAAAGCCTTGAGGCAAATGGTGTACAATTCAAGAAAGAAAACCAAATAAAATAAATAAAAAATAACAATATTGTTCTAATAATACAGACTATAAATAGATTCAGAGTACTTATGACTAAAGATGATATTCTTAACACAATTATAACTATTAATGTTGATAGCTCACTAAATTAATAACTAAATTAATAACTAAATTTCAGATCCCGAGCTGACTAAATAAATAAGTTACAGTCCCCGAAGCCTATTTCGACAATACTCTATATAATTCAAAATTGGAAATTAACAAAACGAGTTGCAATTACAAATCACCATTAAAGAGGAGAAGGAGAGGGGTCGTTCGGAACCTTATCTCCACTTTGAAAACGCCCTGTGGCTAAAAGGTGATATCATCGAATAAAAATATTTTGGAAAAATGCAGTTTTTTTTCTCCTACCTTGGTGGATGTAGCCCGTTAAA
>OX632368.1:16557404-16564400 GCA_951751655.1 Ophion costatus | reverse complement strand
GTGCCACGCAATAGTGATTTATACCATATTATATGATACGACCTGCTTAATGCACAGTAATGTGGCCTACGAGAACAAAAGGTGAATTACAAGAAGAAATGTTGAACTGATATCCTATTTTTGCAATGCAACAAACATACTTTTTTTTTCGAATAGTCACTTTTCATAAGGTCATCTTGCAAATTATACTCGAAAAACGTTAAATTTAACCATACGAATTGTACAAATTTGAAAAGAATAGTGGAAGCTTGACTGAAGGCGGGATTCTACTTTGAAACCATGAAAAAAACGCTATTTTCGTGATTTTTTGCTGAGAATACTATTAAAGATATAGATATGGGGTTTAAACTGTTCAATGAATACACTCTTTAAGTACATAAAAAATTTTTTTTTAATGTATTTTATTCATTTTTTGTACACGTAAAATATGTTTAAAGCCAACGCCTCGAAAAGCAGGTACCGTTGCCGTGGTCGTGAAATCTTCCCGACGGAAGGTCTGAAACAAAAAAATCAAATAGTTTCATGTTCAGTATGTCTTCAGGAACCGACCTAACTAGAATATTTTATATACGTGCAAAATTAACAAAATGGCGGCTAAAATACGAAAAAAATGCGTTTTTTTGGGTCTTTTTTTGCAATAAAAAAATAGTTCTAATCAAAATTTTAAGTTGATGGTAGTTAGGTCGGTTGGTACACACATATAGAATATGTGTTTCAAATTTCATAAGGATCGGTTCAGTACTTTTTGAGTTATCACAACCACGGTACTTAAAAATGTCGTTTCGAGAAAAACGCGTTTAAAGTTTTGGTGAGTGATAAATCGTAGAAAAAATTATCTTACCCTCAATCAGCGATGCCTGGGCCATATAATATGCCTTCGACGTGTTCCAGGTGGGTGTTTTCATCCAATTTAGCCTTTTCAAAGTTTCAAAGTAGAATCCCGCCTGAAAAAAACCTAACGTGCGGTATACAACATTGGCATTTGTACGCCGATTTTGTTATAGTTCTGAATTAACCATATTTATATTGTCAAGCCCTTCACAATAGTGAATAATCATTTCGGGCATAATAGATAGTCAAACACGCCACCCAAATAGCATCTTTAGGTATACTTTTCCCTCATAGTCGTGTTAACCACACTACGATCACCGTTCCAATAAACTATAACGAATTTTACTATCCTATCTTTTACCACATGGACGTTCTTTGTAAATACCATTAAGTATATTAATTTGTAATTGTGCTCGAATATCACATTCGTCTGTTTTTCATTTATTTTCGTGTTTATCGTTCGTTCTTCTCGTTTATTACTTTCTCATTCGTAATATTATCTTTCGATTCACCTTTTTGTTTTCTCGTTTCCGTGCACTCAAAGTCATTGGAGGTCTGTTCTACCGAACGACGACTTTGTTTTATCGTCGTGCTTCTCTTATAGGAAAATAATTTTTCTTCCCACAGATACGGCATCAGGGTAGATCCTATTCAGTGGTTTAATTTTCTCAGCGGCAAGAACGACGGTGGCGAGGAACATCCCTCGATTCTCTTGATTGCCTGTAAGTTTATTTTATTCTAAAGCTCTAAAACCGTTAAATTTTTTTTTGCTTCGTCTGTAGACAGTGACCCAAAGAAATAGTTAAAAAGAAATGTATTTCGAAAGTGTATTTATTGAATGTAACAACATTTGTATCAATATCTATGATATAAAAAATACCATTATCGTCGAAAAATGGCGACGTATATGAATAATTTTTCAAAATGTATTTCGAAAGTTTATTTATTAAGTGTAGCAACTTTTATATCAATATCTATAATATAAACCTATCGAAAAAATTCATAAAAATAGCCTTTTTAGCGTCTGAAGTGAGAAGACCCCTGAAGGCACTGAAGTGCACACATTTGAAAAAAAGAGGGTGAGAAAAAATGGGGATTCGATTTTTTTAGGACGCTCCAAGGATCATTCAATATCCTTGTATATATATGATTTTTTTAAAAATCTCACCCCTTAAATTCATTCATCAATACGATGTCCTTTTGCCTCCTGGAAAATTCCCGATGGTCCATTTTCACAGGTCTTCGTTATAGCTATAAAACTAGCCTGAAAAAAAAAACAGGATCCGCCTCGAGGACACGAGGCTGGCGAGCAACATACTCGCGATCGTGTTACTTGCAATAACGACGATGTAATCGAGGAAAACACTCTCGTCGAGGGGTGCACGAAAAAGGGGCGGGGTTGGATAGGAAAATACGTGGGGGATGGAGAAAAAGTGGAAAAAAAAATCAAATTGATAGTACGGTTTTCTCCATAGAAGGCTACGTCCCACGAATACGTCAATTTCGATAAAATCATCTCCGTTGTGTTTTTCCACGTGGAAGTGTTACGAGAATTTATTTCGCGATCCCATCGCGAAACTCACGTGGTCTCGTTGTTTTTCTTATTCGAGCGGATCTCGTGACAAGAACTCCATTCGAGTGCGTCTCGAAAGAGGATACGAGGCAAAAGTTTTGCGGTGTGAAAACAACGTGGAAATCGCCTCCCCCAACTCTCGCACCCCCTTGCATCCCTCACGTGACACCCTTCGATTTTGTTGAAATTTCGATATGTTATAAAGCACGGAAAATTAAGCGATACGTATTTTTTTTTATCGGCGGAAAAACGGTTCTAAGGGGTGAAACGCACCCTCAAAAATGGGGATGTTTTTCGTTTTTCGTCGATAACGTTTTAACGGTAAGAGATATAAAGAAATTCAAATTGCAATAATGTTTATTTTTTCGTGTACTATACGTTGGATATGGGAACGATAACGTTATCGAGGAAAAACGAAAAACACCCCTATTTTCGAGGGGTGGTTTCACCCCTTAAAACCGTTTTACCGCCGATAAAAAAAAATACGTATCGCTTACTTTTCGGTGCTTTATAACATATCCAAATTTCAAAAAAATCGAAGAGTGTCACCTGAGGGATGTTCCTTGTGAGTCTCACTGCGGCAAAGTGGATTCGAATGTTTTCACACCTGAGCTTTCCTTCACGTGTGACGAGACGATAATTTTCGCTATTCTTCAACCTCGGAACCCAACGAAATTTCACCAATTCTACGAGAAATCGTCGCGATTCTCGGCCTTCAGATATTCACCCCTCGTATCAGCGTTTGCTAGCTCGTTCGAGATGGGGTAAAATTGAGGGGGGGGGGGGGCGAGATTCCGGTAAATATTCGGAGGTGTCACTCCTGTCAGAATCGAGCTGATTTTTTTTTGTGTGGTTTCTTACAGTTAAAAAACAGCATATTTAATATTATTACCGCAGCGCATCAACAGAAACAATGTCAATAATTTTTTTTTTGTTTAAGAGTTTTATTCGTCGATCTTTTGAGCATTTTTTTCAAGATTTCTAAAAGACATATTCCGTTCTTTCCAAATACAATAGACCTACAAACCATTTTGACAAATCTTCGTTATAAAATTGCTGAATAGCATCGAAGATGTACGCGTTGACTGTGCGCGGTGAAAACTCGGCGCAATAGAAAATCAGCAATATACCCAGCCATGAGGTAATTACGCCGTCCGAATTTTGCCATATTTCCACGAGCATCGCGCCATATTTTTTCAATATTTTGTGTACTATGTGCTCCCTAATCTGGATCGACGAAATTCATTTTCAATTCTACCATCAGAAATATCTGATACGGCGGATTTAGAATCACATATAGGGACGCAAACAAGCAACACTTCTCCGGAGATAAACGTGAATTGTGTAGCCAAGTGTCTGTTTTTATCGATCGTATGAAATTACACTTTTTCCTTATTATTTTTTGTTCTTTTTCACTTTTTTAAGCCGTTGGCATCGCCACTGCAACGTTTTTTCATTTAAGGGGTGAGATGCAGTAAGAATTTTCAAAAAATCGATATTTATTTACGCAGAATATTAATTTTTACAAGAGGTAGGATTGTCATCTCTGATAAAAAACAAATTGATCGTTTGCTCATCGATTTATATACTATATAGTCTTTTATTCTCGACGGCTGCCCACAGATTACCCCAGAGGGTGATTCACGATCGTGTTCGTTGGGTAAAATATTTGCTCACGCTTTATATATATATATGCCCGTGTATGTGGAGAAACGACATTCGATTTGGAGGATCGATCCTCATAATACGCTATTGTCCCTATATTCAACGTTATGTAAAACTTTATGTCTTTAAAATGACTTCTGGATATACGTTAGCATATTAATATAAATGTCATTTTAAGGACCGTCCTGTCCTGAGAATAAATGGTTGGTACAAATAAATTTTGAGGCCCGTCCTCAAAACAGCCGGAAGTGCTGACAACCTACTTTATGCAGATGTAGCGGGTTTGAAATGTCCTCTCTCTCTCTCTCCCTATATATATATAGGGAGATACTCAGATACTTCAATACTCAGATACTTCAACACTCAGATACTTCAATACTCAGATACTTCAATACTCAGATACTTCAATACTCAGATACTTCAATACTCAGATACTTCAATACTCAGATACTTCAATACTCAGATACTTCAATACTCAGATACTTCAATACTCAGATACTTCAATACTCAGATACTTCAATACTCAGATACTTCAATACTCAGATACTTCAATACTCAGATACTTCAATACTCAGATACTTCAATACTCAGATACTTCAACACTCAGATACTTCAATACTCAGATACTTCAATACTCAGATACTTCAATACTCAGATACTTCAATACTAAGATACTTCAATACTCAGATACGCCAATGCTCAGATACTTCAATACTCGGATACTTCAATACTCAGATACTTCAATACTCAGATACTTCAATACTCAGATACTTCAATACTCAGATACTTCAATACTCAGATACTTCAATACTCAGATACTTCAATACTCAGATACGTCAATGCTCAGATACTTCAATACTCGGATACTCCAATGCTCAGGTACTTCAATACTCGTATACTTCAATACTCAAATGCTTCTCTCTCCCTATATATATATATGTGTGTATATATATAGGGAGAGAGAGAGAGAGAGTGTGTGTGTAATACTTTTTTATTCATACCCGAAGAGCTTAGACCGTTCACGCATGAACTACGGTTAATGGCTGTCATATTTTAGAACATTTGCCCTCACTTTCTTTCGCCTCGACCTACAACAGTTTCCCATATCTCCCTTGTGCATAGTTTATCGCCCGAGGTATATTCATATTGTCTCGTTTTTTCTCCCGTTGGTGGTAGACACAAGCGAAAAACGTGCAACAGCTTTCACCCTGATATTCTGCCTACTTCTGAAAATCGCGCTTGGCCAAATGCGAGCAAGCGGCAGTGATTGCGTTTCAGGCAGTGAACGGGGAAACTTAAAGCAGAAAGGTCGGGACCCCCTCAGTTGCCGTAGCGCCGACGTTGTCATAGGGGAGCCCGTCCACGAGTATTTCCGCATTGGGCGCGTCAATGCTTCTCAAGGGATCGCTGGGATGAGGAAAAACGCAAAATTTCAATCGTCGGAAATTGCATTATTATTATTGAAACGGGGATTGGCAATTTTACTTCACATACAACTAGTACACTGACGATTAGTTGACAAGAAAATACGCTAATTTGTTAATGGCACGATGTGTTAATGTATTGAAGTATCTGAGTATTGAAGTACCCGAGTATCGGAGCAATGAAGTATCGATGCGTATCAGAGGATTTGAGTATCGGAGTATTGGAGTATCGGGGTATTGAAGTGTCTAAGAGTATCGGAATGTTTAAGAGTATCAGAGTATTGGAGTACTGAAGTATTGGAGTATTGGGGCACTGGAGTACTGGAGTACTGGCGTATTGGAGTACTGGACTATTGTAGTACTGGAGTGAACTATTTGGGTATTGGAGTAGCTCGGTATTGGAGAATTGCCTCGTGGACAATCTGAGTATTGGAGTATTTGAGTAGTGAAGCGTTTGAGTATTGGACAATTTGGGTATTGAAGTATCCGAGTATTGAAGTACCTGATCATTGAAGTATCCGAGTATTGAAGTATCTGAGCATTGAAGTATCTGAGTATCGAAGTATCTGAGTATTGAAGTACCTGAGCATTGAAGTATCTGAGTATTGGAGTACCTACGCATTGAAGTATCTGAGTATTGGCGTACCTGCCAATTGAAGTATCTGAGTATTGAATTATCTTAGTATTGCAGTATCTGAGTATTGAAGTATCATAGTATTGAAGTATCTGAGTATTAGACAATCTGAGTATTGCAGTACCTTAGTACTGGAGCACTAAAAAGTGTCAGAGCGTATCAGAGGATTAGAGTATCGGAGTATTGGAATATTGGAGTATCGGAGTATTGGAATAATGGAGTATCGGAGTGTTGGGGTACTGGAGTTTTGGAATGCTGGAGTATTGGAGTACTGGAGTATTGGAGTATCGGCGTATTGGGGTATCAGACTATTGGTATGCTAGAGTATTGCTGTGCCAGAGTATTGGAGTGTCGGAGTATTGGAGTACCAGAGTACTCGAACATCGAATTACGGGAGTGTTGAAGTACCAGCGTATTGAGGTATCAGAGTATTGAGGGATCATAGTATTAAAGCATCAGATCATTATCTCAGATACTCAGAATCTCAGGTACAGATCAGTACAATGAGTGAGTAACGGAGTGCATTGACGTTTCGATGAATATTAATGGTTCGAAGAACATAAAAGCACTAACCAATATTAGACTAGCGGAGATTATTGAAGCATCGACGACTATCGGAGTATTGGAGTATCAAAGAGGATCTGAGTTTTGGAGCGTCGAAGAATATTGGAGTATTAAAGTATCTGAGTTCCGAAGTACCACAGCATTGAAGTGAGAGGGTATTGAAGTATCAGAGTATTGACGTATATAGGAGTATTGAAATATTCGAGTATCGGAGTATCGGAGTACAGATGAGTATCGGAGTATTCGAGTATTGGAGTAATGGAGTATACATCACACGCACTGCCACACGGGCTGACAATGCACAT
>OX632368.1:16529904-16554904 GCA_951751655.1 Ophion costatus | reverse complement strand
CCTATCTCTCTCCCCTCCCCCTCTATCCTCATCTCACCATCGTCGCTCTCCCCTTCGCCCCTCTCCCCGCCCACTCTCTCCCCTCACTCTCTCACCGCTCCCTCTTTCTCTCCCCTTCCTCTTCCTCTCCCCATCCTCTTCTATCTCTCTCCCCTCCCTCCCTCTCCCTTCCCTTCCTTTCTCCCCTCCCTCTAACCCCTCTCGTTCTCTCTCCTCCCCCGCTGACGCTTTCTCTTTTTTTGCTCATCTTTCCCTCTCGCTCTTTTTTCTCCCTCCCTCCCTTCCTCCCTCTCTCTCTCTCTCTCTCTCTCTCTCTCTCTCTCTCTCTCTCTCTCTCTCTCTCTCTCTCTCTCTCTCTCTCCCTCTCTTTTTTATTTTTCCCGTTCCCGGCCTTTGCCCCTGTCTCTTCTGTTACTATCTACCTGCCTGTCTTTCTTTCTCGATCCCTCTCGATGCAACGTCCTCTCCCCCACTTTTTCTGTCACGCACGCGACTTTTTTTGCCTTTCGATACGTTTTCCAAAGTGCTCTTGTGGTGGCCAAAATTAGATATTGGACCGAACCAAGTCCAATTCGTCACTACCATTCACAGACTCTTCAGGAAGCTTCGCGATTGGCAATTGGTACGCGAATTCCGGCGATACGAGGGCTCGACTATTTTTGCTCTCTGAGAGAACTCATATTAGGTTTTTGCTCCCACGCACCGACAGAAACAATATGTTCGATCAGAGAAAAATTTGATGAAAAGAAACAATTTAATCTCAGCCTCTCGAACTTTTGTTCGTTTTTCCATGGAATGTTCCTGCCAACAAAATTATTTTGTTTTTTACGCGCAAGAAATTCGGTGAATTTGGGTTTTGAATTTTTTTTCAGATCTAATTCAATAAATGATATTGACGTTTGCATCGTTGGGACGCAAGGAATGTTCCGTAGTCCAATTTTGTTGTGCTTTTGTTTGTTTCGGAGCTTATTTTTCAAGGTCAAAGCTAAAAACCTAGAAAGGGACGTTGAAAGAAAAAGATGCAAATTTTGAAACGAAAATAAAGCTCGATATCTTTTGCTGAATTTCCTTGTCACCTCTGTGAGGCTCGTGTATCACCCCTTTATGGTTTTTTCCACTATCTCTTCTTCTTTCTCTCTCTCTCTCTCTCTCTTTTTCCTCTCGTTAAACCGCAAAACATCAAACGGACCAGTCGTTTTCACAAATTTCAACCTCCACCCCTCGAATGACGCTTTTTTCCACCGGGCGGTCGTTGTACATTCTATTTCAACCTATAATCTCTACCCTGTGCGCTTGTTCCCTTTTTTTGGCACAGCGGGACCAAAAAAAGACTCGGAAGAATAATTAAAACTGGAGCAATAAGTGCCGAAAAGCTTTGACGGTGTCGGGTCGTCCGTATGAAACTTTTATTGACCTCGAAATAATAGTTTTCAATTCACCGTTTTTTTAGGTTATCTTTAGAGTATTTTTTTTAATTAACTTAGGTTACTAAGGTTCAATCATTTAAAACTCATATAAAATAATTTTTACGAGAAAAAAATCAATCAAAAAAAAGATTTTGAATCGTTTGAAGATTTCGAACAATTTGAAATCTTTATTTAACAAGGAACGATACATTTTTTTCTCCTTAATGTAAACTACTTCAGTTCGCCTTCTTTCTTTCATTACTTTTTTGGCAACTTCTTTTCGTGGACCAGACAGCCTGCTGAGCCTCGTGAAAAGAAGTACCCCTATATATATACATATATATATATATATATATATATATATATATATATATATATATATATATATATATATATATATATGTATAGGCTGTCCTGTATATAATGGATAATTCTGCAACTGTCATCAGGTTAGATCATATCCTACTATATGCTGTAATTTCAGTTTAATAAAAGTTCCAGGGTTGTCGGGACCTTGGGCTTTATAATATTTTTTAAAAAAATCTACAAATGTTAACTTTTTTTTACCCCGTTGAAAAAAAATATTCTCGTTTATTTGTTTTATCTAGAAAAGTCTTTTTTTTAATCTTAAATATTAAGGAAACTTTATAAAAAAAAAATATTATGCAGATTTTTCATACATCTGTATATATGAAGCCTTTTTTATTGAAATAAACCGATCTTGATCGGATGAGAGGCACTTTTTACTAAAAACTTAAGGTTATGCTTCAGTTCAAAGTAACGTTACGTTACAAATGATCGAGAATCGAGCCAGTCGGAAAAATAATTTATCGAAAAATCATGCATCCAAAGTGGACGAAAAATGATTCATTTAGAATTACAGAAAAAAATCGGAAAGTGGCGCAAGTGGTAGGAACTATTATTAAAGTTCTTTTCTATTGGGTGACATTGTTCATTTTTCTCAGAACGCAATGTGGTTGCGTAAATAAAATGGGTACAAAGTTGAAAAACCATAATGTGTGGATGGCGCATGTTTTTCGAAACTTTGTCAATTTGTAATTCAAAAGCAGTTTAAAGTTCAAAATAATATACTGGTACATCTGGAATAAAATTCACCCCCTGGAGACTCCTGAAATTTTCGAAGTTTTTTTTCTCCTTTTAATTCAGTGTCATTTTCGATTGGCTTCAGCTATTTAATTGTACTATTTCTAATTGGTGAATGAATATTTTTAAAAAATACTCCTTTCATTTGACAAAGTTCAAAATAATATATTGGGTCATCTGGGACAAAACTGACCCCCTGGAGACCCCTGAAATTTTTAGTCGTTTTTTTCCTTTAAAATTAGTGTCATGTTCAATTGGCTTTATTTATTTATTTGAACTATTTCTAATTTGCGAATGAATATTTAAAATATAATTCTTCAATTTGACAAAGTTCAAAACAATATATCGGGTCATCTAGAACAAAAATGTCCCTCTGGAAATGCCTGAAATTTTTTAAGTCTTTTTTTCCTTCAAATTTAGAGTCACTTTCAATTGGCTTGATCTATTTATTAGGACAATTTCCAATTGACGAATAAATATTTAAAAAATACTCCTCCAATTTTACGAAGAAAATGAAGAGCCATTGTGTTTCTTCTTATTCTCGATTTTTTTTTGCAGTAATAAATATGAATTATCCTTTTAAGCTGTGACAATTCGTTGAGTGAGAATAAATTGCTTTTCGCTCGGTTTAAATTCAGGTTGATTTTGCATCGAACGTATTGTACGTTTGGGGGGACGCGAATGGGGAAAGGGACGAGAGAATCGCGCTAGGGTAGAGTTTTATTACAACCCTAGTTCTCCCACCCTTTCTGCCTTTCTCTCCCTTACACTCTACATTTAATACCAGCTATCTCTACAGCGTACGTGCCGATATGATACATTTCCCATCATATCGATAATATCTAACCATCACTTGGTTTCATTAGCTTGCCTATTATTTTATTTTTTTTTATTGCATTCCTTACCGTGTAATGAATTTTTCGTAATTTCTTACAAATTACATCTCGTTTTATTTATCTTTCGCGGCAAATGGATTTTTCCATATTCAGAGGGTTGGGTGCAAATTGTTGAACTGTACATTTTTAATGATAATCCATACATATAAAAGCATAAAAGTGTCCTGACTGATTCATCAACGCCTAGCCAAAATCGCTGAAGCTAATTTCATGAAATTTGGATAGTAGGTTGCTTTTGTGACGTACGCACCGACTAAGAAAGAATTTTTCGAAATTCAACTCTTAAGGGGACACAAGAGATGGCGAAGTTTGTATGGAAATAAAAAAAAAATTAGGTCATTTTTGCTTGAATTTTGGTATTCGTGCCTCTTGACACAATTAATGAAACACGTATTTCAGCGTTTTTAGAAATTCAACCCCTAAGGGGAGTGGGAGGGTGGTAAAGTTTGTATGTAAAAAGAAAAAATCTGGTCAGAAGATTTACTTGAAACTTAGTATAAAATCTCTTCAGCTCATTTGGTGAAACACGTATTTTAGCGTTTTTCGAAATTCAACCCCTAAAGGAAAGGGGGTGGCAAAGTTTGTGCGGAAAATAAAAAAATCGGGTCAAATTTGCTTGAAACTTTGTATTACTGCTCCTAGACATAATTAATTGAATAAAACCGTTTTTGGAAACTCAATCCTTAAGGGGTTGAAAAAAAAGTTGAAAAAGTTGAATATTGTAATAATGGCGGCACTCAGAAAAAAAAGATCGCATTTTCACCGAAATTCTTCGTGTTTTTTATGCAAAAAATGAGTGTTTAATTAAATTTTTTTATCGAATATGGTGGTTTGTCGACGAGGGTTTACAATGATGTGTGTAA
Organism: Ophion costatus; assembly: GCA_951751655.1. Lineage (NCBI taxonomy): Eukaryota > Metazoa > Arthropoda > Insecta > Hymenoptera > Ichneumonidae > Ophion > Ophion costatus. Next base: position 16,550,635 of record OX632368.1, on the reverse strand, counting down.
AAACCTTTGGTTGAAATGAATCGGATAAATAGTTTTATTTATCGCTGCCGCAAATTTCGAAAATTCGTTCAGCAACAATTGCCTGCAGGCCGCTGATGAACACTTATTGTCGATGAAAAAAAATGTTTTTCGTGTCTTCTAATGTACAATAAAATACCCTACAACTTTCAAAACGATTGGACCAGTAGTTGCGTTGGAAAAAAATCCTGAAATTTTTCGTCATTTTCGACCATTTATGTGTGTTTCCACCCTTAAGGAGCATCCAACACAAGCATAAGCATATTTTGTACAATTAAATACAATAATGTTCAATACAAGTATACGAATATTTGAATAAATATGCAACAAAGTTCCTTGACCCTCTCGATATCCGTATGTTAAAAATTACCAGGTGCATCCGAAAAAAAGGGCCACCTCGAAATATACCTGGTTTTTAACATTAATCATTTTAATATTCTGTTATTGTTCAAAAAAAGAGAGCAGAGTAAAATAAATTAAAAAAAAATAAAGATAACAAGATCGATACCAATCGTATAAAAATTCGTTTCGAAAAACGACACACGTTCAACAATATTTCACATTAAGGTCTGACGTAAAGAGTGACCATTCGCTACATCGTGGAAAAATTTCGCATAAATTTGAATAAACGAGTGAGCATGAAAAATCAACAACAATTGTTGTACTTAAGGGTCAAGCTTGCAGGGGCATTGAGAGATCAATATGTGTTTATGGTTACAGCAGAAAAATTTCATTCGCCATGAAAGCGACCGTGAGCATCTGCTGCTACATATTGTCGTCCTATTCGTACCGGTGTGCATAAAAAATTGATGACGCTCGAGACACTCACAAACTGCAATCAGCGCATACAAATTTGCGAGAAAAAAAAACGCAATTTTTTTTTCCCCCACGATCTAGTCGTAAACGTGTGCGAACCATAGGAGCTGCGGAAAATAGTGTAGGCTGTAAAAAAATCGCGCCACCGCAACGTTTCGTCATCGGCGAGCACGAAAAATATGAGAAAGGCACAAAAAAAGGGCGCACGTTTTTTTTAATATTTAATGACACGAAATTTGGAGCTGTAAAAAAAATTGCTACACCTCTGTATTATTGTTCCACCCTCGTACTGCGAGCAGAAGAAAATTCTTTCTTTGCCAACCATATCTTTTAAGGCGTTACCCCCACTTGTAGCGCAAAAAAGGCCTTTTCATGAATTTTTTTAAAGAAAACTACAAAACTTTTTTAATCAATCAATATACCATCTTAAAGAACACATCTTGAAGAACTTTCAGTAATTTTTTAATTGAAAAATATTACATTGTTTAGTGGCAAATGGCCGTCAATGAAATAATGTTTTTATATACACGGTTTGCGGTGACCAACATTGCGGCGAAGTGGATCATCTGAAAAAAAAATGCGGATGGATTTAGTCAAATATAAGTATAAACTAGTCTTTAATCGAAGGATTTTAAAAAATATTCATTTTTCACAAAATGGCGGACAGTCAAAGTTGATGGTTCGATTTTAACGAAAAAAACGGCCGTTTTTTGGCTATAAAACAGCCATTTTTTTTGAAAAAAAAAAATCGAACCATTAAAGCCTACATTTTTATGTATTAAATAAGCCTGCAAAATTTCAAGAAGATCGGTTCATTAGTGTTCGAGTAATCTTGGTCACCGACTTCAGAAATGCCATTTTGAGAAAAACGCGTTTAAAGTTTCTATTTCAGTTTACACGAAGAACGGATTCTTCTCTTTCAACGCTCATATCTCAGTCAATTTTGTTCGGATTGACTTGAAATTTTCAGGACATATTCTCAGATACTTATACTTCAAAAAAATGCAATAAAAAAAAAGATTTTTTCAAAATCGCAAGTGGGGGTAACGACTTAAGGAATCGGAGAGCTTTAGGCTCTGCGGAATGAACGGACGCAGGAACCGATGTATTTTGTTCAATCCGATTATTAAACCGTGTTCACGAATTATTTGTTTGAAAACTTCGGAGGTTATGTTTACCTTTGAGGCAGGTTATGTTTACCTTTGAGGAAAGAATTGCTGATTTTCATCGATTTTTTTAAAGGAATTATTATTTTTTTACCATTTTTGGGCCTTAGGGTATGCTTCATTACTACTTTTGGCTCTTACGTGGTATTTAAAAAACTTAGTAATCTTTAAAAATGGCGGAGGTGTGGCACGGTCTTCTAGAATGGTTGCAGTGGACGCTGTCAGACGGCGTGACACGTAGCGTCATCGGGATTAATCTGACAGAAATCCAACGAAGATTTTTCTTTCACTAACAGTCATACGCAGAATATGAACCAAGAAAAATTGAGAAACGTTGAAAATCGATGACATGGTACGCCTTGGAAACGAAAGATTGAAAAAAATATTTCACTAAAGTAGGTGTAACTTCGTCAATTTTTCGAATTTCATGGTCCGGTTGGTCTTAAAATATTCTTGAAAGTTCACACTACAGCAATATGCGATAAACGATTTTTCGATGTTTCCCGAGAGGGATACCCCTTCAAGGCGAAGTAAAAGCTGTAGAGATAGCTGAAATTGTTCAAATACAAATTTCTCGAAGATGCGTAACACTCACGGCAAAATAAAATCATCAATTTCCGCGCCAGTGAATTCTGCAGAGCCTGATGCTTTGTTTTTCCTAAAAAAACTTGACCATCTATGTGAAAAGTCTGCACGAAAATTTGTGAGGTTATGTTGAGCTTGTAGATGCCCTCAACGGAGCGTTGAGAATATCACGTGACCAACTCGACGCACATTGTTCAAATTTACTTGGCTTTCATGAATTTGCACTTTAAGTCAAACTTTGGAACAGCCCTCCTTTTTCAGCCGTAAGTTCAAAGAGTTTCTTCCATCCCTTTCTCTCTTTCTCTTCCTCTCTCTTGCTCTCTCTTCACCGGCAAAGGAAGGGTGCCGGGGGTGATTTTCTCTGGGCTTAAGACGCCTTTTCGCATTGATGTCAGAAAAATATATAGCTAAGTAGCTCCACAGACGCCGAGGAAGGAGCTCGTAAAAGGCAGTAGTTACATTTTCTTTCAAATTCGTTTTCCTTCTCTCTCTCTTTCTCTCTCTCTCTCTCTCTCTCTCTCTCTCTCTCTCTCTGATATATTTATTTTTATATATTTTTGATATATTTTAATATAGAATAGATAAATAGATAAAATGGAATATAGAAAAAATATATTTTTTATACCTTTTTTCATTTTTATACATATTTTAATATATTTTCATATAGAATAGATAAATAGATAGATATAAATAATAAATAAATAATAAATAGATATAAATAATAAATAAATATAATATTATAAATATTATAATAATATATAACATCACTATATTTTATAATATTAACCCTAGACGAGGCAACCCATTTCTGGTGCCTTCTTCGGAGCATGTGGGGTCCGTATGACCCCCTACTCATTTTCTTGGTTTACATCGCTTGCCATAAACAGAAATTGGGTTTATATAGGATGAATCTCTATGAATAATAAATAAATAATAATAAATAATAAATAAATAATATATAAATAAATAAATATAACATTATAAATATTATAATAATATATAACATCACTATATTTTACAATATTAACCCTAGACGAGGCATCCCATTTCTGGTGCCTTCTTCGGAGCATGTGGGGTCCGTATGACCCCCTACTCATTTTCTTGGTTTACATCGCTTGCCATAAACAGAAATTGGGTTTATATAGGATGAATCTCTTCGTTCTTCAATGAGGATGAGAATGGTGCGTATTAAAGTCAATTTTCAAAAACCGAAACTCGTGAACAAGTACTTTAAACGAAAAAAAAAATGCAAAAATCACTTTTTTCAAACAAAAAATCTCACTTTTTTTCTAACCAACCGATTGAAAAAAAATCGAACGGGGTTTTGAAATAGACACAATATACTATCGGAAAAAAAATATTACCAATTTATGGAGAGTCAGAAATGGATAAAGTAATATCGTAATACAGTAATAGAGTATATTACTATTTCAGGGACGTACTATGAAATGGGCGTGGGGTCTATATGACCCCCGCATGCTCCTTCTAGGGTTAAGTATATTTATATACTATTAAGTATATTAAAATAATAAAAACGCATAATATTAAGTCTATATATATATATATATATATATATAATATGTATTAATAAAAGTATACAGGAATTTTCTTCGTATTTTAAATATTATTATGATATTAGACGAATCTTTGGATTTTTCCTCATTCACGATTCGCTCCTCCATCATTTCCGAAAGAGTCGGTTTTACTTCGCGCACGCAAAGTGGCGCTGAATAACTCGTCAACCCCTTAACGACGCAAGCTCGTGATACAGCTCGCGAAACGATCCGGCCAAAAACGTTCTACTGCTGCTAGCCAGACACGATTTTATTGGATGCTTTTCTACCCTTGGTGAGAGGCACCACCTTAATTAGCAGCTCGTAATTACTCGTAATTGCGACTCGTCTTTGCGCTCTGAGGATTTTTCACGTCGCGTTTTAATTTTTTTCTTCAACTTTAACTCCCTTTCTCGGTAACGACTCACTTTTCCATTTTGTTCATTTATTGGAAAAAAAACATGTACATTTTATTCGTATTTTTTCCACCTCGCCGAAGGTTTTTTTTTGCGGGAGCTTTGAAGTTGGACCAACTTCTTTGTCAGCATGCGCAAAGAAAAATGATTTATTACGAATTTTGCACTGGAAAAGCTCTTAGCTTTAATGCGCATTATGGACATTCTTGTAATGGGCATTTATTATAAAGTTTCGTTTTAAGCCGATGTCCAGTGGGCTTCATTGCTTACCACTTATTTTTCCTCCGAGAAAACTAATCACGATGAAAAATATGTTTTTAGAAATCTTTTATTTTTGTCGACATTTTTTGAAAATTTTTTTTTCCCCAAATACTACACGGTGCACCATCTAATCCAGTTGAGATTTTTTTTTGCAAATCTTTCAGTTTGTATTTTTTGGATAAAACTGAAGAATCTATGCTCGAAATTGACCCTTTTTTCTTACTTTTAATTACGTATAAAAGGATTTTTCTAATGAAATTTTTTTATATCGCCTACCTTTGCGTTTATACTGATCGATAGAATTTTTGCGATTTAATTGTAAGCAAACGAAATCTACGTTTTTATTTTTGGTTCATCGTCAGTGTACGAATTAACAAAGATGTTGGTGAAATTTCGATAAAACGTATGAACAATTGGAAAAGTTATCTAGCATCGCCTTACTCCGCCCATCTGATTGGTCTGAAATAATCTAAAAAAATGTCATCATGAAAAATCAATGTTTTATCTAAAAACTGTAAAGACAATTTAAGATACAATTTTTCATCTGCAGGAAAAGATTAAAAAAAGGTCCGTGGGAGGCTCCCCGCCTGTAGGATATGCTTCGTGAATAAATCATGTTTTTTTTTGCTTCATGCGAGCCAGGTAGTAAAAGAAAATAGTTTACAATTAATTCTTCAAATTTGCTCTTATTTCCTGGGATGTCAGTGTGGTTCGAACCGCATTTTGTGATTTTATTTGAATTTAAGATGAAGTCTATGCTCAAACAAATACACGAATACGAGGTGGAAAAAAGATGAATTCCATATGAGTTTCCCAAGCGAAAACTTATACATTGATTTTTCATTTTATCGCAGTGCTGCACGGCTTTGAATTTATGATGAAGCAACTGTGGAAAAAAAGTACTTCCTCGTTCAGGCATTTCTTGTAGCAGAAGCAAAAACAATGAGGGTGTAATCTGCAAGTTTTCAGTTTTCCCCATTTTTTACTGCCTTTTTTCTATTTTTAATCCGCATAGATGCATCCCTCGGGTCTGAGCTGCACTGAGAGAGATTTATCGCCATCACTCGTCCTCTTTTACTCACTTTTTTGTCTCCTCGAATTCTTTCGACCCTTTTTCCACTTTTCGCGAATCATCGGCCCGACTCTTTTCATCGTGGTGATAAGAGGTACTTAACGAACGAAAAAAAAGAAGTCTCTTAATTAGCGAATACGCGTTGAAGGATATAGAATCAAAGAGGACAAAGAAGGGAAAAGCTGCAACCAGTTTTATACACAGAGGTCGAAAAAGGGAGAAAAAGTGAGATGGGAGGAGAGAGAAAGAGAAAACCATGTCATTTGATCTCTTGATCTCGGAGAGTTTGTGTCAGTGAAATTTAAAAAAGTTACTGCCTCCGTATTAATTTTATTTTAAAAAACGTAAAAATGGACATTTACGGATCGGGCTGCTGTAAAATTAGATGTTGCTGTGACCATTGAACAGTCATAAGTAAACATTACGTTAGACTAGAAGAAAACATTAAATATATGGATATACGAAATGTTCCAATGTGGCGTTGGATCTTCACCGCATGGATAAATGGCGAAATTTTGAAGCGAAAAGTCCTTTTCCATTTTTTCCTCGGACGAGAAACGGCTTCGATATTGATGAATTTGTGACGGCCAATCTGGTGCACTGTTTAGGGCAAGCAGCCTATGCGCGTAGTGGAAAGCACGGAGCGAGCGGGCGAGGCCCCGCCCCCTCCCTTGGATAGGCTCACGCGCTAGACGCACGAGTGGTGGGGAGACGGCCAGCGAACTGGATAGGCTGTAATTCACTAATTAATATCTAAGCAACCGTGCTTTAGAGAGAAATAAGCCCGAAGACTTTTCTCTTCAGAATTGCATAATCTCTTTACTCTCTGAAGGTCTAACGCAAGTCTGGGAATACTTTGAATAAAGCTAAAAAAATCTGTCCTACACGTATCAAAGAGAGAAATGCTCTCATTGGAAAATCGTCGCATGCTATTTGTTAACCATGGATCGCGCCAGCGCAGGCAGGATAAACGCCTGACCCAGCTCAACACTTGTAATCGGATCCTGAAATTTCTCCTTTGGGCCAACTATGGGTATCTGGTGATTAACGATAGGTTCTCGAGGGAGATCTCTTCCACGCGAGTAATCCGCAGATAGACCTTTTAATTATTCCACTGTAATTCCGCGCTCGTCACTTTTTTATCCAACAGAAGTAAAAATTTGAAAAAAGCTGTGTAAGCGCGAATAAATTTTATTCTCAATAACCAAGGATCGCAAAAGATTGCCTGGTTGGTTATAATTATTACGATAAATTATTTAATGCAATTTAACATCTGGGACTTCGACCTCTACCTATGTCTCAGAAGCTTTCAGTCTATATGTTAGAGCGAAATTTATTTCGAAATTCAAATTGCCTATGAATTAAATGATTAAAATTATTCGAATAGACTTAGCTAGAAATATTAATATTTTCGAATTAGGCGAATAAAGATGCTTTTAAGATTCGGAATATGGAAAAAGACAATATTAAATTTAATTATGTTTCAAAATTGGAAAATATTTTTTCCATTCTTCCGGATCGTTAAATCCAACCCGCATCTTCAACACAACTGGTTACACAACTGACATTCGGAAAAACAATAGCCATCTGTAGAAGCAGAGGTTTTCCTCAGTTTCTCTGTGCCCCCCTGCGAATATGAAACATACAAATATGGATCAAAAGTGACAGGCATTGGTTAGTATAAATGCCAGATTATCTATTTTTGATTTTGATGTCAAAATAGTCGGGGTTTTCTCGTAATTTAACGATATAAAATGAATTAAAAATATTTCGCGAACGCAAAGATTTCGAATTTTCTTCGCACTTCTCGTCAAACATCTTATGAAGGGTAAACAGGTTAACCAGTAGAAGCAGAGGTTTCCCCCAGTTTCCCCGTGCCCCCTTGCAAATACGAAACAAACAAATGTGGATAAAAAATGACGGCCATGGGTTCGTATAATGGCCGGATTGTCTATTTTTGTCTTTGATGTCAAAATATTTGCGTTCCTCATAATTTAACAATATAAAATTAATTTAAAATATTTCGTGAAAGAAAAATTTTCGAATTTCCTTTGCATTTCTCGTCAAACAAGATCGTATGAAGGGTAAAAGGGTTAACCAGTAGAGGCAGAGGTTTTCTCCAGTTTCCCTGTGCCCCTCTGCAAATACGAAACAGGCAAATATGGACCAAAAGTGACGGCCATGGGTTGGTTTAATTGCCAGATTATCTATTCTTCTTCTTTGATGTCAAAATCTTTACGTTCCTCATAATTTAACGATATAAAATTGATTAAAAATATTTCGTGAACGCAAAGATTTCGATTTTTCTTCGCCCTTCTCGTCAAACAAGATCTTATAAAGGGTGAAGGGGTTAACTACAAATAGTTCAGTAATAGTTCGGCGTTGAAAAAATCGCAGTGGCAAGAATTTAATAAATATTTAGTGGAATGAAATTTGACAAGGGGGGGGTTACATGGAGGCGTATACATGGAGCTTCATTCGTTTCCATTACTTTTGCGCTGTATGAAACATCGAGCGAATTTTCGTCCTGTCCGTGTCGGACATTTTCATCCCTGTCTCCGACTATTATCCGTGGCCCATTCACCACCCCCCTCTCTCTCTGTGTGTGTGCCACTCTCGCTTATATCTTTCGTGTGCCGTGCGGATTGCAGGAATTATTTAAGCCCATAGCACAGCCGAAAAGTCGGATTTTCATTCAAACACGCGCATTTGTTTCCATTATTCCCCATTTGGCACGTGTATATATATATATATATATATATATATATATATATATATGTACATACAAAATATCCCCATTGGAATTAGCGATTTTCCGGAAAATATTTCTCCTGTGTACGCTCCGGATGTACGACGTTTTTTTCTTTTTGGGGCTTGCATAATTTTTTTGTCCCACTTTATCGACGTTTTTATGTTTATCCTCAAATAAACGAGATTAAAAATTTCGAGGTTTCGAAGTATTGCTTTCGCAAAAGCCCCCCACCCCCTGTGCCCCTCTCGTGCTTTATAAAACGAAAGAATGGTCTCTTCAAGAATTAATTGAGCTACATTTTTATTAATTGAAAAATCCGAACACTTGTCATTCATTTAGCAAGAAAAAGGGACTGACTTCGAGAAAACAAATGTTGAATTCCGATCAGAAGGTTTTTCTTCGATCAAAACAGATTTTTGGCCGTAAACAGATGATTGCATTTTTTTTTGGGCACCAAAGTGGACGGAGAGAATTTTGGCAAATGCACCGAGGGAAATGGTTTATTGGAATCGATTAAATACACTGCGTTTATTTTTGTTTTTGAAGTGTCGAGATTTTGGCTACGAACATCGAAAGCAAAATGATTTGGAGGGATAATGATTAATTGGGTTATCAGCTTCGAATGAAAGACTATTGGAGACTTTTGGATTTTTTTTTACAAAGGTTAGAAAAATTTTGAAACTGAATTATTTTCATTAGCGTTAATTGAAAAGTATATTTAACTTACTCGGCTTTATTGGAATTGTTTCTATTGTTATTTTTATCTTAGAGTCGGTTGTACCGGAATGAAAAATGTGTTCAATTGACGTGAACAAATAATTCCAATGAATATAAAACAACGAATCTAGTGGTCCAAAATTCGAACGAAATTTGGGTTATTTATGCGAAAAAACGATTTCTCTTGACGTACCAATGTAATTTCGATCGAATATCACAATTTTTCGTCTAAATACAAGTTATCAGCTCAAACTTTAAGGGGTCGTCTCACTTTAGACGCTAAAAAAGCCTATTTTCATTAATTCGTTTTTAGTTTTATAATATAGATATTGATATAAAAGTTGTTACACTTAATAAATACATTTTCGAAGTACATTTAAAAAAAAATTATCTAATTTAATCTCAGAGATGGATAATTGGGAAAAAAATCAAACGGTTTTAGATTCAGCATATTAATGGCTATAGCGCATATCATACGATTTTTTATATATGCAAAAATAACAAAATGGCGGACATTTTTCGAAAAAAAAACGACAACAAAAAACGTGTTTTTTTCACCGTTTTTGGCAAAAAAGAGTAAATATCAAAATTTAAAAAAATCATAATGCGCGCTATAGCTATAGTGGTAAAGAATATGTTTAAAGTTTGTTTGGGTTACATAAATACATCATAATTTTTCAAATGCATTTCGAAAGTGTATTTATTAAGGGTAACAACTTATATATCATTATCTATAATATAATGATATCATGATCTATATTTATATTTATATATGATTATTTATATCATCATCTATAATATAAACCTAGCATAAATTTCATGAAAATAGCCTCCTTTCGCGTCTAAAGTGGGAAGGCCCCTTAAATTTCGCTGATATTTTATTTAGCGTTTACGATCGGATTCAAAATAATAAAAAAATAAATAAAGCTAATGCAAATTTACCTGATGCGATAAAAAGAACCATGTACCATTGCGCGTGTGTGTGTGTGTGTGTGTGTGTGCAATTAATTTTTTAATACTATTTTCGATTGAACGAAACTCGATCCACACGGACTTTTTATTCATGAAGAGATTTCGTTCCGGCAACAAATTTTGCAAAATTGACGAATGAAGAGCTTTTTCTATTGGTTTAGTGGAATTTGCCGATAACCGATTAATAAAAGTGGAAGGGTGTCGATTGAACAATTTTTGCAATCATTTTCATTTGATTGAAAGCCGAATCAACGAGTAGAAAAAAAGCACAGCTTGAGTTCAAAGGGAAGCTCTATAAACAAAATAACACAATGAGGCAGAATGTGGAGTTTTTTTTTTATTTACCCGCTTATTTTGAACCTTGAAATTGTATTGTTTTTTTTTACGTTTCATCTCTGATTGTGTCGGAGCACAGGATTAAAATACGATTTTTTCTATGCCAGTAGCTTTTGAGCTTTTAATGCTTAGGACAGTCGACACAAAGGAGGGGAATATTCAGAAGGAAATAAAAGCTTTCACCATTGTTACGATGTAATCTGTCTGTCGGTTGTATAGCATGCACGTTATGGTCTATGTTACCCTGACCGTGTCATTTGTTGATTGGACACTGACGGATAAAGCGTGGGAGGAAATAACTTTATCGCTCGTTGTCGTTCGAAAGTCGTTTCGGCATTCTTGTCGCTGCTATCGAGGATTTTTATCGACACGGGGCCTTTCGTTTCAAATCCACCAAATGCTCTTATTTTTGTGTTCGTGAATAAAAAGTAACATTCGAACAAATGAAGAAATATTTTTTATATAAAAAAACAAATGATGTGCTATTTATTTATTTTTATATTTTTTAAATACATGTATGTGTATATATATATATATATATATTAAATACACATAAATACATAGCACGTAATTTGTTTTTTTTATACAAAAAATATTCTTTCATTTGTTCGAATATTACTTTTTATGTGCATATATACAACTACCTAAAGAATATTGCATCAAAATGAACGTTAAATTCAAAAATATATATTTTTATATGATAAGATTAAAAGAATTATATTAGAAAAAATGATTGATTTTTTTGCATTACATTTTTGTAATGTTTATTTTTGAGAAAAAAAACTTGGATATGGAGTTTCTAAAATTGGGACCTAATTTTTATCATAAGATGTTCTTGGCATTGAAGAAATGCGAGAAAAGTTAAGAAAAAACGTTTTTGCGGCCATGTACGAAATCATTTTTACCGATCGATCAGTGGTACTTTTGGTCAAATAGTATTACTGGATTTTCGAATCGAATATTTTAAATTTTATATTTAAATTTTATAATTCATGTTTTTAATTTATATATTATTATGTAATTTTCTTGTTTAAATTAAAATTTATGTTTTTAAATTTTTGTTTATATTTTGAATTTCTATATCCATATTAAGGTTTTTAAATTTATCCAAACGCTGGTAATGAGATAATCTAATAATGCACATAAAAATTCAAAGCCTCGATTATCATCGATAAATCAATATGCGATAGATATATCAATTATTGAAATCAGAACATACCAATTTTCCTGATTGAGGTAGAAAGGTTTCCATACGTTTCCATATGCCTTTGACCTTCTTCATCGGACCAAAAATTGGTACGAAAAAAAATACAATGCACCTATTTGAATTAAATGAATTTCGTTGAATATGCTTTATATTTACGAAACGAAGGCAGCTATCGCAGCTCCACGCATCAATCTGGGAACAATACGCACATTTCTGTTGCGCATTTTCTCTCGAAAATTATTTTTTTTTCAGCCCTGGATCCGAAATATTTTACAGATTGTGTTTTATTTTTTTGAAAATTCATTTTATCGTCCACGAACGGGGGAGTTTGTTGGAAGTTGTATTTACACGGTCCAAAAGCATGAATGAACGAGAGGAAAAAACTACAAAAAACGTTGAATATTCCGCTGTTTTATTTGGCAATCGCTTGTGACGATCGAAATATCATATTTTCTCTTACGATATCTTCTGTTCGAATCTTATTAGTGAGCCGGGTACGTCGTTTCAATTTTTCATCAATATACAAATAATTCAAATTTATTTATTTTAAGAAAACGTTCTTTCAAATATTTATATGTTCTTTAAATTAATTTTAAGTTAATTGCATGCATATATTTATTGAATATTCTTTTTTTTAGCATTATGATGAAAAATTTAATGAATTTAAAGTTTTTTGAATTTGATGAATTAAAACATTTTATGAATATTGTCGATTTGATTATAATAATGATGAGTTATAGTGTGGCCATGATTTTTTTGTTTAATTGAAAAAAATGTGCTCACAAAAATACTTACTCAATGATAATGGTCACAATGGCAAATATAAAATCATCCTTTGATTTAATCCTTCGACTGTACACTGGGTCGTTTTGACCCCACGATTTTTTTCGTACCAGCACGTATTTTTCAACGCGCTTCCACTTTGAACAAATATTTTGGCACTTAATTTTGTTGTTTTAAAAAAATAAAAGTTTTGGCCATAAAATAAGGATCATCGACTACAAAAAAGGTCTCTACAAAAAAATCCATATTTACCGATACAGCGATCTGAAAAACGTCTGGGGTCAGATCGACCCCACATGCAGTCAGAGATTCGTGGCGACGGTGTGCAGTCGAAGGGTTTTTCAAAAACTGTACGAGTTCCCGTGTGTACGAAAAATTCCTATATACCCACAAGAAACTGCTCTTAATCGATAAAATTTATTGATCAAGTTGATTTGTCCAACTTCAATATGTCATTGCGTTCAATTTTTTTACAGACTCTACAGTACCAGTTGTCTTGTGTCTGCTTATCGAAAAGGGCCTTTCAGCGGTGAGTGACAACAGTATTTTTTTGTTACCATTCGAGTGATCATTTTATTTCAAAATTAATTTTTCAAAATTCTTTCGCGAATTCACGATGAAGATTAATCGATTATATTCTACGACAGATGTGATTGGCTATGGTAATTTCCAGGTTGTGCGAATAAAAATATTAGCCATTAACTTTCAAGCGTAACAAATATGATTTCAAAATCCTATACGTCGTTTTGCGTACTACAAAACTAAGGTTGAATTTCGAATTGTTACCTTCGTTTCCTTCGGCAAACAAAGTTGCTTCGACAACAATTTATGGGTGTAGTTCCGAAAAGCCCATAGTGCCGATTAATTTGGAATTTAGTGTAACCACGTATTTCGACTCGCTGATCATAAAGATGGTCGTGAAAATACCCGCAAATTTGATTTTTAGGACCAAAACTCACGAAGACGGATTTTTAAAAAGATTTACTATTTTATTTCAATAAATGTTGTTTGTAGAGAAAAACGTGTCCTACCAAAGTTGTAGCCCGTAAAAAGATTGATCTTTTATGTTCTATACAGTTTTTGCCTAAAACCGTTCTGTTTCGAGAAAAGTTGAATAAAACTCAAATAAGTACATTTTGCTAAACTCCATTAGTTTCGATATCCACTTACGCACTTTACCGCGGAAAGGTTGGAGTTTAGTCTTTAAAGTGCATGTTCATTTTTTCCTTTTTTCGTATTTTTTGTTTGATTTGTTCCTTTTTTTTGTATTTTATTTCATTTTTTGCTGTTTTTGTTTGGGTGTAGAGACTAAACTGCACTCTACAGACTAAACTCCAACCTTGCCGCAGTAAAGTGCGTGAGCAGATAATATCGAAGCTAATAGAGTTTAGCAACATGTACTTTTTGAAGCATTATCCCATTTTTCTCGAAACAGTATGCTTTTAGACGAAACTTGTAAAGAACATAAAAGATCAATCTTCTTATAGGCTACAACTTTTCTAAAGAACATTTTTCTCTAAGATCAACAATTATCAAAATAACATTTTTTAAACTTTAAAAAAATCAGTTTTAGTGAGTTTTGACCTTGAAAATCAAATTTGCGGTCATTTTCACGACCATATTCGTGATCAGCGAGTCATAATACGCGGATACGCGAAATTCCAAATTAATCGCTGGTATGGGCTTTTCGGAAGTTTATCCCGATTTATTAATAAGGTAAGTTTCGAAGTCAGTGTTGTAGAAATTCCAACGAACCTGAAACTCTCAAAGTACAAGTCGTCGCGCGGTGTGACCTTGGAGGGAAAGTTTCAAAATAACTGTCGCACTCATCACGGTGACCTTGAAGCTTCGACAATATAATGGGGCTACGCGTGGCTTGACCTTGAGCATAGAGGTCCGATATTTCTGTTGTATCAATCCCTGCGACCTTGAAACTCTGGGAGCAGGCTTGAAGGTCGCATGTCATTGTGGGGCTTGTCTTTGACTGTCAAGTTTCGAAGTCACCCTCTTGTGTATCCATATCAATGACCTTGAAGCGTGCGTACATTATCTAAAATTGTTTACCACTTTATCGCGATCGTAAAACGAGAGCTCAGATTACAGGGGTTCGATTCAGGGGTTAAGCTTAACAATTCACTCATAAAATTAATAACACATCTATTTAGTATGAATATGAAGCTGTTGAAAAATATATTTTTTCGTTCGATGTACAAAATGGCCGACTACTAATAATTTTCTTTTGTTATATTCATTATTTTTGTTTCCAACATATTATTTTTCGATTATTTTTAACCCTTCGACTGCACACTTCCCCCGCGAACCTCTGATTGCACATGGGGTCGTTCCGACCCCAGACGTTTTTCCGATCGTTGTATTTCGGTAAATATGCATTTTTTTTTGCAAAGACGTTTTTTATAGTCTACGATCCTTATTTTACGGCCAACCATTTATTTTTAAAGAAAAACAAAAATTAAGTGCCCGACATTCGTTCAAAGCGGGAGATGCGTGAAAAGATCCGTACTTGCACGAGAAAGATAATTTTTTTCAAGATATAAAAAAAACGTCCTTTGGAGTTTTTCAAGAGGAAGTTTTGTAGATACAAGAAAAAAATACAGTGTGAACGTCTTTCCTAAAAGTATATTTATTCCGAAGTTTGAATTTGAGCATTTTCGGGATAGTGAAAAATGAAAAAATCGACTCCTTTGGCAGATTAATTGTTGAAAATGATATTTTCCGCATGTTTTATTTATTGATATTTATCGCAATTGATGCAGAAAGACATTCAGTGCTCGTTGCGCATAGCCCTCCTGCATAACGGACACTTGCTTTTAGTTTTATGATCGACATTCTGAATACATAATTTACCATAGTAGCGCGAAATAAAAAATATTTATGAGCGTTTTCTATCCTAACTCCCTTACATGTAGTAATAAAGCACAAAATTTCACAAAAAAATTCACCTTCACCGCATTACTGCATAACAAATTTTGGAACACAAAGTCCTCGTCACTTCCCCATCGAATTGATAAAACTAAGTTTAAAAAAGGTGCGTGCGTAGCGCCGATGAGCTAAGTACTCGCAATAAAAAATTTCCATTGATTCGTGAGATAGCTTGAGTCGATAAATAAATTGCCAATTATCGTGATGTTTCTTTTTAAAGGAAAGATTTCTTGACCTTCTTTGAGACTTAGCATTTTTTATCACTAGTTTTGCTTGTTACATGGTATTTTTAATTTTTATCAATCTTTGAAAATGGCCGAGGTATGGCACGGTCTTCAAAACTGCATTTTCAAAACTGGCGTGACGTATGGCTAAAAAACTAATCGACCAGTTCTGGTGAAATTTTGTATAAATATTTCCAATCTCATTGTCTAAAATATGAACCTAAATGTTCTGGAAAATAAAAAAAAGGTAATTTTTTATTGCAAAATGTAGCAAATTTTTTCGAACAATCCAATCTTTTCGTCTCAAAGCGTACCATTTCATCGATTTTCAACGTTTCCCACTTTTTCTTGGTTCATATTCTGCGTGTGAGTGTTATTGAGAGAAAAATCGTCGTTAGGTTTTTTTCGGATTAATCCTGTCGACGCTACGTGTCACGCCATCTGACAACATCTACCGCAACCTGTTTAGTAGACCGTGCCATACCTCCGCCATTTTTAAAGATTTATAGAATTAAAAAATACCATATATCAGCAAAAGGTTGCAACAAAACATCCCCCAAGTCTCACAAATGGTGAAGGAATCTTTCCTTTAAAAAAAAAATCATGAAAATCAGCGATTCTTTCCTCGCTTAAAGGTATCTTTCCCCTTAAGCCGTTTCGTTCCGATTCAATCGACCACAATCATGCTACATCCGGCTAGTCCCTCATGCAGACGCCATGGTCGCAACAACTGGCATACGTCCACCGCGATATCGAAGATTCCCACGGTGATCTGTTGATACTGTTGTTCGCCCAAACGACCAACGGACACGCTTATTGACCACATTCTGACCAAGTCGACGTTGAACTGTCTGAGAATATCCGAAGTTCCGTTTGTTCGGTAGGCTGTTGGCCATTTTGTGCTCAGCATCGATGGAGAAAGCACGGACTGATTCAGATTAGGTTAGACGCAAGACACATTCAATGCGTTCGCACTATATTGCCGAACAAATATACAGGGTGTCCCAGAACTGATGGTAGTCCCTGAGACAGGAGATTGGGGGTGAAATTCTGAGTCGATTGATATAAGCATGTATGGGTCTCAAATCAACCTCTGAATTATTATTCATTTTTAAAGGCGGGCCAATCAGGCGCGCCCGATGAGCCAGCGTACGTCGGTGAGCGATAGGCGCGTGCAGCGGTGGCTGGCGGGAGCGCCACACCTACCGACGCACCTGATTCGCCCGCCTTTAAAAATCAATAATAATTCAGGGGTTGATCTGAGACCCATACATACTTATATCAATCGACTCAGAATTTCATCCCCAACCCCCCATTTCGGGGACTACCGTCAGTTCTGAGACACCCTGTATATCGGCAGATTTTAATTGTGGTAGTACCAGGTATAAATTACTGGAAATAATATACTCTGAAGCAAGTGCAATACTGGTTTTAGACTTAAGGCATGCCATGTGACA
This sequence comes from Ophion costatus, assembly GCA_951751655.1. Classification (NCBI taxonomy): domain Eukaryota; kingdom Metazoa; phylum Arthropoda; class Insecta; order Hymenoptera; family Ichneumonidae; genus Ophion; species Ophion costatus. The sequence goes on along the minus strand of OX632368.1, from coordinate 16,533,360 downwards.
GGTCCAAAAAATCGAAAAAAATTTTTTGCATTATTTGCAGATTCAGCCTTTTTATCTTTTGCGATTTTTCGAAACGATATTTTATGAAACAGTGTACATTGCATCTCAATATCTATTCGTACAATTTACTTCAGATTCGGACAGAGCATTTATATTTCCCACAGTTTATAACATTTTCCATCGTATGACCCGATGATTTTTTGTATGTTTACCCATCCGTTAATAACAAATTGTTAGAATTTTTTTTTAACGAAAATCGAACTTTTTCTACCACAGCTTGCTATTTTGGTTATTTTCAAAATGTCCAAAAAGTATTCGGCCGTATGACAGTTTTATTATTATACTGGAACCACATTTTTTCATTTTCCCTTTCAGCTCACCCTAGTTGCCAGAACCACCACATTCGATTGGTTATGCAGTGACGGCGGGAATTTGTTTAAATAATAATAACTTCGTTGTTTATCAATATTTCTTAGCAAACAAAAAAGTCAAACTTGCCAAAGCTATGTATCGATTGTGGGTAAAATCCCGACCTCGTCACGGCAAATCTCGCATCGGAGAAAAAAAATTGAAAATCGACCCGTTTTATCAGCCCCAAGCTTATGCAGTCCCGTGAACGGATCTGTCGGTGTCTTATTTTTTGTGACTTACCCGCTATATATATATATATATATATATATTGAAGCTGGCATTAACATTTTTATAGGTATGTATTAAACTCTATACAAAGAAGTGATTTTCATATATATATATATATATATACACTAAATTAGAGTCATATCGGATTAAGGATTATATGCCAAGGTTGTGACGATAAACACGTTTCCTGTGCCGTTTAATACGTATTTATGAAAATGTTAATTTTAAATCAAATGAACGCGTACGAAATTGTTTTTGCATTGATTACTTACGAAAGAGCTTCTTCATAAATGCTGAAGGCTGTCGCGCACCACTATCCTTATAAAACGAATATTGCATTTTCTCAAGTTCTACTTGTCGGATCCGTCGGGAAGGGAGTGGGCGGAAACTCTTGCCGTATTTATTCTCACATATTAAACGTTCAGGAGAACCAATATGTAGGCATTTTCCCTTTTTCCCAACTAAAAAAACTGGCAAACTTTCAAAAAATGATAGATATTATCTCAGCCTCGTCTTTTAAGGGCGGGGTGAAGTTAATTCGGCGAAAAAAGGCATGTTTTTAAGATTTTTTTTTGGCGTAACGAATAGTGTTCGTTTATTGAAAAATTTACATGTAATAAAGTAACATTTGAACAACATTCTCCTAAATTTGCATTCCAAAATATTCAAAGTTGAGCGGGTGAAAATTAAACCCCGGAGGCGCCTCGAAAAAAAGTTGGTTGGCGGTGTGCACCACAACTCTCAATAGAATCATCCGAAGCAAAAAAATCAAAATGCATTTGTTGAAGGAGATGTTTCTCGAGGTAATGACGGGAGGATTTTTTTTTTTCGATTTTTCGTAGCACTTGGGAGCCAAAAACCCAATTTTCGCTAAAAAAAAATCGGCTAATTTGTTGTTGAAAAATTAGTAATTATTAAAAAAAAACAAAAAACCTCTCGACAATACCTGGTGAATTATGTGCAGAAGTTTTGTGCAAAATTTCAAAGCGATTGGTCCAGTAGATGTTGAGTTATCGTGCACACGGACTTCAAATATGACAAGTCTCAGAAAAACGGTTTGAAAAACGCATAAGAGTTTGGTCGCTTAGCGCTCATTGCACATAAGTTTGAGAACACTTCTCGATTGCATAAAAATCTGAGAAAATTCATGCATATTAAAGGTACTCAAAAGATTAATCTTGCATAATAATAATTCCAAAATGTTATTAACAAAATGATGAAAAAAAAAAATTAGTCAACAAATTTCCCCGCAACCCAATTTTTTTTCGCGATTCGTTCATTTTTCTGAATACGTATGAATTTTTTCAGATTTTTCAATTATCTTTGAATTTTTAGAAATTCAAAATAAAACTCGATAATTTTCTTATAATTTCTATAATTTTCTTATAGTTTGGCATTGTTTGTTTGGGTTTGTTTCAGCGTGGCTTTGTTTGTTTGGATTTTGCGGGTATGTTGAGTCGATCGTGTCCATTGGTTGTGTTTGTTTGGGTTTTGTAGGGTTTCTTTGGGATTGTTTAGACTCGGTTGTGTATGTTTGTTTCGGCTTGGTCGTGTTTGTTTAAGTTTTCTAGGGTTCGTATGTGAATGTTTGAGGTCGGTTGTTTATCGTTGGGTTTTGTAAGGCTTGTATGGGTTTGGTTGTGTTTGTTCGGATTTGTTTGGGCTTGGTTGTATTTGTATGGGCTTTTCAGGGTTTGTTTAGGATTGTTTGGATTTTGTGGGTTTCAAGAGTTCATCATGTCGATTCATTGTGTTTGTTTGGATTTTGTAGGGCTTGTTTGGCATTAGTTTCGTTTGTTTAGGTATGGCTTGTGTGTTTTTCGGTTTGCTTGGAATTGGTTTTGTTTGACTAGGTATTGCTTGTGTTTGCTTAAATTTTTTTTTTAGTTTGTTTGGAATTGGTTTTGTTCGATTAGGTATTGCTTGTGTATTTATGAATTAAGGGGTTCCATTGGGAAGGATACATGGAAGTCCGCAAGGGTGAGAAGGCAGGGGAAAAAAACGACGTAGATTATATTTGTAGGTTATTCATAAAACGACCACGAGCCAGTACGTTCCCGCCCAGAGTTCGTAAATATGAAGCAAATGCTAAAACATTTATTGGCCCTGAATAAATGAACACTTCGAAGATAGGACTGGCTTCAAAGTTTAATTGACGCGCATGCCTCAAATGCAGCTTCTGCAAGTCCAATGAGTGTTTCCGTAAAGGCAAATAGAAATATGATTGCCTCGAACAAAAATACGTCAGACTTAAGGCGCTCGGTTGATTCAAGGAAATTGTGTCTCTTCGCGAGAGGGTAGTCCGTTTGGTGCGAGCACGGCGTGTATTACGCGAAACTATCCCTCACGTATAAGCCGGTAGGGCTAGGCTCGGGGTTGTTCACGACCTTAACTGCAGTCGAAGGAAACTTCGGAGACTTTCGCCCCCTCGTTTGCTTACTCTCCTCGCCACTTTGTGCAACGGTTTCGGTGATCGTATTGCCTTCTCGCCATCTTCGCCGAGTTTCCTCGATGCGCCCGCACACGTAGATCCGTATCTGTAAGGTGCTTTTACCCGCGGATTTTCCGCAGTAAACCGCGAGCTTTTCAACCCCCTCGCTCCGTTCGCCCTTCAACCCCTATCTCTTCGGCAACTTGCTCTATCTTTCGCTTCCGGTATCTCCAGATCGTTGCGGTTATTTCACTCAACTTACTCACCTCGAGCAGAGTCCTCTCGAGCCACTCACGAATCCGAATTTAAGTGAGCGTTTCACCCTCGTTTTCAAAGCTCTCTCTCTCTCTCTCTCTCTCTCTCTCTCTCTCTCTCTCTCTCTCTCT